>JAFIRS010000334.1:0-600000 GCA_018342105.1 Gonioctena quinquepunctata
AAAAAACTCTAATAATAGTTCAATTCAGGTGTTATAACTACGAAAGTACTCCCGTTAAAAAAAATACTTTTCCAGTGTTGTGCATACTCTCGATCAAATGACGTGTCTTTGCTGAATGCCCATAAAACTAAGCAAATAATTCATCCATGTAACCTGATCCGGTAACGAACCATGTCAAGCGTTTGAGATAATAAAGCCGGTTAATCGTGAAATTCCTCGAGTGCAACCCAACGAGAGCAACTGGACAATTCGACCTAGGTAATGAATTCCTATTATTGAAATTAATGTTTTGGTTTCCTATTCATATTATCCGTTTTTCTTAATATACATGTTATGCATACATATATCTCCCATAAAAAGAAACATTGTCGAGAGGTACTAAAACAGGGACAATTGCCTTTAAGTGCACAATCCCTAGTATTGAGAAATCCAAGAAAAAGTGGACAAGTTGTTACCTATATTAAATGTTTTTATGGTGTTCTTATTCGTTGGGTTATCTATGTCATATCAAATAATTTTAGCAATTGAAATTGTTAAAAAAGGTGACTCAGTCTATAAAGATAGGAATGGATTGTACAGGAGTGAAAGGAAAGTGTTTGTAGAGAGTGCAGTTCTTTAGTCATTTTTATTTTATTTTTTTTTATCTCCATTAGTAACAGATTTTGTTTTTTTTTTATAAATTCTTGAGAGTTACCACAAAAGTGTCATTCTAAGGATAACAAGGTATTTTTTTGTTCTTGTCTTATCTTATGTATAATATCATTTATGAATATAATTTTTCTTTGATTCCCGGTGCCTTTTTATTGATATAGAGTTCAGGCGAACGGTATATACTTCCCAATAAACAACCTGTGTTCCCTGGGTGTTAGAAAGAAGGTAATGGATACAGCCGCTCGTGTCCGTTAACTTCAGTGCAAATAAATTCTTTTATAACTTGCTGCTAATACCCAACAAAATTGTAGTCTTTCGAGCAACTTTTCAACAAAGGACTAATCGAGTATAGGTTTTATATACTCGAAGCGTCCTTAGCGTCTTAGGCTAATTATACGGAATAACGAGTTGCTCCAAACCAGTGGCGTTACCAGAGGGTTAATCTTTGGATAACGAAACACCGGCCTGAACGTCGTTTAGCCGGGGTGGAGATAATGAGTATTCCTAAATAATAGTGTGGGATGTAACAGAAACGCACAAGACTAATAGCGGATGCAAGCCCTGTGGCATTAGGTGCTGTCCTAATACAGTTCGAATGTGACACACCCAAAGTTGTGTCATTTGCCAGCAAAGGACTTTCAGATACGGAAAGGCGGTATTCACAGACGGAGAAGGAGAGTTTGGCATTAGTTTGGGCGGTCGAACGATTTTATTTCTACTTAACAGGTTTGGAGTTCGAATTGGTCACTGATCACAAGCCGTTGGAGGCAATATTCAAGCCCACTTCGAGGCCACCAGCTCGGATTGAACGCTGGGTACTGCGACTGCAAGCATTCAAATTCAAAGTGATCTACCAAAGGGGCAAATCTAATATTGCGGACTCCATCTCGAGATTGTGCCGAATAAATGACACATGCACGGCCGATAAGGATAGCGACCTTCACATTTTCGCAATCGTAGAGCGAGGCACACCTGAAGCGATGTCAATTTCTGAAATAACAGCAGGAAGTTTACGAGACCCAGAGCTCCTCTACGCAATACGCAAAATGGATGATAATAGTTGGGAAACATCTGATAAAAACGTGTATTACCCATTCCGTTTAGAATTGACGAATTTAGGACCGATTCTTCTCAGGAACAATAGAATCGTGATACCAGTTTCTCAGAGACAGCAAATACTCACTCTAGCACATGAAGGCCATCCGGGCGAAACAGTTATGAAACGCCGGCTGAGAGCGAAAGTTTGGTGGCCTTTGATTGACAGACAGGTTGAACAATTCGTCAAACATTGCAGGGATTGCCTGTTGGTCAGCCGACCAGAAAATCATCCGCCGATGGCACGGCATAGTTTTCCGAAGGGACCCTGGGAATGTCTAGCGATTGACCTTATGGGGCCCCTACCAAACCAAGAACAAGTTCTTGTTGTCATAGATTACTATTCACGATACCAAAGTATCAAGTTTCTGAGAACTACGACATCGTCTGTTATAATCAGACACCTGGAAGAATTATTTTGCCAGCTTGGAATTCCCAAGTCAATTCGAGCGGATAATGGGAGACAATTCTCTAGTCAGGAGTTTCAAGATTTCTGTACAAGAAATAATATTCAGTTAATTCACACACCTCCATATTGGCCACAAGCTAACGGAGAGGTGGAAAACATGAATAAATCAATACTAAAGAGGCTCCAAATTTGCCAGAATAACAACAGAAACTACAGAAATCCAGAAGTTCATCATGATGCATAATGTTACCCCTCATGGAACGACTGGGAAGTCACCTTCAGAATTGATATTCAACCGACGAATACGAGACAAAATTCCATCAGTCACTGACATTGTAGGAGAGGAAGGTGACCCAGAAGCTCAAGATAATGATATTATTAACAAATTCAAAGGGAAAAGGAGAGAAGACGGAGCAAGACGAGCGAAAGAAAATGATATAACAGTGGGAGACAGAGTAGTTGTGCAGCACTCAGTGATTCCACACAAACTAACGTCCAGATTCGGTACCACTGAATATGTTGTTACGGAGAGGAGGGGAAACGAAGTAACGGTAACAGGAGATGGAAAAACTATGAAACGACACATTACCCATGTGAAGAGGATCCCCTCCATCACGGGAACATGTGTGGGAAGTATGCCTACGGATTCATATTTTGTTGGTAATAGTAAATTTCATTTTCCTGTTTCAGAAGCTGAGAGTGAATTAGCAGGATCATCAACAACCAAGGATGGGTCAGAACATCAAGAAGCATCGAATGACAACCACTCATCCAAAGGAGAAGCTATCACGACGAGTCATGAGTGAACGATGACTCAGGAAAGGAGTGGGAAGAAGGTGATCGAGGAGGCAGTGAGGGACTACCGATCGCCGGGAGCGAATGTGATAGAAACTAAGTATTTGGGTGTTATTTACGAGTTTACGGGAATAAAGGTGTTTCAGATAGTGTCGAGTATTATTGTATCAGTGGGTTAGCACAGGATTGATAGAGGTTCAGCAATTATATGTGCTATTTCTTTAAGTGTCTCGGTTCTGATATTGTCTCTTCCAGGAGATTTTTTATTTTTCAACGAACGTATCGTGTTTTGAATCTCTGCAGGATTCGTTGGGAATAAAAACATTGTTTTATCATGATTAGGTATGTTTTCGGTAAAATTAACTGGTGCCTCAATGTTTTCAGCGTATGTTTTTCCTAGGTCACTAAAATAATTATTAAATGCATTTGATATGTCGATTTTGTCTTTTAAAATATCATTTGAATTGGTTACTATTTGTTCTATTTCTGTATTTGGTTTTCTTTTATCACATATTTCGTTTACACATTTCCATAAATTTTTAGATACATCTTTATTTTTGTTGATTTGTTTCCTGTAATAGTCTTTCTTTGTTTTTTGTAATAAACGACTCAATTTGTTTTTTTCAGCTTTATATCTCTGTTGGAGATCTTGGTCATCGGGGTTGAATTGCAATTGCCTATATAATGTACTTTTGTTGTTTATTGAAACAATTAATGTAGGTGTAATCCAAGGCTTCCTTTTAATTTTTTTTTTTATTTTGATAAATCCATTTTTAATTTTTTGAAGTCTATGAATTTTTTGAAGTTTGGATTATTAACTGGTAATGGATCATTTTTGTGGAAGTTGATTCTCAGTGCTATTGGATAATGGTCGGTGATCAAATGGTGAAAAATGTACGAACTAATGTCTTCAGGATTTTCATTTCGAGTTTTCATAAGAAAGTGATCTAGGCATTTTCCACTTCTGGGTCTTGTGATTTCATTGATGTAAGAAATATAATCGTGTGAGGTCAAGATATTTTTATAATCCTCTACGTAATATATATCTTCAAGAAGATTGATATTCATATCGCCGGTGATGATATGGATATCTGTCTTAGGAATATTTTGGAGGTACCCAAGCAAATTATTATTGAATTGATCTGTACAGGTATTTGGAGATCGGTATAACGCAGTCAATTTCATGTTTTTCTCTATTCTAGAAATATTAACTTCGATTGCTTTTATTGGCCCTATATTAATGGTCTCGTAGTTATAATTTAAGTTTTCTTTAATAAAGACTATGACTCCATCGTTTTTATTGAGATTTCCTTGGTTGTAAATTAAGTCATATCCTGTTATGTTGAATAAATTCGGATTATAGACTGTGAATGTTTCGGTTAAAACTATGACGTCCAAATCATAATTTAGTTGATTTAAAAGTAAGAGAAGGTCATCATAATTCTTTTGGATGCTCCTTATATTCATGTGTATTATTTTAAAGTCTGAAATTTTTCTATGTACTGTAGTATTGAAATCTAGTAAATTTTTGAGCACTTTGGATTTGATTGGCTCATTTTCATATTCCTCAATATATGGATCCATATTAACATTTATTTTACGCAGAGTTCAATAATTAAAGCTACATTAATGGGAAGACCGATTTGTTTTGAAAATGTTAGTAATTAAATTAATGAAATGAAATAGGACAACTGAAAGGAATTAATTTGAGTGATAATGAAATTTCACATAAGTGCTTACAATAGCTTATTCTGGGATCGAAGTCTCAGCTTTTCCATCTGTTCTTTCTTTTCTGGTGGATTTTGGTTTAGTATTTTCTTGACAGTACCCGTTTTTGGTGTTACAATGTTGTCGTCCTTGTTTTTTATTTTTTTGTTTTGCGAATCACCTATCTCTAGCTGGTGTGCTACTGTTTCTGTTTGTGTTACTGTTTCTTTTTTTTTCTTTCGGGGAGCATAGTGGTTTCTTTTTCTCTTCTTTCTTTGCCTTAGTTGTTTTTGTAAGGGGTGTTGTTGACGACGAGTCTATTTCCTCTAATGTAGCAATGGTTCGATTGATTTTCCCTTGCTTTAAATAGATATTTCCTCAAAATATTACTTTCTTCCCTCTGTTGTAGGGTCTGATCGTGCTTTATAATCACAGATGTTCCTTTCAATTTTCGACAGTTCTTCAGTACCATTTGTTTCTTGAGATTTGATAAAAACTCAACTTTTATTGGACTATTTGGGGGAGATCCTAATTTATAAAGGTCATCAATGTCCGATGCGGAGATGTGAATATCCAATAGATTTTTCAATTCTTGGCATACGGCGTCTACCGATATATTCTCCGTTGGTGCCTGCAATCCAAACAATAGAATATTGTTTTTTCGGCTCTGTCTGTCGAGATATTCAACTTTTTTGTTCAACTCCTGGTTTTGGTACTCTAGTTCTCTGACTTTACCTTTCAAGTCTTCAATTTTTAGAAGAACACGAGCTTCACTAGCTTCTATGATATTCCTCAAATCCACTTTCGACTTGACTATTTCATCCATCAATTCCTTATTACTTATTTGTTGATCATCTGTCATCTTCAATTTATTAGAAATCAAATTTAGGATAAGCCAGAGAAAATGTGTGAGGCTACCTTTAGTTCAATGTGATTTTATATAGCGTTTTTGTAGGTTCGGCTATCAGTGAAAGAACTGATTGTTATTCGTATTTACGGAAGGGAAAAAAGGTGTATGTACACTTTTTTAATTTTTTTTGGAACTGGTTGATTTTCTACTCACTGATTAAATAATCGAATGCAGCTGATCCGCTGAGAGAAAACTCAGTAAATTTTTCCTTCTCTATAGGCGATATATTCACATTTACTTCGGAGCACAGTTTTGCACGTCTTCTTTCACTGGACAATTTAATTTGAATCTGAATATGCTGGAATACATGACTTTATAAATGTTCGAACTGCAGCCCTTGCTGTATTTGACAGTAACCCAAACGGTGTACAAATTCTTGTTGAACCTTGTGTATGGTTTCTTGCGTAATATTGTTTATTTCTGTTCGAATTTTCTCTTGTACATCTGCAATATTTGCTGGTTTCGTTTTATAAATAACATTCTTCAGATGGCCCCACAGAAAATAATCCAAAGGATTTAAATCTGGTGACCTCGCTGGCCATTCAGTGGGTCCACGTCTACCAATCCACCTGTTCGGAAAAATTTCATCTAGGTACCTTCTAACATCTACAGCATAATGTGGAGGCGCACCATCCTGTTGAAACCATAAACTTTCATCAAAACCTCCAGGATTACGTCTGCTGGGAAACAAATTACGTAAAGTCTGTACGAGATACCCCCTTAAAAACTCAAGGTACGTTGCCCCGTTTAAATTACCTTCGAAAAAGTAGGGTCCGATGATTCGATTTCGTACAATTCCAGCCCATACATTTACCTTTTGAGGGTATTGTGTATGATGCTCACGCATCCAGCGGGGGTTTTCTTTTGCCCAGTATCTACAATTCTGACGGTTAACCTCACCATTTAACATGAAAGTGGACTCATCAGAAAAAATAATGTTTTGTATCAAGAGAGGGTCTCGGTGACATTTATCCATCATTTCTTCGCAAAATTGGAGTCTTCTATCGGGATCATCTTCGTTTAATTCTTGCACAAGTTTGATTTTAAAAGGATGCCATGTTTCAAGCTTCAATAGTTTGTGTACCGTTGTTTTGCTAACACCGATATAGCGACTAACTTTACGAACAGAAGTGTGCGCATCTTCTTCAAAACTCAGTAAAACATCTAATGCTGTATCAGCATTTGCAGGGGGATGACCTGATTTGCGTACATTTTCAACATTACCAATTTCTCGAAATTTCGTTTCATTCTACTGACTGTTGAACGCGTTATAGGTCTTTCTGGATATTTATCATTAAACAAATTGCAACTTCCATCTGAGTTCGCGATCTGTCTCCATACCCAATCATCATAAGTATTTCAATTCTTTGTTTTACACTTAACTCCATTTCTACTTCCAATTAAATCTAAGCAATCATTCGAATATTCACGAATACCAAAAATATTGTAGTACTAAACTGTCACTGAACATCAATAAATTACTAAACAAATAATGACATTTCCCAAAAAAGTAGACGACTATGTTTTCTATAAATAGATAAGAAATATTTTCTGTCATATTCTGTCTGCTAGACCACAAGTACCAAACATGTTTGTTTGGAAACAGCTCATTTTTATTACTCTAAACATGTAGCAAACTACGGGGTGTTACATTGAAACCAATTGCCGCTAGACAATAAGTATTTTTGATAATATTGTTAATTTACCTAATAAAGAATGTTACGCGTTACTTTGCACACACAAAACTATTGTATTTTTGTCCACCCTGTACCAATTGGAATCAACATGTGATACATTTTTGGAATCAGCTCAGCTAGAGTAATCCGAAAATTGAGACAAAATGGGGGTGTTCCATTAAAAAAAATGACGGTGACGTCATTACTCGAACGTAATTCACCCTGTATATTAGATTATTATTTTAAAATACGGTAAATTAACATCAAAAATCGACGTGTTTCAGGATTATTTCTTAAAATGACCTGTTTAGCTAAAAATGAATTTGTTCCATACTTTACGGACACAGTGTATATATATATATATATATATATATATATATTGGAATATATATATATATATATAAAATATGAAAAATGTTTTTTTTTAAATTACCAGCAAGGAAAATGTACTAGACAGGTAGTCGGCATTAACAAATTTGGTAGTATGGCTAAGACAATTGCAATTTTTCTTAAATTGGAAATCCCCATCTATATACAGGTCACTGCTTCAGTCGTTCTTCGGCAACAATTTTAGTAAATGCAGGAGGGGACATATTAACCTTAAAGCGCCATGGAGGATGGCAATCCAATACCGTGGCAGAAGGATACATCGAGGAGCCTATTAAAAATAAAATTAACGTTGCGAATGAAATCGTCAGCTCTAATGAACAACCACTCGAACCAGTGGCGGATTTACCAGCAGGCTGAGTAGGCTGGAGCCTAGGGCGGCAAATTTTAAGGGGCGGCAAATTTAGTTCATAAGTTTTTTATTTCGATTTACAAATTAAAAAAAAAAAATTATACACCCACAAAATACGAATTTCTAAAATTGGGGGGAAATTAAAATATTTAACAAAAATTGAAATTTTAGTTATTTTCTTCATTGATAACTGCTATAATTTTTTCTCCGTGTACCTAATAATTATGAGATCTCCTTACACAATTCAATCTTGATTTAATATCGATGGTCTAATCATGATTGCTGCAGCAAGTTTGCAAATTGTCAAATTCAATTTCAGAAAGTTATTTCTTTATGCGTAAAAAATACTGACAAAATTGCTAATATTGAACGACTGCGACTTGAATAAAAAAATTCCCTCCACAAAATATGAAGTTAGACAATTTGCGGTTTAAAAAATTGATACATTTCATCAGTTAATTATTTTATTTGTAGTAAGAAAAAGTTTCAAAAATCCAAATGAGCATGCCTTAAGCGCTCATGTCGTACACGAATTATTTAAATTGAATGTTTACATTAGTACATTTGTTAACTTTTTCACAAAGCCAACTTTTTCAGAAAATGCCAATCGGAATGAATTAATTATAATAAGATAAAACAATACTAAGCAGCAATTTTTTATTCAACGGCTTCTCTCCAGTCAAATGAGTATATTAAAAAAATTTAAGTGAAAAATTTATTTTTTCGAAAGTTATCGTGTTTACTGTGAACACGATCTTCAAAAATACATACGATGTGGCATTAAAATTACTTTTTTTATATAAAAAGTAATTAATCATAACTGAAATAATATTTTTTATGAGCTCAGCGATATCAAAATTTAGAGGCGGCAAAAATTGAATAGCCTACGGGCGGCAAAAATTGAATAGCCTACGGGCGGCAAATCTGTAAATCCGCCACTGACTCGAACTCTTTACTGAAATGGAGACAGAAAATGCACCGTATATGAATGATCAACCCTCAACTTCTACAATTAATATAACAGAAAATGTACTAAAAAGAAATGACATTCCGGGTTTGACCATA
The DNA here is from genome assembly GCA_018342105.1 of Gonioctena quinquepunctata. Lineage (NCBI taxonomy): Eukaryota > Metazoa > Arthropoda > Insecta > Coleoptera > Chrysomelidae > Gonioctena > Gonioctena quinquepunctata. The sequence goes on from JAFIRS010000334.1 coordinate 9,048, forward strand.
CAAAATTGTACAAATTTTACTATTAACTATAATTTTAAATAAATCATTTAACTGTTAAGGGGTAGGATACTTTGATGTTATTTCATTTTGCTAACCATAAAAATAAATATTAAGGTACATTACTTGTATTCTTTAAGGTTGTGCAGTTGTATAGTAAAAGTATAGTGTGCAACATGTGGGAAAAGTACTTTTTCTCACTCGTGTGTTTGCACAAACTTCCACACTCGTGAGAAAATAACTTTCCCCACTTGCACAATATACTACCATTGTAGGCAGCACCGGCAGAAGGCCGTGTGAAATACCGAATAAGATTTTTTATTACCGACATTTCAAATGTCAAATATGTCAGCTAGTCCATTTGCGTTTGTTGTTAGGTTCTCTAATGGACCATATTAGTGAGGTTAGAATCGCTATCTTGGCGGTAGATCCATATTCAAATTTTTCAACATGGGAGTCTTATGGAGGTTCAACTTTGAGATGAAGTCACGCTATGTAAAAGTGAATGTTAGTATAGAGACATCAAATATTGGGTGCCTTCATCATCAGTGCATGTTTTCATGTTCATTCCGCATGAAAAATATTCTTCTATATATCCTTAAATTAAAATTGAAACCAGTGTTGTTCGAAAGATTTCCGTATGTCGTAGATGATTTATGTTGTGCGTTAATTGGTTTCGTGCACATTTGACAGATGGTCGACATTGGAGATAAAACTAAGGTGTCTAAAAACCCTAGTGAATGAACTGATTCGATATTGTTTAGATTTTCGAGAGGACACCACCTGTTACTTCAACAAAGCTTCTCTCTCTCTCTCTCTCTGTGGTAGATGGCACCGTCCAAAAATGTTTCTCTATATTCTCGCTTAATGTCAGAACTTAATTTCTGACATCTGCAGCATCTTATATGGAATTATTTTCAGTGTTTTGTCGGTATCTATGCGTTTTCCATCTCTTTGATTTGAAATCTTGCTTAGCTTATTCCTGAGTTTGTTCTTTAAAAAATCACTCGTTCATCAGTTCATTAGTGCGTGAGGAATTGTTTATTTTCAGGTAGTGTAGTGTGTAAGAATACTTTTTGTAGAATGGGCCACATTTGTATTTTGTGTGAACAGTATAAAGCCGCACATTTTCACCTGTATTCGTACCAAAAGCAAGTACAAATCTTGACGAATTGACTAATAATGATATTTCCATAGTTATCATATTGTATGCATTGAATTTTATATTTTCTGCAATTTAATGACAATTTCATTTCCAATTCTCCGTCTGTCAAAATGCAGTTAACCTCAAATTCAAATGGTGCAAAATACAAACAACAACACGACAGTGCTTTCTTTGTGTATTGTTCGGGGGCTTCTAATTCTAGCTTTGCTATTGGTGAAGTTTGACAGATGTCTCTTTTCAACCAATAGCAAAGCTAGAATTAGAACCCGCGAACAGTTCGCCTCAAAAAGAAATCTGAGGAAATAAATATACCCTGTTACTGAATTGAAACTAAAACGAAATTGGCGCCATCTGACACGCTAGTAATCTCTATTATCAAGTAGGCCAAGTGTCGCCAAGTCGATCCCAAACTTCTACAGGTAAAAGTGCAAGCACCAGAGTTTTAAGACATCTTAGATAAAACAACCTCACATTTCCGCTTTGTTTAGCTTGTTAAAGAAGGCCTATTCGAAATGTTCACTGTTTTTATTGTGTTTAGAGTGAAATATTGTCACAATGGACCTGACAAAATATTATTCCAGTTTAGAGGCTGTTCACCGAGAACGGTATAAAGAGAAAAAAAAATCTTGCAAAAATTTCACAACAGCACAAAACTAAGAAGGCATGATCATCTACGAATTAAACAATAACATATGTAATCCAACTACCGAATTCTTTTTGAAATCGGTAAAAATGTTCAACTCTCCAACATAAACAAATCGGAAAAGTGAGATTGTTTTACCTCCAATGTGGACTATCTCAAATGTGCACGAAACCAATCAATCATTACATGTTTGATCAAGGTTATGATATTATTTGTGACTGTGATCTGTTTAGTAAATACCAATAAATAATGGCTTCGAGAATTATGAAGCTATCTGTTATAAATGAATACTTTCAGGATGATATGAAATGCATTCAATGGGGCGAAAACAGTCTTGCATCTGAACATTTAGAAATGTGTAGTTTGGATCCTGGATTACGAATTATCAAGGTCCATTTTGTTTCAAACCATCTTTGAAGTGACACCTACAGACACGACTGTTATTATTAGGTTTTTATCAGTTCCGCTGAAAATTCACGTTCAAAACAGTAATATTCATAATTCATCTCCTGAATGGATTTGTTACATACCATGCCAAGTATTTGATCCACATTTTCAAATCTTTTTGTTTTGTTGGCGTTAAATATAAATTGCAATCACTTGGGTGTCTGTGATTGCAGCCAGGCGCAAAACAATGCATCATTTTAAGTTTCCTTCTCCATCAGAGCACACTGCATCATTAGGTATGTATGTATGTCTCATTTATGTTTATAACATTAAATTTCCCGCCAAATTTTGCTTCCACCAATCAATAACGTAACGAAGCTAAGACAAACTTTCATCGAATTTGCCCAGCAATTTTATATTAATCAATTATTTAAAAATATACAATTTTATTGTAAAATTTTGATTATAGCTTGTTGAGAAAGGTTCATTTAATTTTCAACAGAAATAAATCTAAAAAAATTTGCCAAAGCATAAAACCAGTAAACATTTAAACCGTTTTCAACAATCGTCGATATTCTAGTGCAAATAATAAATTGGACCAAATTTTGCATTAAAATATGGGGTTGTCATTAATGAATTAATATACTGAAGAATTTGTTTTTATGGAGAAAACAGTAAGTCAACTTGGTTATGGTTTTATTACATATGCTCCTTGATAACAGCAAAAAAAAATCATGTCCAAAACTTAATGCATTGCTTTTTCTCCCTGTCTCCCTAGAATAATATTTGGAAAATTCCATTATTTGTCTATTAACGTTATCATTAGTGAATAATATTGTTGTTATCTTACTCGATATTAATTTTACGCAATTGTTGATGTTGTTTTCTATCGATCTGAGAATTCAGAACGTATCTTCAATGATACCGAGAGATATACGTGGACCATTCATTGAAAGTGAAATACATTTGGACTATGTCTTCTATTGTCAAAGTTACATCACCTGAAGATGGCAAATAGGATTCTGCAGAAACGTCGTGAAATCGGATCTTTTGAGAGCCAAATTCACGCGCAGAGATACTCGCAGAAAAAACTGTGAATTCGATATTAAAAATAGTTTTCCAATTCTTAAATGTTATTTGTCACCAAATAGAGAAGTAGAAATCCGAAAAATTTCCCTAGAATCCAACGTGCTCTCCATGAATATATAATTTTACTCAAGTGAACATTTCAATTGATTCATACAACAACCTGAAATGTTCGATAGTTTTTCATTGTTGTCTAGGGTGCATAGGGTTTGTATACAGTGCGTCCGTTAAATTCAGTGCTCTCGTAAAGTAGTGGATAAATTCGTAAAAAACTAAAGGAATGATTTTTGAAAAGCACGCTCGAAGCCGCCGAATTTTATTTTCATTTGGGCATTCTTTCAAATTTCAGAATGATTCGTGTAGGAGAAATGACGTCATCGGAATTTTTTTAATGGCAACTCCATCTTTCATTACGGAATGTAAAGAGGTGATTATGAGTATGGGTGAAATGAAAATAAAATAAGAAAAACTATTTTGAAATATGAAAATACAAAATTTAATGGCAATGATAGCTTCAAACAACGATCAAATCAAATGTTCAAATTGTGCACCGTTTGCTTTCTGACAGTAGCCAAGACGATGAATAATTTCTTTTTGAACATTGTCAATAAAGTCAGGAGGTATACATTGTATGTCGTGACGAATTCTTGCTTTTAATTCTTCTAAATTCTCCGGCCTATTAACATACACTTTACTCTTTAAGTATTTCAACAGGATGTAATCAAGTGGTGTCAAATCTGGAGATATAGCTGGCCACTCAATCGATACCCTTCTCCCTATCCAACACTGCTGCATAATGGGGAGATGCACCATCTTGTTGGAAGAATAAATCAGTTCTCGGAAGATCAGGTTCCTCTAAATCTGGATACAAATCTAGTACTACAGGAATAAGATCAAATCGAAGAAAATCCAAATATATTGCACCAGTCAGGTTCACGTCACGAAATAGGGATCCAGAATTCTTCCGTCGACTATGCCACACCATACATTCGCTTTCTGTGGATTTTGAGTGTGTTACTCCATTATCCATCGTGGATTTTCGGTAGCCCAATAACGGCAATTTTGCCTATTGACGTGGCCGTTCAAAACAAACGTAGCCTCGTCAGAAAAAATTATATTGTAACGTAAATAAACTTAACTTGGTTTAACTAATTTATTTAACACTTAATCTACAACTTAATTTATATTACTACGCCACTGTATAGCTCGATGGTATGGGCTCGTTCAGACTGTCCGTGAGACTTGAGGGCTGTCTATTTATCTCCGTCACAGAATTCCCGATCTTTCGAATTCCGGCAGTTGGCGATCCAGCATGTTCCAATGTTTCCAATATGACCGTTGCTTCCGCGGAAAAGCGACTGGATGGTTAACTCGAAACCCGGGGATGATCTCATCGCTGTCGATGGCAACATGTGAGGCGACAGGTCCGGCCTAGGTTCGTTACATTGCCCCCTTCTTAAAGACATTTCGTCCCGAAATTTCATCCTTGGAGTGTGACGATATCTGCATGACTCCCCATATCTGCACCGTGAAGTTCGATGGAAGTAACACTCCACGGTCTTCATGATCGGTCGTGGAAGAGGGTTACAGCAAACCAGAATCCTGACGCCGCTGGATCTGAATATCGCCTCCAGCATACTTCTTATGACTCTCCAGTCCAACCCATCAATACCACAGGATAATTTTGGAATTGCTAGATCCACCAGGTTCTGGTCCACCATAGTATCTCTTAGTTTGGTGAGACTCTTCCAGACATCTTCATAGGACGGTTTATCTTGGGAATGCCTCTTGGTAACTAGGTAGTAGATGTTTCTCTGGCCTTTCTTCAACTGTAGCACCCCACCAACTTCTGGATTCTCTGCTCCCGCAGTGTTTGAGTTGACCAAATTTCTTGGAGAACACTACGGCGATGCCCCTGACATTCGAAGATCTTCTGCCACACAGTGCGCTAGTGCGTAGTCAGCAGGCACCTCGAAAAGGTCTCGTGACTCCTCTCTAGTAACTCCCATGTAGAACTTTCTGCCCGTTTGAATACAAGGACATAAACTTCTCGAACGTCATATCATCCTCCGGTGGCTTGAGGGTGCGAACTTGGTCATGGTTTCCAGCGTATGGGGCCAACCTGTTGAAATGGACGACCCTTGGTTTCCCTCGGGAAGCTTATGGATTCGGTACACAAGGACGTTTATCCTTGTCACAATTTTATACGGGCCTTCCCACAAGTTCCGCAACTTTGGTGATAGTCCACGACGACGTTTGGGGTTGTACAGCCAAACCAGGTCATCAACCTTAAATCCTCCAGCGTCGGCCTTGATGTCATAGGTCTTCTTCATTTTATCGCTGGCACTCTGGATGTTCAACCGGACTCGTTCGTGGATGTCGTCCATTCTCTGCCGAAGTTTGCTGACGTAGTCCTCTCCCGCAGTGTCTTGTCCTGGCGGTATCCCAAACTTCAGGTCACAAGGCAGTCGCAGTTCTCGGCCCATTATAATACTAGCAGGAGTTTGACCGGTTGACTCGTGTACTGCGGATCGATAGGCCATCAGGAAAAAAATGAAGATACTGGTCCCAGTCTCTTTGATGGTCAGAGACAACCTTGGACAAGTGGCGGTTGATCGTCCTGTTCATCCGTTCCACCATTCCATCGGACTGCGGATGTAGGGCCGTGGTTCTTGTCTTGCGGATGTTCAGCAGTAGACATATTTCTTGGAAAAGGATGGATTCGAAATTTCTGCCTTGATCCGAGTGCAGCTCCATTGGAATACCGAATCGACATATCCACTCTTTCACCAAGACGTCGGCGACGGTGATGGCTTCCTGGTTGGCAGGGCATAGGCTTCCGCCCACTTACTGAAGTAGTCCATTGCCACAAGGATGTATTTATTCCCGTGGTCGGATACGGGAAACGGGCCGGCAATGTCAATGGCGATTCTCTCGAACGGGCTGCCTACGTTGTACTGACGCATCGGGGCCTTGGGGCGTATTCGAGGTCCATTGCTAGCAGCGCATACAGCGCACTTTCTGCACCAGTCCTGGACGTCAGCTTGACAATTGGCCCAGTAAAACCGTTGCCTCACTTTCTGCAGGGTCTTCGTCACTCCCAGATGTCCTCCAGCGACTCCATCATGGATTTCCTGCAGCACTTCCTCTCTTCTGTTCCTGGGAACAATTATTTGGCGTCTGTCTTCCCCACCAATATCGGCCTCCAGCACACGTTTCAGGATCCCATTGTCCAGAATAAGAGAGTTCCATTGTGCCCAATAGGACTTAACAGCCGGCGAGTAACCTGCGACTTCCTGCCATGATGGTCTTCGATTGCCCTTCTTCCAGCTGACGACTAAGCCAAGGTCGGGGTCTCTCTCTTGGTCTTTCTGGATCTTGCTGTCATTCCAGTTGTCATCCATTGCCGCGGTTCTACAAAGTGTTGCTTCTTTCTCTTCTAATTTTGGCTAGTTCCGGCTCGATGTTCGATCTCGAAATCGAATTCTTGGAGTCTCTCGATCCAACGTGCTACTTGACCCTCAGGATTTTTGAACTGTAAGAGCCATTTGAGAGCTGCATGGTCAGTTCTCAACAGGAATCTTCTTCCATACACGTACTTGTAGAAGTGCTCCACTCCCTTTACAACAGCTAACAGCTCTCGCCTGGTGACACAGTAATTGCGCTCTGGTTTGCTGAGCGTCTTGCTGAAATAACCAATGACCTTCTCCTGCCCCTCCTGGATCTGAGATAGGACAGCTCCAAGTCCACGTTGCTGGCGTCCGTATCCAAAATGAACTTCCGTTGGGTAAGGGATAGCTCAGAACAGGTGCGTTAATCAAAGCTCCCTTCAGCTTCCTGAACGAGTCTTGGCATTCTTCGAGCCACTGGAACTTTGTTCGACCTTCCGTGAGCCTGGTCAGTGGTTTAGCGATGTTTGCGAACCCCAGCACATATCGGCGATAGTATGTGCACAAACCAAGGAAACTTCGAAGTTGGTGAATGTCTTTTGGGATGGGCCAATCCTTAACAGCTTTGATCTTCTGGTCATCCACTGCTACTCCTTCTCCAGAGACAACGTGGCCGAGGTATCGTACTTCTTTTTGGAACAGATGGCAGGAATACTTCCTCAGGGCTCAGCTTCAATCCGAGTTCCTCAGTCGCAGGAATACTTCCTCCAAGTTTTTCACGTGGTCCTCAAACGATCTGCCGACCACAATTATGTCGTCGAGATACACTAGACACGTGTTCCATGAGAGTCCCTTCAGTACTGTTTCCATCAATCTTTCGAATGTGGCGGGAGCATTACAGAGCCCGAATGGCATAACGGTGAACTGCCACAATCCTGAGCCGATGGTAAAAGCAGTCTTTTCTCGATCTTCCTGAGCCAGTTCTACTTGCCAGTATCCACTCTTCAGATCAAGGGTCGAGAAAATCGTGGAACCAGCCAACGTGTCTAGGGTGTCATCTATTCTCGGGAGAGGGTAACTGTCCTTCTTCGTGACATTATTAAGTTGGCGATAGTCTACACAAAGCGTGTCGATCCATCCTTTTTCTTCACCAGTACGACTGGAGAGGACCAGGGACTGTCAGATGGTTCGATAACTCTTCTTTTCCCATATCGCTGACTATTTTGTCAGCCTCTTCCTTCTTGGCAAGAGGAAGTCTTCTTGCTGATTGCCGGATCGGTCGGGCACCCCCAGTATCAATCTTGTGCTGGACCACATTAGTTCGACCTCCTTTTCCTTGTCCGGTATCGAAGATGTCTTGGTACTTTTTGACTAAATCTCTTAGTTTGGGCTGTTGAGCTGGTTTTATATCTTTGGAAGAGATGGCAACCAATTTTTCTAGTTCTGTGGGCAAGTTGTTGGGTTGGCTAATCGTACCTCGTACGCCCCGGATCACAGATGAAACTGACGAGCAGTGCCCTAAAATTGTTCCTTTCTTTAAGGTCACTGGGAAGTAATTGACATTCATGACCCTTACCGGTACAAATTTTTCAGCACGTAACAGGGTTTTCCCTAGGGCAATCCCTCGTCCAATTTTCTCATCATGAAGTTTGGGCTCGAACATCATCACGTCTCCACTGCTCGCACTCCCGTCCAGGCGAGCCTCCAGGATGGTTTCAGCCCTCTCAGGTACGCTTACATCTTCAGCCAACAGCACACGGATCAACTCTTCACTTCTCCCATGAAGTACCAGCTCTTCTCCGTTGACACGTAGGACGCCGTCTTTGAAATCCAATTCAAACCCTCTGGAATTCATGATGTCCATTCCGATGATTGCATCGTCTTCGATGTCCGCTACAAGTGCCTGATGTTTCACTTTAGTGCTGCCCAAAATTATTTCAATCGGTAGCTCGCCATATACAGTAGCTGGCTCCCCTGTTGCTGTGCGTAGCTTCCAAGTTGTCGGTTCAATCCGTTCCGGTGTTCTGGCAAAGGAAGGCCCGAGAATTGTCCTAGTCGCACCTGTATCTAGCAGTTTGCTTGCAAGGCTGTTATTGAGAGCCGTCTACGAAGACACCTTGTTCGTCGTTGAAGGATAGCGCATATGCGTTGTTAACCGGGCTTGCGGACAACCGCATTGCCCCTTCCGCGACCTTTTTAGTTTTCCTGCATCGGAGTCGATGAATGTTGGACATTTGCTACGCACATGTCCAATTTTGCCACAATTCCGGCATCTTATCTGTCTTTTCTCAGGCAACACTTCCTTCATCACTTTTCTTATGGCAGCTTCCAAGTTAGCAGGCTCCGGTGAGTCTTCCTCAATCGTTTGAACTTTACTTTGGGTTTTGCAGCATTGTTTTGCTGCTTCGAATTCCAAAGCTCGTGCCAGTGCGTCTACGAGATGTGTTGGACGAGCTAATATCAACGCTTGTCTGGTTTCTTGGTCACGGAGTCCATCCAAGAATGCCTGAACCGCTAATCGCTCCATTACATTTTCCGGTATGGCTGGATATGCGAGACGAACCAAGCGTGCAATGTCAGTTTCGAATTCTTGTAAGGATTCGCCCGATTTTTGGCAGCGATTTTTCAGCTGGGAGTGGTATACGTGTTCCAAATGGGCGTGGCCATATCGTAATTCTAGATGTTTAATCAGCTGATCATAGTCCTCCTGTTCTTGGGCGGTGAGAGTTTGTAGAATATTTGTCGCTTCTCCACGTAATGCAAGTGTTAGTGCTATAGCTCTTTCCCCTGCATTCCATCCATTTGCTTTGGCCGCTGCTTCAAACTGTCGGCGGTAATTTTCCCATGGAGTTTTTCCGTCGAATTGAGGCGGCTTCATGGAAAGCTTCCCTATTTCAGAAATGACCTTGACATCTTGTATACCCTCTTGAACTTTATCCAAGTTCAAACTCAAGTCCAGCATTGCATCTTTGTTAACCATCTCTGTGGAGGGCGCACTATCAATTCGTTTTTCCAGCTTACTGATCGTTTCCTTCATCTTGTCCATCTCTGCCTCGACGGTTCCTATTCTTTTTTCTAGACGATTCGCCACACCACAGAGTTCTTTTTTTAAGTCTTCTGTGTTTTCTAGGAGCTTATCTTCCAGGCTTCTTGAATTTTGTTGCAGCTCTTCTTTCAAGGATTCTATTATCGGACTCAAATCACCTCCGGGAACTTCGAATAAAAATGTTTCGGGGTCCTCACCTTCTTGTATAAGTCCTTCTGCAAGTCTTTCCTGGAGTACTTGCTTTTTACCCGTTGTTTCCAGTTCCCTTTCCTCCAATTCCTGTTTCAATTCCGCTACCTTCAAATCCGCAAGGCGCACTTTTCTTGAACACATTTTGTCTTTGACGAGGTATCAGTCTGTTTCACCCGAAAAGTTTATCAGTTTGTTAAAAATTCACTTCGCGAATTCTTTTCCACGGGCCACCAGTCTATTGTCTGTTTCACGCGAAGAGTGTATCAGTTTATATTCCCACGCACAATTGTCCACTTCGCGAAAACCGGGCCACTGTCTATTTTCTGTTTCACGCGAACAGTGTATCAGTTTATATTCCCACGCACAATTGTCCACTTCGCGAAAACCGGGCCACTGTCTATTTTGGGCGTACAAAAGGTCTATCAATTTATTTTTCTGACTATCCACTCCACGATCACTTGTTTATTTTCAAAATCTCACTTCCGACACCAATTGTAACGTAAATAAACTTAACTTGGTTTAACTAATTTATTTAACACTTAATCTACAACTTAATTTATATTACTACGCCACTGTATAGCTCGATGGTATGGGCTCGTTCAGACTGTCCGTGAGACTTGAGGGCTGTCTATTTATCTCCGTCACAGAATTCCCGATCTTTCGAATTCCGGCAGTTGGCGATCCAGCATGTTCCAATCGTTTCCAATATCGACCGTTGCTCTCCGCGGAAAAGCGACTGGATGGTTCTCGAATATCTCCGGGGATGATCTCATCGCTGTCGATGGCAACATGTGAGGCGACAGGTCCGGCCTAGGTTCGTTACAATATTTTTTACAAAATTATTATTATTATTGCATAGCTGTTGTAGTTGTTCGCAGAATTGATTTCGCCAATCAAAGTCGTCTTCATTCAGCTCATAGATGAGGCGTACCTTTGCTTTTCTCAGAATTTTGTGGACTGTAGAAGCCAATTGGTTGAGTGTTGCGTGATGATTTTCATGCACTGCCAACACAACATTAAGCTGATCGTCTTCTGGTGATGGGGGTCGACCAGATTTAGGAAGATCGCGGACATGGCCAAATTCGCGGTATTTTGACTCAACTTTGCTCAACATGCCTTGGTTAATAGGTTGCCGATCAGGATAAGTTGCATTTAACAATTCAACTACTTCTCTTTGGGTGCGCATTCTGTCTCCAAATCCTATCATGCAAAGAATTTCAATTCTTTCTCGTTCATTTAATTTAGTCATTTTCCATGAAATGACAAAGTTACTACTCAATAATGTATCGACAAACGATAAGATATGTAAGTCTTTAAAGAAATAACTTCACAAAAACTATTCAGAAATAAAAACAAAATTCTGGTCGCTATGTCTACTGTCAAGTAATGGAAATAGTCAGTTAGCAAACGGTGCACAATTTGAACATTTAATTTGATCGTTGTTTGAAGCTATCATTATCATTAAATATAGTATTTTCATATTTCAAAATAGTTTTATTCTTTTTATTTTCCTTTCACCCATACTCATAATCACCTTTGCACATTCCTTAATGACAAATGGAGTTGTCATTAAAAAAATACCAATGACGTCATTTCTCCTACACGAATCATTCTGTATGTATTCATTAAATTTGGAAGAATGCCCAAATGAAAATAAAATTCGACGGCTTCGAGCGTTCTTTCCAAAAATTATTACTTTAATTTTTTACGAATTAATCCACTACTTTACGAGAGCACTGAATTTAACGGGCGCACTGTATACAAACCCTATGTGTGATATATTTATGAAATCAGCTTTCCATGGAGATTCTAAAAATTGAATAATATATAGGGTGTTCCATTTGAAACAATTGTTGCGGACGTCATTGGTCAAACGTGGATCACCCTGTATATTTAATTTTCCCTTATAAATGTGGCAAATTGAGATTAAAAATCGACCTGTTTCAGGAAATTCCTCAGAAATGGATAGTTTGGCTAAAAATGAATTTATTCATTACTTTACGAAAGGAGGACAAAAGATCTGGATAGTCAATCATACCATTAACTATTTTGAATAATATATAGAGATCGTTTGCTTTCTTCTATTTTCAAGAGTAAGAAATTTGTATCGTTCAAGTAAACCACAAGTGTCAGAAAGTTGGTAATTACCTGTTACTTTGAAATTCAGGTATCTAATGAATTTGTTTTGAATTCTTTTGAGTCTTGTTATACGAAGGCAATAACCTTGGCGACCAAATGGCTGTCTCAAAATATAGCCTACTGTAAATGAGGGCATAATCTATTGATTTGAGAGCTTTCGCAGATCTAAAGTCTCGCCAGATACGAAAAATATACCCCATTTTATAGCTCTATAATCAATGTGTAAACTAAAGGACATTTTAGAATACAAAATTATACCAAGATCTTTTAGATGATCTTTGTTAGTAATAACTTCATTATTAATGTAATATTCTATTTTGAATAATGAATATGATCAAACACAATATAGTTTTCATTGGAAAATAAAGAGTTTTAGTTGTTTTTTCGATATAATTTTTACTCAGGAGGAAATTCTCAAAGAAATCGCAAAGCCTATCGATGAAAAGAAACCTCAACCGTGGTTCAGTATAATTTAAGTCAGACTATTTAGAATAAATAACCTCTAAAACGTCTACACTCATTATTGGGTTGGGAGCAATGGAGTTCTATAAGGAAAATTAAAAAAACAAGCCATTTCATTTGAAACGAGGGAGATATCTACTTCCACCATACCATAGAAAGTGACCAAATGTGGTTAATATTTCTTATGAAATTACCATACCGGAAAACCCGATTTAATTCAATAAATATAAACAAAATTTCACCGAAATCTAACAAAAATTACAAAACAGCTGAAATTCTGGATTCAGGTAGTTAAATGTTTAAAATAAAACAAAAAATCCAAAAACTCTCCGAATTTTCATATTTTGAGCTAAAAGTATTGTAGTTATGAAAACATGTCTCGAGTAAAAGTTCGTTATTTTTTTCACAAAAATGTCTCCGATAAATGTTGCGATAAATCATGTCGATGGTAAGATAAACCCGATTTTCCACTTGTAGTCTAACGCTTGGTTGAAATGGCGCAGAAACGAAACATGGCCCCAATTTTTATATAATCGGACTAGTCAGTCGATGTTCCTCGCTACTAAGAACTTCTTAAAGAAATACCAAAGCACAAGAAACATAGAAAAAAACACCCATCTTTCACATGTCATGAGTTTCGAAGTTCATACAAAATCCAATCATAATACAAAGAGTGTTCAAAGATTGTGAGCAAACATTTTGGTTAATACATTCGTAAGGAATCATTGCCACGTTAATTCCTTGGGGCTTTGTGCTGTTCTGTTCGAGGTGGATACTGTTCAACTGGATTACTCTCGATTTTGTTGGAAGAAAGTATTTTGATATGTAATTCGGGGGTATTTTTCTTGTATCACAGAATCTTCATCTGATAGAATATTTCCTACAAGCTTTACACTTTTCAGAATTTCCCCTGAAAATGGTCGTTTGACTGCAAAACGTTTAGGAATTTTACTCTACAAATCTATATTTATTGACAAAAAAAATATCTAAAATGGAAAATGGAAATTATACCTACCTACCAATAATAAACCAATCTGTTTAATTGTTATCTTGAAGAATTCAAACCTGTTGCAAAATGTGTACCGAACAGGCAGAGAAACAAACAGACAGAAAAGTAAGCGAGTTCATAAAAACGTGGCAAAAACTATATTTTACTGAAAATTTTATACCAGCCATTTTCAACCAATCAGATGCTTTATTTCGACATTGTTACTATGGTAACCAGCAAATTTTTTGAAAATTTTTCATCCAAATTAGCATGTAGACGTAAAATTAATAAGTGGAAATTTCCCGCACATGACAGCTATCATATAATTAGACAAAAATAATATTGAAATAATATTGACAATATTTTTTATTTAAGGTGTACATTCTATAATATCATTAATTAATTTTAAATTCTTCAAAAATTCCACTTCTACCTCCTCTTTCCTGTGTTTCATGAAATAAAAATAATACTGAGACACCAGTTTATTTCTTTGAGCATTAGATTTGTGTCCAAAAGAAGGCACAATATCACGCAGAATGTTGCCAATCTCTTTAAATAAGTTTTCTTGCTCAGGATTTAATCCAGATTCTTCCACTAGGTATGTTAGATATTTTACATTTTTATGGTACATTTTAATGTGCTGTGATTCTTTGCAAAAGGAACACAATTCATACGATTGAAAGTTCATGTTATTATCACTTTTTTATTAACTTATGATTGTATACAATGTTATGAGGAACTTATATTGCCACAAATAAAATATTGATTGACAGGAGTAGTGAATGTCAAATGCATGGCTAACTTTACAAAATATTTTTTTAACCGGCAACATACGCCAACAACATTCTATTTAGAATAAAGAATAAAATATCCCGATTTCCTGAATTATTTGAAAAACAAATTATTACCGCTAATATTAATTTTTCTTAGAATTAAACCTAAAATAATATAATTTTTTTTTAAGTATATATGTATAGGTATAGTTATATATTTTTTTATGTATATCCCCTTTGTTTGTAGTCAATATTGACATTTCCCTGAAACCTAGTAAGAAAATTATATGAAATCAATTATTTTTATATAATAATGTATCTGATATTAAACATTTTATTTTACTAGGGCACGGGAAAAATAAAAAAAATATATCCCGCAATACGAACATCCACTTTCAATTTTTAATCAATATTGACATTTCCCTGAAAATTGTATGAAAACAATGAATTTTATATAAACATTTATCTGATATTATATATTTTATTCTACTAGGGCACGGGGAAAATAAAAAAATATCTCCCGCAATACGAACGTATCCACTTTCATTTTTAGTCAATATTAACATTTCCCTGAAACCTAGTAAGAAAATTGTATGAAATCAATTAGTTTTACATAATAGTTTATCTGATATTATATATTTTATTTTATACTAGGAAACGGGGAAAATCATACAAAAATCTCCCCCAAAACTCCCATTACACACAGCCTTCTATTTATTTGTGAATAAAGTCAAAATAAATATTTACTTAATGTTTTCTATTTAAATATAATTCCGGTATAAAATTTTCTTACCGAATCCCCCACGTGCTTGAATTAATTGCGGGAAATTTGTCTCGTACATGAATTTTTAAAGAAAATTATCCCTCGTCGCTTCGCGACTCGTGATAACTTTCAAAAAATTCATGTACTCAAAAAATTTCCGGCAATAATTCATGCTCTAGGGAGATTATAAGAGAGAACTTTCATCTCGTCCAAATCGAATCAATTAACCAGCAATTATGTCCAGATGCAAACAGCATAAAATAGATGTTACCAACTTGAAAAATATGTTGAATCTTATATTTTTATGTTTTCATTCAATACAGCTCCACCATCCTCCATTTTCAAAGACAGAGCAGCAGCCGAAGAGTTTCATAAATCCGCGTTTTTTATCATACTTTCTTAACTATTGAAAATCGAGAGAAAATAGTTTTGTTACTGCAAAATAATTGATCCATCTAGACTATTGGAACATATAACCTAAGAATGTTGCTGGATGTTTTATCGCTGAACAAGAATTGTCTTTTCATGATCTTTGAAGTACCGTCTCTAATACGCAAGAATTTGAAAGCGTTGAGTTTTGATTTGTATTCAGAATGGCAAAAATGCGTTAGTACCACCACATGGCCCCATAACCTCCAATGAACCACTGGTGGTAGGTAATATTTCAGTTTCTAAAACCGAAATTTCACCTAACTGAAGGATCGAAAAGCAGTAAACCCGTTTTTTCTACTTCCAATCAGATCTTC
The DNA here is from genome assembly GCA_018342105.1 of Gonioctena quinquepunctata. Classification (NCBI taxonomy): domain Eukaryota; kingdom Metazoa; phylum Arthropoda; class Insecta; order Coleoptera; family Chrysomelidae; genus Gonioctena; species Gonioctena quinquepunctata. The sequence continues at coordinate 24,824 of JAFIRS010000334.1, forward strand.
CATTTTTCTGAAAAGTCTTGGTTCAAAGCCAGAAAAAAGTTTTGTGTATATTGAAAAAAAACTAGTTGTTTTGTCGATTTTATCCATCATTCCTATTATTGCAAATAGACAGAATCTGAATTTCTGAATCAATCATGCGTTTTCATTGATATATCTAGACATCACAATTCAAAAAATTATAGTATATTTTTGGCAGCTAGCTCAATTTTTGGCTAATCCATTAGGTTTTGAAAAATTCACCATTAAAGTATAAATTCCTTTGAATATTCCCCAAAATCCCACTCAACACGAAAGCATCGGATACTTTGGCGGGGTGCTTTTATTTCGGCAGTCAAAAAAATAGAATTAACACACTTACCTTGGAAACAGAGGAAATCAGCGACAATTGAAGTTCATACGAAAAACTGTAACTGCAAAACGATGTGGATTGATGCAATTTATAGCACTGGTTGCTTCACAAATCAGAACCTTCACCACAAAGAATCAACGCAGTTTTCAGTACCCTCGAGTCGTTTTATCTACTCCTCGTTTTTTGTTTCCCACAAAAACAAAGAATGGTCAAACACTTGCAAATATTTATTTGATAAATTGAAGGATTATCGTTGAACATACGGAAGAAGTAAATAAATGTTATCAGCTGAAATATACCGGGTGTCTAATACACACTGTATTATATTTGTGGTTTAATATATTCATTTTCCAATTTGACATTTTACAATGTATAGGAATGGTCAATAGAACGAGAAGTGATTATAGACAATATAGGGGGGTTGCATATTTTTCATGAATAAGCCTGAAATAATTACAATGAAATAAAATCATTTCATCTCCAAAAATGCATTCAAGCTGTAAAAACAGTTGTGCAATAAAAACTGATTTAGACTAGATTTGAACTTTTCTAGCGACTTGCTTGATCTGATGTGGAAAAGTAGCTTGTTGAATAATTTGGGGCCAGTGTTAACTAGTGAACAATAAGTCACTTTTTTGTTGGCTCTAGCTAAATGAAAGTTATCTTTTTGGCGGATGGTGTGACCACAAAAATCTTTCTTGCAAAGAGATCTTCTTTTGAATATATACAGGATGTTCCAAACTCGTTGGCCTATTAGACATTTCTGGGGAACGGGATAGAGGATTATTTTGAAAATTTGGTTTGCGGAGTTGCCGCTTATATTGAAAAGTAGCAACAACTTTGATATTTTAAATGAGATACCCTGTAAATTATTGCATTTTTCGCTTTGCTATTGCTTTACGATCATTATTGTATGATATTTCTCTATGCCTATCTCAAGCGGTTTTCGATTGATTTCCTTATTTTTGTGCAAAACATAGCTTCAATTAAATGTTTATTACTGCGGTATTTGGACTCGTAGAAAGCTGAAATTCAACGTGTAGTTTACCAATGTTCGGTGCATTAGATATGTCTAAGGGAATTCGTTCTCCATTATACAGGGTCGTTCAAAATTTGTGATTTTTTCGATAGATTCAGAAATGGTGAAAAGTATGTTTTTTAAATGGAACACCCTGTTTATTATCAAATAACGTGGAAGACAATCAAAGTTCCACCTTGGAAATGATGTATCATGTTCCTACACCTAAATAGTCTGGTTTCCGATATAAAAGCAAGTTTCTATAAAAATCGAATTATTTTGCCATATTTTTATTAAATGTTTTATGAAAATTCGACAATTAGTGGATCAATGATAAAACGTTTGCGCGTTCATTACCAAAAATTAGATCAGAAAAGAATCAAAATGGAAGGCAATAACTATTCAAACGAAGTTTTTATGAAATTGTTCATCTTCATAGGCAATGTGATCAAATTCTGGAGAGAACATGCAGAAGGTTCTGTAGTGTATTGAAGTGTATAATAATAATATATAGTTTATTGAAAAATACAGTTTGTATTAATATAGATTTAGTAATACAGATTAATACAATCCTAATATGAATGTTAAGACGACGAACTGATTGTACAAAGAATGATTAATATAAATAAACACTCGAATTTTTTTATTCCACGATAAGAGACTGCGATCTAGCTCTTAAAATTATTTTCACGGTTGCAGTGTTTGTCACATGTACTTGTAACTAATATCAAGTTTCGAATTTCAAATGGAACACTCAGTATTTCATTCTGATTTTGGAATCTACTGATAAATACAAATAACTTTTCGTATACCTATCTCTACCGTTTATTGAATATTGATTATTTTGTCATTGTTTTGCTACCAAAATGGGACCAACTTGAAATCAAATACCTCCTTATCTGTTACCCACATAGGACTCAAATTAAACTTTCACCCAGAAAATATTGCGTAATTTCAGTAATGTAACAGGGCTAAATTGGCTTTAGACCCATTTCCCTGTTTTATATAGAAAAAAAAAAAGATAATACCTTTAACTTTTCCTGACAAGGAGAAATTCATCTTTTCATAACTTTCTCGACGCTGTCATCCCTGTTATACTAGCCACTTCAGTAAAAATGAATAACAATGATCTTCATAAAAAAAATGTCCCGCTGATGTCACCATTTATAACGGAGAGCCTATCTATCGACAGTTCTCTGTTTTACCATTTTTTCAATACCTTTGGAAAGAAATATTCATACTTACTAACCATATCTTTCTCTGATGTCCACCTTGGAAAGGACCTGCCCTTATTTTCATATATATTTATATATGTTTGCCCTAACCAGAATAAGCTCTTTCTTTTGCTCTATTGAATACAATAAATCTAATAAAGGGCTCTAACACTGTCACCAATAAGTTGTTTTTAAATTTTTCACATTGATTTCTTTTTTCACTGGTTTTATCACCTTCTAGTCCAAAAGAGCTAGAATTCGGCTCAAAGCCATTGATGAGTCTTTGGTGATTTTTTTTTATAAAAGTTCTTAAGGAGGTTGTAAACTCTACTACAATAAAAAGACCGAATTAATTATTAACCACCATATAATGAGAAAAAGGAAAAAAATTATTTTTTTTCAAAACATCTTTAAAATGTATTACACCGTTTTTTTGTATTGAAACAAGAGCTCGAAATAAGGTCAACTCAAATATTCAACTTTATAGAATTTATCAAATCCTATTTATAATAATTTTCAAACATTATATTTAATGTTCATGGGCCCAACACCCAAAATGCGTGAAATATATCCCTCTATAGCTTTACTAGAGGCTATAAAAATTTTCTCATACCAAATCACCCTCATATGCTTTTCAACCTATACATGAAAAAAAATATAACAAGCAAAAAGGGAAGAATCCAAACATCCGGCCGCTAGTCACCATTGAAAAAAAACTCAAAACCCTCATTTTTATGCTTACCGATAATTCCCTAATTTTAATAAAACTTTTTGTGCATTGGCGTCAATACCAGAAAAGGTAATACACCTGCATAAATACGAACGATTTTTGTACATGTGGTTCACCCCAACAATAAATTGAAGCAAGCGTTAAACTACTTTTTTCCTAAAAGCTTTGGACTTACCCTGTAGAACAATTGTTGCCTCCAATAACCAATTTTTCCAAATAGTTGTCCCAGTTTTCTGTCTCATGTTTCATAGACACTCGTATATTCCCTTTCGATCTACCGATACAATAAAAATCCCATACTTAAACACCACCCATTTTGACTCACGAAAAACTCACTTTATCCCGAAATTTCATATAAATAATCCTCGACGCTTCAAAATGTTAATCAAACAAAATATTATTCCCCACCGTCGTATAAAAAAACCCGAATCTGTTACCAAACATTTTCTACCGAACCACTTCGCCCGTGCCTAGCACATCTGTTCGGGTGAAGCCCGTAGACCGAATTCTTCTTTCATCTAATTGTTTTTCCGCTCCAAGTTAGCGTCAAGGCGTAGCCCCCATTTTAAAATCCCTTATTGGTCTTTTATTTAAGAGGTACTTATATTCAAATCCTATTGGCTACTAATTATTGCGTGATTTTTCTAGATGAAGTCTTTCTCCGAATAATTCTTGTTATTTCAGCACAACGGCAATTAGACCATAACACTTAACTGTGTGAAGAATTCTTAACACAACGTCCGAACTTAAATAAACAATTAAACTCTAAACCGATAATGGATGATTTTTCAATCTCCCATCGAAAATTGATGGTTGACTTCCAGTAAACACCATATATGAATATTATTTCAATGAGAGAAAATGATAATTTCTGAATATATTTCTTACAATAATAAAATTTCAATCTCATAAGTTACCAGAAAAATAGATACTTTCATTAAGGCCAAAAAATAAAACAACAATAACATAACACCTTACAGGGTGTTACAGTAACATCGAATGATTTGATCATATTTTATACAGGATGTCAAAAAATATACAGGGTGTTTCATAATTGAATGCTGATCTTAAAGGGCGATAATCCTTGGATGATTTAAAAAAACCTACATATGAACATAGGTCCGCAACCGTTTTATTTCTGAGATACAGATTTTGAAATTTAAAAAAAAAATCAGTTCTTCCCCAATATCTCTGAAACCGCTTTGGCTTTTTTTCCAATTTTGGTACATGCAAAGTACGCATAAAAATACATTTTTTCCATGGTTAACATGCCCTGCCATATTTTTGATCAAAATAATGATACGCCACTGTCTTTTTTCAAAATAAATATTATTTTTGTAATTGTCCTCTATCTTCTCATAAAAATGGTCTCTTGCCTTTTTTCCATCCGGCGAACGGTTTTTGAGTTAGAAGATAAAATGCATTCATTTGCTTGTTCCTAAGCGAAATCAGCCGTTGAAGAGTGGTAGGATTATCTTGTGGGCTAGAAACATCTAGTATGCTAAGAACACAATTCGTTGTTTTCAACATAAACAATTTTGACAATTCTTCAGCTAGATACGTGATATTATTTACGTTATAAAAACCTGTTTATTAAAGAAAAATCATGGTAAATTTCACAAATACCGAATTAGCAGACATGCATTACTTGTATGGGCTTGCTGACGGGAACGCATATGAAGCCAGGCGACTGTATCAAGAGCGCTTCCCAAATAGAATGGTTCCTGATGCTCGAACGATTTCAAGCACCCACAGAAGGTTATGTGAAACAGGAAGTTTTGAGCCAAATCATCCCTTGAAAGGAGCACATCGGACTGCAAGAACTCCAGCAATTGAGGTAGCTATTTTAAATTCAGTTGACGAAAATCCTGAAATATGTAACAGGCAAGTTGCCAATAATTTGAATATCGCCCATATTCTAGTATGGAGGATTCTTCATGATTATTTATTATACAGTGACCGGCAGAAAGTACGCATCATATGGAAAATTCTTTTATTAATAAATTTTGACGAATATCGATATGTGCAATCACTTCTGCATCAAAAGCAACCCCAAAAGACGTTGTACAGTGCCGTTCCTCTTTTCGTGTTTGGAGGGAAATTTAAAAAAAATAAAAATTATGTTTCAAAACACACTTAGTTGGGAAAATATCGAAAAATGTTATCCAAAAAAGTTGTTCAGAACGTTATTTTATAGCTATGTACAAGTTTTGAAAAAATTTGAGAAAAAAAAATAAAAATCAATTTTTTGCCATAATAAAAATTTCAATTTGGAAAAATACATTTGAGACAAAGAAACTCATTAGTAAGGCCAACAGTAATATTTTAAATGATATTTTGTAAATATTCGCAAGCTACTTCTATTTTATTCGGAAAAAATTGAAATTTATGGATTTGCCATGTATTCAGCTGCTTCATAAGAGGTCACTGAAATATTTCCAGGACATTATAATCCCGATACTGTTCATTATTAATAAAGGTCCTTGTATCTACATAATTTCAAATCGAATTTTTTATTCAAACAAAAAATAAATTGATTTTTGGCAAATTGTTTGAATCATACAATATTATCATTGTTGATGCGTGCATCGACAGATTTCCTCATGATCAAAGAGGCCATGAAACAATTGACTAATAATGACAATGTGTTATTAGGAGTTGTCAAACGATTTAGTAGTGTTATTATTTATCCAGGTGTTTTTATCATCTTTATTCTATAGTTTTTTTCATTGTAAAAGTTACATTTTGTTGTGTGTTAACAATATTCAGAGATGCCCCAAGAAAACCTGAGTTTGCAAAAAAAAATTGAGCTCCTCTTAATATGTGGTGAGCGTTTTCATAGTTCCAGAGAAGCAGCAGATATATTCAATGCTAGATATCCAAATAAGAATATCCATGGATCTACTGTGTTGCGTATTTTAAACAAATTTAAAACTACAGGCAGTGTAGAAAATCGTTACAAAATTCCTCAAAGTAAGCCCGTCACTAATGAGGAAGGTACCTTCAATGTTTTGTTATCGGTCACAGAAAATCCACGGATGGCACTATCGGAGAGGCAGGAACAAACTGGTATATCTGAAAAATCCATAAGAAGAATTTTGAAGTATAATAAATTTCGTGCATACAAACCAAAATTCATCCACGCCTTACTCGATAGAGATTTTGATGCACGCTTAGATTTTTCATTTTGGTTCCAAGGCATGATTGAAGAATGCCAACATTTTCCCATAAACATTTTATTTACTGATGAGGCGACTTTTACATCAAACGGTACTGTCAGTTCACAGAATTGTAGATGGTGGGCTGATGAGAACCCAAATTGGAAGATAGAGGCAAAAAGTCAATTTTCTTTCAAAACTAATGTTTGGTGCGGCATATTAGATACACAGATCGTTGGGCCTTACTTTTTTAGGGGCAATCTTGATTCACGAAATTATTTAGTGTTTTTAAATAATGTGTTTTTTGATTTCTCACATGGATTACCGCTGCACAGAAGGAATGATATTTTTTTCCAACAAGACGGAGCGTCAGTACATAGTACCCTTGAAGTCAGAGCGTGGCTTAACGAACACTTTCCTCATAAATGGATAGGACGATATTCAGAAAACCCGTGGCCTGCAAGATCCCCAGATTTGACGCCCTTGGATTTCTTTTTATGGGGGTACCTTAAAAGTAGGGTTTATAAACATCGGCTATTTCGTAATATCGACCATTTTGAAGAAGTAATAGGACAATGTATCAATGTCATTACACCACAAATGCTGCGAAATGTGTCCAGAGAAATGAAATCCCGAACAACTACATGTATTGAACGTCAGGGTAGACACGTCGAGTAATGGACATTTACAAACTTTCGAGTATGCATTAAATTGTTTGGTTTATAATTATTTCAGCTTCTAATTTTATTATAAAATGTAATGATGTAAAAAATTGAATCAATTTTTTGTTCTAATAAAAATTTCATATTAAAATTCTATAGATACATGGTTCTTTGTCAATAATAAACAGTATCGGGATTATAATGTCCTGAAGATATTTCTGTGACCTCTTATGAAGCAGCTGAACACATGGCAAATCCACAGATTTAAAATTTTTTCGAATAAAATAGAAGTAGCTGGTGAATCTTTACAAAATATTATTCAAAATATTACTCTTGGGCTTTACCAATGAGTTTCTTTGTCAGAAATGTATTTTTCCAAATTGAATTTTTTTTTATGGCAAAAATTGATTTTAATTTTTTCATCTCAGATTTTTTTCCAAACTTGTACATAGCTATAAAATGTCGTTCTAAGCAACTTTTCCAAATAACATTTTTCAATATTTTCCCAAATAAGTGTGTTTTGGGACATAATTTTTAATTTTTTTAAATTTCATGCCAAACAAGAAAAGACGAACGGCACTGTACAACATCTTTTGGGGTTTCTTTTGATGCAGAAGTGGTTGCACATATCGATATTCGTAAAAATTTATTAATAAAAGAATTTCCCATATGATGCGTACTTTCTGCCGGTCACTGTATAATTGCATGTATCGACATTTGTCAAAATATTATATTAAAAAAAAATCCCATATGATGCGTACTTTCTGCCGGTCACTGTATCCCTATCCCCTATCACATTCAACGGGTTCTGGCTCTACTTCCTCGAGACTTTCCATTACGAATGAATTTCGGCCAATGGTTTCTCCAAAAAGTTACCGAATATCCTTTATTTGACAGGGAAATTTTATTCACGGACGAAGCTAGTTTTACTAAAAACAGGATCAGAAATTTTCATAATAATCATTTTTGGGCCGAGGAAAATCCGCATGCAATCGTGGAATCTCATCACCAGGAGCAGTGCTCATCAAATGTCTGGGCTGGAGATATTGGAGATTACCTAATTGGACCTTTTTTTACCACGCAGATTAAATGGACATAATTATCGCCGATTTCTTGAAGATAATTTGTCAATTCTGTTGGAAGTTATTATTTTAATGCGAAATCGCATGTGGTTTATGCACGATGGTGCACTAACTCATTTTAGTGCTCTGGCACGCGAATATTTAAACCAAAACATTCATAATCGCTGGATAGGTCGTGGGGGAACAGAGTCATGGCCAGCTAGATCCCCAGACTTAAACAGTCATGATTATTTTCTTTGGGGACATCTTAAGACTTTGGTGTACAGTCAACCAATTCTAACTGAGGAAGAATTGCGAAACCGCGTAATAGTTTCCTGTGAAGCAATAAGGAATACTCCAGGAATTTTCAAAGAGGGCTGAAGCGTTCATACTTGCAGGAGGCGGGCATTTTGAACAGCTAATTTGATTTTGGTAGTTTTTGTTCATAATATAGTTATGTTTTTAAAAATAAAAAATGTATTTTTATGCGTACTCATTACAAAAACTAAATAATAGTTACCATAAAATTATAAAAATCTTGCGTAGATCCTTTGGTTACCACAATTGTGAAATTAAGATTAAGAGAAAAAATCGAATAGGGATAAGCAAATGAATGTATTTTATTTTCTAAATCGAAAACCGTCCACCAGACGAAATAAAGGTAGACCATTTTTATGAGAAGATAGAGGACAATCACAAAAATAATATTTATTTGGAAAAAAGACAGTGACGTATCATTATTTTGATCAAAAATATGACAGGGCATGTTAACAGGGACGCCAATGATGAAAATTAAGAAATCCTTTATCATGAAAAAAATGTATTTTTATGCGTACTTTGCATGTACCAAAATGGAAAAAAAATCCGAAGCGGTTTCAGAGATATTGGGGAAGAAATGATTTTTTTGTTAAATTTCAACATTTAGCCATAAGTCATTTTCTGTAGATGGGACACCCTGTATATTATGCCATATTCGGATTCTACTGAAAAATACCAATAATCATCTGAGAGTTAGGAAAAAACTCAAGTTTCAGCTGTATCTCCAAAAGTATGAACATTTCGAAGCGAATCATTCCAGATTCAGTATCAGAATCAGATCATTTCAATTGGGTAATATTACCTATTTCGATTTGTTATACTGGGAAATGAAAATGGTGTAGTAGTATGCCGTGACCAGAAAAGAGCAAGACAATCTTTTAGTTTGATTTTCATGGTGTTTCTGTCAAAATGGATAATAATAATACATATTCAAATGCAGATATTTTAAATTTTTATAGAAACTTGCTTTCATTTCGGAAACCAGACTATTTAGGTATGAGAACATGATACATCATTTCAAAGGAACTTTAATTGCATTTCAGGATATTCGATAATATACAGAGTGTTCCTTTTAAAAAAATGTACTTTTCACCATTTTTTTATCTATCGGAAAAATTCCAAATTTTGAACGACCCTGTATAATGGAGAACAAATTCCCTTAGACCTAACTAATGCACATACATTGGTAAACTACACCCAAAATTTCAGCTTTGTACAAGTCCAAATACCGCAGTAATAAATATTGAATTGAAGCTATGTTTTGCACAAAAAATAAGGAAATCAATGAATTTCTCGAAAACCGCTTGAAATGGGTATAGGGAAGTATTATATAAAAATGATTGTAAAGCAATAGCAAAGCAAAAAATGCAATAATATATAGGATATCTCATTTAAAATATCAAAGTTGTTGCTACTTTTCAATATAAGCGGCAACGCCGCAGCGCTGAAAATATTTTAGATCGATAGAGCAGAACTAATTACTCAAGAAACCAAATTTTCAAAATTATCCTGTGTCCCGTTCTAATAGGCCATCGAGTTTGGGACACCCTGTATATTAGGGTGACCCATTTTGACCTACTAATTTTTTTTACATGTCTCGCATGGAAATATGTTAGTTTTTTGTAATTGAGGAGCCCTCTTGAAATTTTAGATAGATCGAATATTTTTAAGGGGTGGCTCAAGAATTTAAAAAATTTCAAAAATGGTCAAAATTCGATTTGTTTTTGTTTTCATTTTTTTTTTCTCATGACGGCAATTACACAATACATATAAAAAAAATGTTATCCTGAAAATTTTAACTCAAATTATAAGTTTTTAAAGGTTGCTCAAGAATTTTGAATCTTGGGTAGTACTATAGATTAGACATAATGCTATTTCTTGGAATGGATTATTATTTATTATACATAGGTACTTACCAATTACTAATACTTGGCTCACAATTTTGGAAATTTTTTATTCTAATATCCCAACATTTTAAAAAAAAATTGCGATTAAAAAATATTTCCAGAAATGATTCAAATATACAGGGTGTTTCATAATTGAATGCTGATCCTAAAGGGCGATAATCCATGGATGCAATCGCTTATTTCTGAGATACAGGATATTGAAATTTAACAAAAAAATCAGTTCTTCCCCAATATCTCTGAAACCGCTTTGGCTTTTTTTTCAATTTTGGTACATGCAAAGTAAGCATAAAAATATTTTTTTTTCACAATAAAGGATTTCTCAAATTTCATCAATGGCGTACCGGTTAACATGCCCTATCATATATTTGATCAAAATAATGATACGCCACTGTCTTTTTTCCAAATAAATATTATTTTTGTAATTGTCCTCTATCTTCTCATAAAAATGGTCTCTTGCCTTTTTTTCGTCCGGCGAACGGTTTTTGAGTTAGAAAATAAAATGCATTCATTTGCTTGTCCCTATGCGAAATCAGCCGTTGAAGAGTAATAAGATTATCTTGTGGGCTAGGAACATCTCGTATGCTAGTAAGAACACATTTCGTTGTTTTCAACATAAACAATTTTGACACTTCTTTAGCTAGATACGTGATATTATTTACGTTATAAAAACTGACGGGAACGCATATGAATCCAGGCGACTGTATCAAGAGCGCTTCCCAAATAGAATGGTTCCTGATGCTCGAATGATTTCAAGCACCCACAGAAGGTTTCACACTATATGCTGATGATACATCACTGGTTATTTCAGATAAAATGGATCATAATCTACAAATCAAAGGTAACTTAATCCTACAAAATCTGAACACCTGGTTTAAGGAAAATTCCCTATATTTAAATAATCAAAAAACTAGACAAAAAGAAGTTGCCAGTTTCAACTTGAAAATTGGAGATGATGAAATTTCTCCGTGTTCTACGGTGAAGTTTTTGGGTGTTCACTTGGATGAATTTCTCAGCTAGAAAACTCATTGTGGAACAATTATATCAAAACTGAACTCTATGAATTATCTTCTCAGAAACCTTCGCCACATTCTAGACCAGAAACAACTAATTATGCTGTATCATGCCCAAGTTGAATCCCGTCTTCGGTATGGTATTACTTTCTGGGGAGCATCCTCCTCATGCAAAGATGTTTTTGTCACCCAGAAAAAGATTATAAGATGTATAGCAGGAGTCTCAAGAAGTACAAGCTGTAAAAGTCTTTTTAAAAAATTTAAAATACTAACATTACGCCTGTATATATTTGAATTATGTGTTTTTATATATGACAACCGAAACTGTTTCATAAGAAATGAAAATGTGCATTCTATTAATACTAGGTGTAAGACAGACTTTCATGTGCCATTATGTAAAAATGCACTGACTTATAATTCCCCAAATGTAATAGGGCTCAGATTATTCAATTTGCTCCCCCTTGAAGTGAAAAACTGTAGTACTATCCACAGCTTCAAAATTACACTTAAGTCCTTCCTTCTGGAAAATAATTATTACTCCCATCAGGAAATGATAGTATAATAAAATAATGAATGTGTTACTCTTAGTAAACTGTCTTTTTATTTTAAGTTCTATTTTTAAGCCTTTTTATGACTAGTCCTACACAATGTACCTTTTGATTGTCTTACAGGATAATAAAATATTTATTTAATTATGTGAAACAGGAAGTTTTGAGCCAAATCATCACTTGAAAGGAGCACATCGGACTGCAAGAACTCCAGCAATTGAGGTAGCTGTTTTAAATTCAGTTGACGAAAATCCTGAAATAAGTACGAGGCAAGTTGCCAATAATTTTATTATCGCCCATATTCTAGTATGGAGGATTCTTCATGATTATTAATTATATCCCTATCACATTCAACGGGTTCAGGCTCTACTTCCTAGAGACTTTCCATTACGAGTGAATTTCTGCCAATGGTTTCTCCAAAAAGTTACCGAAAATCCTTTATTTGACAGGGAAATTTTATTCACGGATGAAGCTAGTTTTACTAAAAACAGGATTAGAAATTATCATAATAATAATAATAAAATGTCTTTATTTTAATTATCCTCGGCGAAGTCCAGTTAGACTGCTCAACTCAACCGAGTACCAGTTACAAATAAATTATTTCACACAGAATAATGCCTACATATATATAATATAATTAACAGTCACGGGAGTAACAGGTATGTTCAAATAACTAAAATGTACTAACATGTAAATAATGCAAAGAATGCGTAAAGGGAAAACGTTAATATAATTACAACATATAAAACAAAATTTTTATAGAACCATAAGGTATTCCTTAAAGGCTCTTTTAAATCCATAAGATGATTTGTTCTTGATAGGAGTTGGTATGGAGTTAAATATTTTTACCGCAGAATGAGAAAATGACCTTTTGAATCATTTTTGGGCCGAGGAAAATCCGCATGCAATCGTGGAATCTCATCACCAGGAGCAGTTCTCATAAATGTCTCGGCTGGAATTATTGAGATTACGTAATTGGACCTTTTTTTTACCACGCAGATTAAATGGACATAATTATCGCCGATTTCTGTAAGATAATTAGCCAACTCTGTAGGAAGATGTTCCTGTTTTAATGCGAAATCGCATGTGGTTTATGCAGGAATGTTTTTAAAAAAGGCATTCACAAACTGTTAGTACAACTAGAACCCTATGATGTGAAGGAATTCATGAATGCCACCTGGTAAAGTAAGAATTTCTGTCCAATGTTTGTAGATTTTTAGATTTGTATATATATATATATATATATATATATATATATATATATATATATATATATATATATATATGCACGGACGCCTACTTCTTTCTGGTACTGATACTGTGATCTATTCTGTATTACTTTTTCGAAATAAAGATGATATTTTTTTCAAAGAATTCTAACTGAGGAAGAATTGCGAAACCTCGTAATAGTTTTCTGTGAAGCAATAAGGATTTATAATTTGTAGTTCATAATTTATAATTGTATTTCTTATCTTTGGATTTGTTTTCTAATTTACAAATACCTACATATGTTATTTAATTATATGCACACACAGGTGTCTCACACCTATAGGTGCATCTGGAAAAATGTAAATCAGAATATTACTACTTATTTATACCATGTAATCTATATAATGTAAAGTAAGAATGAATTTAATAAATCCCAAAATCTCAAATCTCATACTCCAGGAATTTTCCAAAGAGTACGCGAGTCAATGACAAGGAGGACTGAAGGCGGACATTTTGAACAGTTAATTTAATTTTGGTATTTTTTGTTAATAATAGTTGTTTTTAAAAATTAAAAATGTATTTTTATTACAAAAACTAAATAATAGTTACCATAAAATTATAAAAATCTTGCCTAGATCCTTTGGTTACCACAATTATGAAATTAAGACTAAGAGAAAAAATCGAATAGGGATAAGCAAATGAATGTATTTTATTTTCTAAATCGAAAACTCTCCGCCGGACGAAAAAAAGGCAGGAGACCATTTTTATGAGAAGAAAAAAGACAGTGGTGTATCATTATTTTGATCAAAAATATGACAGGGCATGTTAACAGGGACGCCACTGATGAAAATTAAGAAATCCGTTATCATGGAAAAAATTTATTTTTATGCGTACTTTGCATGTACCAAAATTGAAAAGAAGCCAAAGCGGTTTCAGAGATAATGGGGAAGTTATTGGAGATTACCTAATTGGACCTTTTTTTACCACGCAGATTAAATGGACATAATTATCGCCGATTTCTTGAAGATAATTTGTCAATTCTGTTGGAGGATGTTCCTATTTTAATGCGAAATCGCATGTGGTTTATGCACGATGGTGCACTAACTCATTTTAGTGCTCTGGCACGCGAATATTTAAACCAAAACTTTCATAATCGCTGGATAGGATGTGGGGGAACAGAGTCATGGCCAGCTAGATCCCCCGACTTAAACAGTCATGATCATTTTCTTTGGGGACATCTTAAGACTTTGGTGTATAGTCAACCAATTCTAACTGAGGAAGAATTGCGAAACCGCGTAATAGTTTCCTGTGAAGCAATAAGGAATACTCCAGGAATTTTTCAAAGAGTACGTGAGTCAATGACAAGGAGGGCTGAAGCGTGCATACTTGCAGGAGGTGGACATTTTGAACAGCTAATTTGATTTTGGTATTTTTTGTTCATATTAGTTATGTTTAAAAAAAAATAATATGTTTATGCGTTCTCATTACAAAAACTAAATAATAGTTACCATAAAATTATAAAAATCTTGCCTAGATCCTTTGGTTACCACAATTGTGAAATTAAGACTAAGAAAAAAAATCGAATAGGGATAAGCAAATGAATGTATTTTATTTTCTAAATCGAAAACTCTCCAGCGGACGACGGACCATTTTTATGAGAAGAAAAAAGACAGTGGTGTATCATTATTTTGATCAAAAATATGACAGGGCATGTTAACAGGGACGCCACTGATGAAAATTAAGAAATACTTTATCATGGAAAAAAATTATTTTTATGCGTACTTTGCATGTACCAAAATTGAAAAAAAGCCAAAGCAGTTTCAGAGATAATGGGAAAGAACTGATTTTTTTGTTAAATTTCAACATCCTGTATCTCAGAAATAAAGAGGTTGCGGACCTATGTTCATATGAAGAATTTTTCATAAAATCATCCAAGATTATCGATCTTTAGGATCAGCATTCAATTATGAAACACCTTGTATGTGGAAATCAATAAAAAATAGTTAATAAAAAATATTTTTAAAAACAAGCTTTTATTCAAATGCACTAAAAAGTAAAAAATAATTGCTTTGGATGTGTGACGTAGGTCATTCCGTGAGTTACAGATTCAAAAGCTACATCACACATCCAAAGCAATTATTTTTAACTTTTTAGTGTATTTGAATAAATGCTTGCCTTTAGAAAGGTTTTGTATCATTTATTTCACTTTGTTCTTTTTAGTACGCCTCAATCTATGCATTTTTGTTAAAGCATCGTTATTATGAGGCCTTTCTTTCCTGCAAGTTCTGAGCTATCTAGTCCTTAAATGAGGGAGACCATCTAAAGATCCGCCATCTAGGAGTTGCCATCTTCAATTTATGTATTTGAACTAAAAATCAATAATCTTCGACTAAATTCATAATCTCTGACGCCGAAAACCTCCACATACCAATTTTGAACAGAATCAGACCATAAACACAGAGATCATCGGCCATATTGGAGCCGCCATTTTGTTTCTATCTTTAACAAAAATTTCATAATGCATTGTCACCGGAATTATGAACACCTGCCAAATTTCAGCTCTATCGGATGTCGAATAGTGCTCCAAAAATGGATTACAAATTTTGAACCGAAAAGAATGACAGAATGACATACGAACGAAGCAAGTTAAATAAAACCTTGTAAAAATACCAAAATGATGTTATGATATATTGAATTGAAATTACTGGAATCAAAGTTACAAAAGCCTTGGTTTGAACAATTCTATATAATTATTCAAAAGCTAATGGTTAGTGATCCAGTATCAATGTTTTGGTTGTGGTTTAGCTGGGATTGGGATCGATATGGATTGAGGAAAAAACTGTAGTTTTCTTTCCAACGTTTCAAATTAATTTCATTCATCCTCAGGGCTCTGTAATAATAATTATTGTTATATTAAGGTAGTTCCGCCACGAGACAGTTGAATTAGGAAATTATTTTCGACAGAATCGAAAAAAAATTTAAAGGGGGCACTTGCCCCTCCAATCGACTCTAGAAAATTTCTTCGTTATAGAAAGTCGGCGACTCAAAAATTGATGTTCCCGAAAAGCGCAGCAAAAAAAAATCAGACCCGGGCCCCCCTCTCCCCCCTCACTAGAAATCATACGTCATGGGAAAAAAATTAAAATCGATGTGGTCAACTAGGAGAAAGTTTTCTTTTCGCGTTCAGACCCTCAAATGGTTCCCCGTCCTTCTTTAAAAAGTCCCCTGGCACAATCCGCATTTCTCTACGACCCCTCCCTTTAGGCTGTGCGCTTCCCCGTGGACTATTTTGAATAACGAGAGTAGTTTTGATTATATCTGTCAAACTAGATGGTCAATCACTTTGTTTTTTTTTTCCACAATATCTGTGATATCCTGCTCTAGCTCCTCCTCGTTTTTCATAAACTTCTTAATTTTAGTACTAACGGTAGAATTAATAATGTGCTGTTTGCCTATGCATGGTCCATATGTTACGTGTTAATTGAGTCAACTTCAATTATATATATCTCCGGTTCGGGTTGGTGAAACTTGTTAAAATTTTATAGAGGTGTTGTTCACATGTTAAACAATACATATGCCATTTTAATAATTTCCTAATTCAACTGTCTCGTGGCGAAACTACCTTAAATCTCTCTTCCTTCAAGATCAATATATCCCAAATTTATGACAAACTTTGCCACCTAGATCCTAAAATAGGCCCCGGACCCGATGCAATCCCTCCCTCCATTCTAAAACACTGTAGTTTTGTATTATCTCGACCACTCCATCTTATCTTCAATATGTCACTATCCACCGGTACTTTTCCTAGTATATGGAAGCTCAATTATGTCGTACCTATTCACAAGGCCGGGAAATTGTCCGATATAAAAACTACCGTCCCATCTCTAAACTTAACGCCATACCAAAGGTCTTTGAAAGCATAGTGACTGATTATCTCACAGCTAATTTGAGTAATATTATAATTCCTCACCAATATGGTTTCATACCTGGTAAATCTACAGAACTCAATTTAACTCTTTACACAGATTTCCTCTCGGAAGCCTTGGAAGACGGACATCAAGTCGATTCTGTCTACACAGACTTTTCCAAGGCTTTCGACAGGGTAAACCACGGTCTTCTAGTGAAGAAACTTGAATGTCTTGGTATCTCTGGGCCCCTATTAGAGTGGATAAGAGATTACCTTATTCAAAGAAAGCAACTAATCAGAGTTAAAAACTTCACATCATCAGAAATTTTAGTGACATCTGGCGTTCCCCAGGGATCACATCTGGGACCTCTTCTGTTTAACATTTTTATTAATGACATAGTCAACCTGGTATCTAACGGAACGATTCTCCTATTTGTGGATGACCTAAAAATATTCTCCAAAATCACCTCTTTGAATGACTCAATCAACCTTCAAGCTGACCTCAACAGCATCTCGAACTGGTGTGAACTGAACGGTATGTTGATGAATGCGAATAAGTGCCACATAATGAGATTCCATAGACAGGATACACCGATCATCTTCCAATATCATATAGAAGATATTACCCTAGATGCTGTCTCTAGCATAAAAGACCTAGGAGTTACCCTTGACACAGCCCTTAGCTTCAATCTCCATATCTCTACAACTATCAACAAAGCTCTGAAACTTCTCGGCTTTATTAAGAGAACTAATAATAATAAATTTCATAATAAATTCATTTATTGTTAAGATATAATAAATATAAAATCAATGAAATATGTTTAAAATTAGATTATATCTATTCTAAGGATTCATATAGTTTATCAATAAATGATACTCGATAAGTAAATTAATACTTGTTTCGAGAAATAAACATAAGTAGGACATATACATATATGTATAGAGGACATGTAGGACTTATTTGTACTAGGTATTTGTAGAACATAAAGAATAAAGATTAAAATTCACAGTATGATAAGCAGGAATGAGTACATGTTAAAATGGGTTGTGTTTATAAGTATTTTGTTGATTAATAGCTATAACAATAATAGTAATAGTTGATAACGGTTAGTCATTAGTCACACGAAATATTATGTGTTCTCTGTTAAGTTTTTAATCGTTTCCCTGGGTTTATTGAAGATATGTTTTTTCAATTCTTTTTTGAATGGTAATGGGCCATTCCATGTTTTGACGGTGTCAGGTAGCGAGTTATACAGCTTGGGTGCCATGTATGAATAAGATCTTTTTGAAACCGACTTATGTACAACCGGGATTGTGTGAAGATGCCGTTTTCGTGTGCAGTAGGTGTGGATAGGTATTTTGGCTGAGTGTCTGTTTTGGTGGTATTTTAAATTGACTTTATAAAAATATAATTGCCTTATGTCAAATATCTTGGCTTCTGAGTATAGTAAATTTGAATGGTATCTGTGTGATTTTGACAATATCAGTTTCAGAAATCTTTTTTGAAGAATCTCGAGTGCGTTGAAATGGGTTCTCAGAGCTCCACCCCATGCTGTTATACCATATTGTAAATGGCTCTCCACTAGTGCGTAATAAAGAGTTCTGAGGTACTGTGCTGGCAAAGATTTTTTCAGATATTTAAATACGTGCAAAATACTTCGCAGTTTTCTTATTACGTAGTCTATGTGACAATCCCATCTGAGATGCGTGTCTATTATAACCCCTAGATACCTAATGTTTGTCTTGGGCATAATTGTCAGTGAGGTGTTTTGGTTTTCACTTCAAGCTGCTAAAAAGGCGGAGTATTAATTTTGTTGCATGTAAATGGCACATAATTAGTTTTTGTAAATTTATTGTTAATTTTTATAATCCATCCACTTTTTAATTTTGTTGAAGTCCTCTTCGCTTTCATCCCAGTCAGTGTGCTTCGTAGAAAATAGCTGTATCATCCGCGAATCCGGTTATTTCTCCGCTACTCCGGACTGAGAACAGGCCATTAATGTAGATGTTGAATAATAGTGGACCTAACACGCTGCCTTGTGGAACACCGTAACTAATTCTTTCCTTTCGACTGAGTGAGTCACCGACCCTCACAGACTGATTTCTGGAAGAAAGGTAGCTTCTTAGGAGTTTGTGGCTGTTATTTTGTATACCCATTTCTTCCAGTGACTGTAAAAGTAATTCGTGACTCACCGTGTCGAAAGCTTTAGATAGGTCTATAAATATGCATAGGCACGGCTTTCCAATGTCCAAGGACGAGTGGACTTTTTCTAATAAATTTGTAATGGCATCTTGAGTAGAGATCTTTTCGCGAAAATACGGTTTTTTAGATATCAGCTGAAACTTATTTAGGTACGATAGCAGTCTGTTTTTAAGTAATTTTTCGAATATTTTTGACAGGTGATATCGTTCTATAATTATTCACGTCAGTCTTGTCGCCTTTTTTATAAATTGGTAATTGGTAACTACCTCAGACTTCTCGGACATATCATCAATACGCATTTTATATTGCTCACTAGTCCGACCACACCTTGAATATTGCTCTGTGGTATGGAACCCCCTCTACAAAACTCACATCGATCGAATTGAAAGTGTTCAGCACCGCTTTTTTAATTACGTAAACTTCCAAATACAATTATTCCGTGACCACATTCTAACCGGGCAAAGCCTGAACCTACCCCCACTATTGACAAGGTGGGACCAGAGGGACTTGATTTTTCCTTCACAATATCATACACTGCAAACTAAGCTGTCCTGAGCTGCTATCCAAGATACATCTAAAAGTGCCTCCACGTACCACTAGAAATAACAGCACTTTCCATACTCCCCTCTATAGAACCAACTATAGATACAATAGCTGTTTACCACATATCCAACGAACAGCGAATATTCATGGTCACCTAGACTTCTTTAATTCGTCCTTAAACGACTTTAAATCCCAGCTTAGGACAATTAATAAATAAGACCCGCAACCATCCACAGTCTTTCTCCTCGAGTCCACGACAACAACTGTTACATTTAATCAATTAATCATTAATATCCTATTGTACATTCCACTCAATCTTAATTTACTTCCATTCATCTTAGATCGTCTTGATATGTAAAACTTGATTCTACCTTCAACTGTATATTAGATGTATTGGGCTAGTTCCCGTTGAATAAATAATAAAAAAAAAAACAATATATTAGCTTTAAATAACTTACAAATCAGCAAGCAAGTTAGTGTCTACTGTTTTTCAATTTCATTTCAATAAAGCAGTCATATTGTATTTTTCAGCAGAAAATTCATCAAAATTCGAATATGTCATCGTCCAGTCTGAAAAATCTGTAAAAAAATTCGTCCACGGTATCAACCAAGGAAAAAAACTTCAGATTTTTCTTGGCAACTGTATTTGATTGGCTACAAAATGGAGGAGTAAATTTTGTAATGAAATAAAAACCCATAATTCTTGTTAGTCATATTTATTAACAACTATCAGAGTTTCCAAAACATGAATATATATACAGGCACAACCTAAACAAAATAGGTATGAATAAACTTTACAACATTGAAAATTTCAAATTTCAAATATATCAATCACTAGAAATATTTGGCTTTTCAAGATCATCATTAACATCATTTGTCCAATCATCAGAATCTTGGAATGAGTAGCTTAATACTGCAGGGGAATTCAGAAAGAAAAAGGGGAAAAATAAATAATAAAAACAATTTCAGACTCAAATCAATAATAACAAGGATATACCAAAAATATTTCCATATAGTTCTATCCTTAATAAAAATGTACACATATATACAAGCAGTACATTGCTTGCATACATTTTCTGCACCATGGTATTCATTAATATACATTAGGGTAAAGACTATTTTGCTTCAATATTATCCAAAAATTAAATATACTGGTCTACAAAACTCTTTTACTATTTTCACAAAAAAAAACATAAAACCACTGTACTAATAATTTATTTTTTTTGAGAATTTTCAACAGATAATTGAAACACTTTTTGATATTGCATGAAACAAATGAACACAAAATGTGCTTCAAAATAATTTTTCTTCAAAGTCTGTTGAAACTGATGAAAATAAACGAGAAATAAACACAAAGTTTCTTATAACTTTTGGAACCGTTTGATCAGAAATAAATCAACAACAAAAATCTAAATTTCAGCTGGTTTCATCAAAGAACACTTTCATTGCTATAAGACCAGTGTAGAAGTTCACACTTCCTTGTAAATTATTTCCTTGAAATCATCATATGAACAATTTTGATGATCAACTAAAAAGTGCACCATTTTTTTTTTTGCAAAATAGTCTCTTCTATTCTAAGCAGGATTATTGAATAATGAGAGTAAACACTTAGATCCTGTTATATTGTACCGACCAGTTATAATAATACACCACAATAAATTGCAAAAACATCCATCGTGACTTGAGATTTTTTATCCCCTTTCCATTGATGCGTGGACCAACCAGATCTCCAATTACTACAATGTCTTTTCTTCTGTTTCCTCTTGTATAAGAAACTTGTCCACCCATAACCCTGCTCAAAACATTTTGAAGATCATCATTGATTTTTTTTAACACTACAATTCTGCAAAATATGATCAAATATTGGTGACCTGCTGTGCATTTGAAGCTCCTTTCCTTATTTTTGAAAAATTCCAGCACACAAGGTTTTTATACCTTGAGAAAGTTCATGTAGTGTGGAGGAAATTTCCTGTAAAGACAAGCTATTTTCCCTACGAAATCCCTCTTGAATAGGTATTGTATGCATTTATCAACAGAGTTGATAGACTTGAAAAAATTATTGTACAGTAATAAATTGCAAAAAAAATTTATATCAAACCATGAAAAAATCGCATAAAAATTTCTAATTCCACAGAATAGAAATTATTACAAAGATGTTTTTCAAAGTGTGTCTTCAAAACAGGGCAAAGCAACAATTTCGTGTTCAAATCCAAAGCCTTATGAAATTGGAGAAATCATTTTCTTTTTTTATTGTAGAAAGGTGTAATATTAATAAATAATAGTTTAAAAAAACTAAAAAACACGTTTTTATAGAAAACCAGACTAAAAAAATTGCAAATAAGAAAAAAAATTATTTTATTTAAAAAAAAGCGTGCCCTAGGTGTGTAATGTACTATATAATTATTGATACCGTGCACCCCACGCTTTTTTTTAAATAAAATAATTTTTTTTCTCATTTTCTATTTTTTTAGTCTGGTTTTCTATAAAAGCGTGTTTTTTTGTTTTTTTAAACTATTATTTATTATCAACTTTTTAGATTAGTTTTCTATTAACGCGTGTTTTTAGTTTTTCAAACTATTATTATTATTATTAATTTTTTTTAACTATTATTCTCCAATATTAAATAGAATCGGACCATAATCACAAAACTCGCGGCCATTTTGGAGCCGCCATCTTGAATCCTTCAATTTTGACAAAATAATCATAATCTCCGACCCCAAAAACCCCCACATACCAATTTTGAATAGAATCAGACAATAATCACAAAACTCGTCCACCATTTTGAAGCCGCCATCTTGAATTTTTCAATTTTTACAAAAGAATCATAATATTCGACCCCAAAAACCCCCACATACCAATTTTGAATAGAATCAAACCATAATCACAAAACTCGGCCGCCATTTTAAAGCCGCCATCTTGAATTTTTCAATTTTCACAAAAGAATCATAATATCCGACCCCAAAAACCCTCACATACCAATTTTGAATAGAATCAGACCATAATCACAAAACTCGGCCGCCATTTTAAGCCGCCATCTTGAATTTTCAATTTTACAAAAGAATCATAATTCGACCCCAAAAACCCCCACATACCAATTTTGAATAGAATCAGACCATAATCACAAAACTCGGCCGCCATTTTGAAGCCGCCATCTTGAACTTTTCAATTTTTACAAAAGAATCATAATATTTGACCCCAAAAACTCCCACATACCAATTTTGAATAGAATCAGACCATAATCACAAAATTCGTCCACCATTTTGGAGCCGTCATCTTGAATTTTTCAATTTTACAAAGAATCATAATCTCCGACCACGAAAACCCCTCAGTACCAATTTTGAATCGACCATAATCACAAAACTCGTACGCCATATTGGAGCCGCCATTTTGTTTTTTTTTCACACAAAAATTTCTTAATGCATTGTCACCGGAATTATGTCCACCTGCCAAATTTCAAATTATTCGGACTTCTGGAAGTGGGTCAAAATCGCGCCCAAAGGAGTCGGTTACAAATAAACAAACAAACATACAAGTGAAGCTAATATAAAGCGTGTAAAAATAACTGATTCCAAAGTTAAAAATAAGCTCTAAAATGCACCTCAGTTCAATAAATTTGGCAGAAATACAGCGTTTTGTAAATGACTGAAAAAAAACAATGATGAAACTTGTTTCCTTGTTATTCTTCGAATTTTCGTGTAGAATTGGTGCTTCAAAATGTCATTGGGGGACAAATCCCATACACTTTCGATGCATGGTATTCACCTTAAGAATCATTTGTTAATCTGTAAGGTGCATTATCATAAACGATCCAATCGGTTGATTTGACTATAAATCCTATTTTCAGTAGCGCATTAGGACATCATACTCAGAAAATGCCCACTATTATCAAAAACAAAAATCAAGAAAGAATAACCAATAGGTAAAGCAGTGATCGTAGGATATTCTTCGTCATTGGGTACATAAAAAAATTCCATTGTGAAAACTTGGCTGTTGTAAGAACCCCTTTTGTAGATATCAATATTTTCTACGAAAAAAGTTTCATGTCATTTTTATGAAAAATATATAAATGAGAATATGACTCTATAGAGGAGAGTTTAAGAAATAGAACGCCACCTTTTTCGAAAATGAAATATAGAATGAAATCTCAACATAGAATTGCAAAAAAACTTTTTTTTCTCAAACAACCTATAATGTTACTCTTCTTGTAAGTGATAAATTATAGGTTAAATTCGCAGAATTAATGCAATTTCATGCACCAGCGTGATGACCAAATACATAAAAAGCACATCACATCAGTTGCGTCCAATCACAAGAACCAGCGAAAGTGACGTATTTTCTAGACATATTTGCTGTCCATGACTGGGCATTAGTTTGTCTAACTTCATTCCTTCTCCCTCGATGAAAATTGTTGATGTTAGCCAATAACAAAGGATATCCTACAGTATCCGCTTAACCCCCAAACGGGCATATGAAAAATTGGAACAATCAACTAATATACAATAGTCATATTGAATAATTATAATAAAAAATATGTATCACATCTTATGCATTTGACATTCCGTGTTTTTTACACTGTTTTTTTTCCCACTTCATAATACCATTTCTCAACTATGCACATATTTAGGGTATTTATAGGAAACGTCCACAAAAATCAAGGACCCACTCTAAAAGTTAGTTCACTGTTTCAAATAATATTTGGACTTCCCGAGATACAGGTCGTGATAGACTTGAACATTCTATGGTTATTTTATTTTTACCTTTTGAAGCTTTGAGGAAAATCACTATAAATTTGGTAGAGACTGAGGGAGATCCAGGGTTCATGGAAGATCGAGTTGTCCGTCAATAGCAAATATAGGGACAATATATACGCATTGTGAATGCTTGATTCCCTGTTCAAGGTATACAGCACACTCCATGCCATAGCAGATATTTTTGGATTGTCAAAGACAATTTAACTGTTTTATTTATGGAACTCTACCAAAAGGGCTGATTTACTGTCATCGAAAAGTAGAGATCAATGGTTGAGTTGAGAGAAGATTATGTTAAAGGAATACTTCATGTGTAAAAAACTCAGCCGCAGTCGGATCACTAGTTTTTGCATAATGGCAATGCGTCATAGACGGTCCTATTTCGATTTTTCAAATATATTTTGAAAGAAGAAGTATGGTATAGTTTAACTATTTTCAATTGCAGAAGCTGTTTCTATAAGGGGCAAAACAAAAACTCACTTCGCTTACTCGAGCATATATCCGAAGTACGAAAAATAATGTGTACTACTTGTAAACATTCTCCTTCGCCGAATGGAAGTTCAAAAGAAGATCACAAGAGCCGACAGTTTGAGTGACACCTGTCTAGTTCTACAGTAGATTCGCCTGAGCCAACCAAAACGAACCGCAAGCCAATGATAATGCTTGTAGGTTTGTCGATACGTTGAGAGGCCAAGAAAACTAATAAATCACGAGTTATATTTGTGTTTTAAGAGGTCTGAACAAATAAAAGCCAGTAGTGTCTCTGGTCTGGGATCGAAATGGGTTTTAAAATATTCTATAGTTCGGTTGTGTTTTGTTGGAAAATATGGCTGCGAAATAGGTGAGAAATACTTGCAAACATACGTTCTCAACTATATATCACACTTAAAATTTCAGCTTTGCTAAAATCGTGTCAGCCTCTGGGATCCTACTCTATTATACTCTGAGATATAATTGGCAGAGATGTCATCAGTGCCGTGCTGCACAGCCGGCAGCGGGAACGGCTTGCGGATACGTCCGAATTTTTTATCTCTTGCTGCTCTGTTAACACTTTTTATTGCGCCATGACATACAGACAATAACTATTTATTGCCAACCTAGGACAAACGATATTAGAAAACATACCGAACTGGAACTCGAATGGGATCACACTACACCTGCCCATACTAACACATGCTAGCACCAACACCGCCTAAAATCAAGTTGGTGATGAAAGTAAACGAAAATTTTGTGGGAGGAGCTTAGTAAATGTCGTGCCTATCCATTATATATGCAGATGCGTTCGACTACCGTCTTTAACTGTTGCCTCTTGCCCCACGTACTTATCAGGGTCCCGGTAGGAGGTCACAGATTTTTTTTGCGGATGTATCCTGTTCCCGCCATGAAAGTGTCAAAAATATAGAGCACAATGATCAATTAGACGACTACTGTCTATTTATCTAGTGATCATCACTGATATCGCCATAGCAATTTATTTAATCGTATGGTGCAGCATTTTAAAAATCCAAGTGTATGCCAATATTTTTGGTGGTAGCTTGGTCTGTTTTGGCATCTTTCATACATACATTGTGGGGTAGGTGGTTGAATCCCTTGGGGGAACACCAGCTACATATATTACTGGTATAGGTTTTCTTTTGCCATTAAATGATTTTTTCTGCCTCAACTGCTCACAAAAAAAAATTCTCAACAACCTGTATCATGAAAAGGAAAGCTATCAAACCCTATGTTTAATTGAAAAAGTGGACTCACTTTTGGTCAAAGAATATGTCCTTGAATATTTTGTTCCTATTTAGGAACCAACCTATATATTTCAGTACGGGTATATATCAAATAATCCACCGGTATGTCACTATCAACGGATCCGTTAGAATTCAAGAAAGATATTCTATTAAAAAGACCCTTTTACTCATCTGGGCTTTCTGTTGAGACAAAAAAAATTCTACACTCAACAATCGTACATGAGAAATCAAATTTATAGTGCTGTTTGCGCTGATCCACATTCAGCGCCGGGAAGAACGGGAGAAACATTACCGCTGATTGTAGTAACGTGGTCTTTGATGCTCAACGCAGCCACCTTGGCACGCTGGTAGGCGCTCAACGTATTCTGTCCCAAAAATCTGTTTGATCAAAGAACATAAAAAACATGAAAAAGTCAAGCCGAAAACAGAAAAGTTCACAGGGAAAATATCAATAAAAAAATTAAATCATATCCATATTTATTCTCTATAACCGTGCCAGTGGAAAGATAAAATCCGACTCTAAGGGAGAAATACACATGTCCCTACAGATATTAAAATAAATAATAGTTTAAAAAAACAAAAAAATAGTTTTTATAAAAAAAAAATAAAAAATAAAAAATAATAGTTTAAAAAAAATAAAAAAAATTTTAAAAAACCAAATAAAAAAATTAAAAATAAATTTGAATCAAGAATAGTAAAAAAAATTTAATAAATAAATTAATAATTAAATAAAAAAAGCGTGGGGTGCTTAATCTTAATCTTAAAAAGCACCCCACGCTTTTTTTTAAATAATTTGTTTTTTCTTATTTACATTATTATTAATTTATATTTATTAAAATTTTTTACACTATTCTTAATTCAAATTTATTTTAAAAAAAAATTAATTTTTTTAGTTTGGTTTTCTATAAAAGCTTTTTTTTAGTTTTTTTAACTATCATTTTTTATTTTTTAATTTGTTTTTTAGTTTTTTTAAACTATTATTTATTTTCTACTTTTATGTTTGGTTTATTTATAAAAGCGTGTTTTTTTAATTTTTTAAACTATTATTTGTTCTAATCTACTTTTAATTCCGTGATTATTATTAGTAACTGTAATTATTTTCCAAATCATTAATGTGTAATAGTCAAATCTCGATTTTAGAAGTCATTCAAAAATTTTAACGTTGTCAATATATACAGTGAGCTCATCTTGAATTTTTCAATTTTCACGAAAGAATCATAATATTCGACTCCAAAAACCCCCACATACCAATTTTGAAGCGAATCGGACCATAATCACAAAACTCGTCCGCCATATTGGAGCCGCCATTTTGTTTTTTTTTCACACAAAAATTTCTTAATGCATTATCACCAGAATTATGTACACCTGCCAAATTTCAAATCATTCGGACGTCTGGAAGTGGGTGAAAATCAAGTCCAAAGGAGTCGGTTACAAACAAACATACAAGTGAAGCTAATATAAAGCGTGTAAAAACGAGATATATCAAAATTATTCCTCTTCAAATTCTCTGAAAACTCACAGTTTACCTAAAAATGTATTTGTTCTGTGTCAAATGATCCCAAAGAAAAACATTTCCGAAAAATGGGTTCACTTACAAGGGCCTGAATTATTGTATCGAAACATATATTTATGAATGGCTTGTTAGTCCAGTGAAACAGGTAGTAATATGTGGAAATTATTGAGAATTCTCAATAGGAAATATAGAGAATAAATTGTTTGTTTGCAAGAAATGCCATACAAGGTACTTACTCAAATTGAGGATAACGGCAGATTTTCCTGAGAAAATAGTCAGGTAAGAGAAAAATATTGTTAATAATGAGAATGAGAGGTTGAGAATCGATTTTTATTGTAATTCCTGACCAATAAAGATATTCCATGGCTTAAGAAAGAATTGTTAGTAATTTGCACCATAGAAATGATTACCCATAATGACTGGACTATATTTTGGGAAATTTATGGCTATAGTATTTGTAAGGGCTAGATATTTTTCCACAGTTGTTTACAGGTTTACGGACTTTGAATAAGAACGAAAGGTACTCATATATTTCTGGAGGCAGGAAGTGGCGCAGTGGATTCGTAATAATATTATGATTGATTTTAAGACCATACACAAAAGTAAACATTTCTGTTGCTGGTACTCGATAAATAATTATTTTACAAGTCAGGTTCAAATTACAAAATATAACCGAGTCAATGCATATCTGAATTTTAAATACTGTTTTTAGAAATTCTCATCATCCCGCGGTTTATTTCAAGCCCCGAAACTCACCTGACGCAAACATAAATGATGATGAGCGTAACGCTGACGCTCACCATCCTGATGTAAGAGTTCTCGTAGATCTGGATGACGGTCCATGCCCCAGCCACCGTCAGACACATGCAGGTCACGATGAAGGCGGTGCGGCCCCAATGGTGGGCGGTGAAGCCCTTGTCCCACTTCACCTCGTCGCTCTTGCAGATGTCGTACTCGTACTTGCACACTTTGCACTTGAGAGGCTCGTTGCTCGAAGAGGCGCTCTCCATCAGCCATCTGAAAGGTGTGCACGTGAAGAAACCATCTTGAAAAATTCCAGAGAAAACACCGCAACTTATACGGAAGAAGTAATGTGTTTTGTTACGCATTTCACGGGGCTCCGACCAGCAGGTCACTGACTCAGGCGGACAATCAGTGGTTTATAAAAGTTTATCAAATTTTACGTAGATTTGAAATATACTAACAGTTGAGAGTCCATCAAAAAATGAAGTGATTTTTCCTTTGAAATATTTACGATAAGTCTTTGATAAGCCAGAAAAAAATCTATTAAGTACCAAAACTTCGCTGTTTGATTACTGCTGGATTGTTCAATAACCAAGTTAGACAATATTGACTCTCATAGTGTCGATTGTTCGGACTACTCGGGTTTCTCAATTCATATGAACGATTTCGATTTTGAGTAAATTGAGAATATGCCGTTTAATGGTATCTACGTACTCCTTCCTGAACGCGAATCCGAAGTCAAACGGCGCCCTCTCAAATACTTTCGGCAAATGAAAACACTCAACATTCGAATTTTTTTAAGCCAACACACCACACACAGCCGAAATCACGTGTTTATTGCACGTAAAACTGCCGTTGTCCGAAATTTCTCCCTTTTTCGCAACAACATACAATGACACATCATTTCTGTTGCTTTTTCATGTTATACGATGTTGCCAGCCTTACCTCGGACATAGCTGTGATTTCTTGACAAATCACAAAATAAAAACAAATGGAGTTTAGCAATAGCAGATATGTAAAACCCTTCGACTGCATTCTGAAGCCAGAGATAACCACTAATAAATTTAGGAAAGTTGCCCGGAAATTGGAAAATTCGGGTATATAAGAAATTTGGCAAAGAAAAAGACTATCAAGTCATTTATTACCGAAGATGAAATAGCTCAGCGGTTACACTATCGCCTACCAAGCAGAAGGTCACAGACAAATCCCGGTCACGGCTAAACCGATTTGGCTAATTGTTTTTTTTTTATGTTTGTAATACTCCAAATAAGGTGTTTAGGGAAAGAAAGGATTTTTAGAAAAGTTATTGGAAATTTCTTTGTCCTGGAAAAGTTTTCAAAAATATATAATATAAATGAATGTGTTTGTGTTGGTAAGATAAGATAAGATAAATTTATTCGTCAATGAAGCTTCACACAGTACAGTATAAAACTTATCAGACTAGTCACATATATATAGAAAGTACAAAAAATATGTGTGTATAAAAGTCTCATAAACATACACATGATGCAAGACCGATACAGGAAAGTGCATAAGTTGCACAATATAAATATACACAACATGATACACAGAGTAAAAATATAGATAATATAGATAAAAATATATAAAAAGATAAGAAACATCAAGAAATTGCAAACAATCAATGTTGAAATTTCAGAAACTCCCCCAAGGAATAAAATGCGTGATTACTCAGAAATTCAAATAATTATGTTCTAAATACATTGAAACATTCGATTTCACCAAACATTTCTAAAGTATGGTTGTAGCATATAATGCCCTGGTAAGTGTAAGAGCCCTGAGCAATGCCTAAACGTGAAAATGGTAAACGGAGATGATTAGCATTGCGAGTGGTGTGTTCTTGCGCCATACTTCCTCTCATATGTATATGACTCTCTTTTTTTATATTAAGAATAATTAGAAATATGTACAAACATGGAAGTGTCAGAATCGAAAGCTTAATGAATATTTGTCTGCAACTCTCACGTGGATGAGCACCTACAAGACATCTTATTATTTTTTTCTGAATTAAAAACACCTTATGAATGTGAGCAGAGTTGCCCCAAAATATCAAGCCATACATTAATGATGACTCAACAAGTCCACAGTAAGAAAGCTTGAGAATTTCTGGAGATACCGTGCCACGCAATTTCCTAATAACAAAACACCCACTGCTCAATTTGGAAACAAGATTATCTATATGATTCTCCCATGTGAGTTTGTGGTCTACATACACTCCTAGAAATGTTATATGATCAACTTGCTCTATAGACTTGTGATTCATCCTGATTAAGGCGCTTAGTCACTGCTCATATTTTTTGGTTGGAATAACATGGAATATGTTTTACTGGTGTTAACCGATAATCCATTGGTGTAGAATTGATTGGCACATATATTTGACATTACCACTGATCCAACTAATTCGTTTTCAGCTATAAGCTGATTTGTGTCATCTGCATATACAATCATTTTGTTTTGGGATGCACAAGATTGCATTATATCACTGGTAAAAATAATGAAAAGCAAAGGACCAAGAATAGACCCTTGTGGCACTCCTATAGAAATATTTGCTGGTTTTGACCTTATTGAATCCATGACTACTATCTGTGATCTATCCCTCAGGTACGATGCAATCCATTCATTTGCAATAGCCCAAACACCTACACGATAAAGCTTTTCTAGCAGTAAGACGTGGTCAACTGTATCGAAGGCTCTGCTCATATCGAAGTATAAGGCTATTGGAATTTTTTTATCGTTCAGGTAATCATAGACGTGGGTACATAATTCTTTGATAGCCGTTTCAGTGGATTTTTGACATCTGAATCCATGTTGACAGTTCGGTATTAGATTAAATTCTTCCATAAAACAACTGAGCCGAGTGTTAAAGGAACTATCAATTACTTTAGCAAATTGTGATTGCAGGCAAACATTTCTATAGTTACTCCTTTACCCTTGAATATTGGTAATGATTTTGATACTTTCAATGCATTTGGGTACTGTCCCTTAACAAATGATACATTAATTATATGGGAGAGAGGAAAACATACTATATCACTGACAATCTTAAGAGCGTTTCCATGAATGTCATCTATACCCGATGAGGGTTTTTTTTGTTGTTTTTTTGATGTCATATATCTCATGTGGAGTAGATGGACATAAGAACATTGTAGTATTGGAAAAATTGGACAGTCTTATATTTTCCATATCGGGTTTGATTGCTTTCACATTCATAAAGAATTCATTAAATCGATGACATATTTTTTGTTTATCCAACTCCTTGATATTATTTATGGTTATCTCAGTTGGCAAAGCACTCGTCGTCTTATTTCTTGATTCATTAATTATTTTCCAAGTTTCCTTTCATATATTACTTGCATTACCTATTCGATCATTATTATATTCAAGTTTAGCTTTTTTTAGTTTTTTCTTATAAAGACCTTTAAGACTTTTGTAGCGTTCCTTGGTGATGTCATTGTTTGTGGTTTTTGAAATTTTACACATTTCGCATAGTGTTTGATGAAGCTGTTTTAATTCACAGTTCAAGCTCATAACTTGAGAATGGCTGGACCAATTTGGCCATTTTTTTTCGGGAAAACGGAATAACAAAAGGAAATACGGGATAACGGGAAAATGGAATAACAAAAAAACGGGATAACAGGAAAACGGTATAGTAGGAAAACGGTACAACGGGGAAAGGGAATAACGGGAAAAAGTGATAACGGGAAAACGGGATGATGGGAAAACAGGATAATGGGTAACGGGAAAATTGGTAACGAGAAAACGGGATAATGGCATACAGGGAGAAAGCGATAACAGGATAACGGAAAAATGGGAAAAGGGGATAACGTGAAAATGGGATAACGGAAAAACGGGATAACTGGAAAATGGGATAACGGGAAGCGGGCAGAGTCAAAGGCATAACTTAGATGAAACAACACAAAAAAAACAGGAAAAAATAAATTCCGAGTTTTCACAGAAAAAAAATTAGGGAATATAGAAATTTGGACAGGACAACGGGTCAGCTAGTTTTAAATATTTTTCAGTCTATCAAAAAATAATTTACATTATTTTAATATGCATTTTCTCATTTTGGATATGCACAATGCACTTGATGTTATTTGGCCCGTTTTACTGACTTCAATGGTGACTCCAGAATCCAACCAGAATTGGAATTTAATGAATGAAATCGGAATCCGAGCGTTTTCAAAGATTTCACCTCGATTTTAATACTTCAATCATAAATGCGACGAATGATTTCTCTAGTCTTCTATTCTTTGTCAAATGACTATAATGAGGAAAGAGCACTTCAAATGGGAAGTTCAAAATACGCACGAAACAGTACGGTATTTGGTAGTGAGAACAAACATCAGCAAAAGACGAAGACGAGAATGTTCAAATTACTTTTCATGCATATCGCGTACTGTTTTCTGAGTGGTTGCAAAGTAAGATCTTTCATTTACTGGGCAATCAGAAAACAGACAAACGTCAAATCGTTAGCAGACACTACGGGACAATAAGGCGTTCCTGATTTCCAATTTCTAGTCTAAATGACAAAAGACATCCCTCACCTTCTGAGACACTCGTGATGCACGCTGGACACATCCCCAGTACAGTCGCACGGTTGAATCATCTTGTCCTTCTTGTCCGTATCGTAACATATCCAGCACTCTCGCTTGTCCAAGAATGCCTCGTCGTCGCTCTCGAGCTTGACGCTGCTGTCTGGCTGACTCGTCTCTGCCTTCTGCTGGTCGAGCTTGGCCAACAGCTTGCTCGGATTCAGGATCCATAGTTCGGCGGGTTGCATGCAGTTCCAGAGGACGGCCGGATACCATACGGCGACGCCTATCTCGACCACGCGGAATATCACGTTGTGCAAGTTGCGTGAGTTTATGGGAACCTTTTAAATAAGTTAATTATTGGATATGATTGTTCGTTTCTTTCATCTAATTATAATAATACGATGAAGAGCAATGACTCTTGAATATTTAAGGCATTTTTATACGTTCCTGAATGTTCAGTATATGAATTTTAATCATGCAAAGTAATATGAATTGAGGGGTCAGCACTGACTTGAAGAAATTTGCCCTCACACTCTCCTTCTTGGTTACTTCAATACAGCTTTTCCTATTAATAAAATCAAATTGAAAAAATAAAACAATGGCCAACAAAGGGGAAAGAAAGTATTTTTCGAGACAAAAAAATTATAAATAGCAATGGTATGTTTTGGTTTCTAAACACCCTTAAATTTTGTAAAAATAAAAAACCCATTGCATGAATCAAAACAATACAATATATTCAGAAGAGTAACAATTGGAACACGTCCTGATGAAAAATAGAAGTAAAATCCTGTCATTACCTTAGTCTTCCAAAATTCCGAAAGTGTTTCTGAGAACAGAAAGCCAGAGATGATGATCAGCATCAATGCTTGGCTGAGAAGTCCGATACGTGACTGATGCAACTGAGAAAAGTTGATTTCTGGCCTAGGTTCATTGTCATCTTGTAACGGCTCGGTCTCAAAATTACCACTGGCAAGATGAAGAGGTTTTGCGATGAATCCTCCTCGCACCTTGGAAATTTTCAAAAGGATTAAAATCTTTGCTTAGATAAGGAATTTAATTTTAAAAAAAAGTTCAAGTGATCCTCATAAATTATTGAGTTTTTACTCACAAACGATGACTTGTAATGAAAAACAAGAGTACATTTGTAGCATAGAATTGAAGAGCATCAGAATGTCTTTCAATTTTGTCCAATAAAATTTAAATTACTATGAGTTGAAACAGTTTGAAGGAACCAAATTATCTACATAATATCATAGTAATCGAAAAGTTTTGTTTCCAGGTAATTTGTGAGTGCATTTTTTATTGGACTTCAAAACCATATTTTATTCCTGAATTATTGCAGAAAACGTTTTTCTTCCAGATACATAATACTATATATGTTCGTGACATATATAGTATTATAGTAGTATGAGACAATTGTTGAATTGTTTTATATTTGTTATCAACATTTACTCTATGGTATTTCAAATCTTGTTACAAGGACTATGTAATCGAGCCACCTGATAATAATACACCACTTGTGGTAAATTTCCCGTGATATCAGGAAAATTGATAAAATTGCAATTTTTTGTATGCATCTTGTTGAGATAACAGGATGCTTGATGAGATTTTATCAATTATCATTAATTATTTATATTTCCCAGGCGGAGATGTGTGGTTTACAATAACCACTGTAACAAAAGTAGTATTCAACAAGGCTATCTCTTAAATTTATTAAGGAACGTGACAACGGTCATAGTTAAATACTTTTTATTTTTGAATTTACAATTTTCGTGAGCAGGCCTATTTAGAATTGAAAGGTTTTACGAAGGCTCCAGATAAGACCGTAATAGTCAGTGAGCAATATTTAATTTTCAAGAAGAGAATATGTATTGAATCTATTCGAAAATTTATGTAAATGAAATATCATTTTTACAAAGGATCTACTGTATCGACAAATATTTCACATTAGAATAATGTTAAATTATTTAATATATTCAAGAAGTAGAGTGGTGATCGCACGGTTTTCCTGGGTTTCCCGGCAATCATGCAGCTAAATGAGCCACTGAAAATCATAATGTACTCCCAGAAGAATTAGAATTCACCCTATATAAAAAAATGTATAAATTAGCACCTCCAATCTTATGTTCTAAAGTAGATTATATATTATAACAGCTCAGGGACTATTAACTTATCATTCATTCGCAGTCGAATACTACAAAACGATTTGGATAAATTAGCCATCTGGTGCCTTTCAAACAAATTACCACTCAATTTAAGTAAATGTAAATATTCCACCTTTTCCAACAAACATCACTCTTGATCACAATTATACAATAAATAATCATTTACTAGAAAAAACCGATAATTGCAAAGACTTGGGAGTATACTTTGACACCAAACTTTCATTTGCACTCCACATAGAGAAAAGTGTATCTGCTACGAAAAGAATGTTAGGGCTATATTCACATGTTGAGGATAACCACCTCTCTGATCACAACACAATAATAGTTAAAACCCCCTCCAATATGTCGCTCGATAATCAAAAGGGAAATAATTATTATTATTCTAGAGACTATTGCGGTAAAAATAAATCACTGTTTGGCCAACTTTTACAAAGCGAATCTTGGCAAGACACATACAATTCGCTATCATGCAACCAAAAATATGACATATCGGCAACCTGGACCACATTATGCAACCAGAATCTTCCAGAACAGCAAGTACAATTACAATGTCCCCGTCAACTACAACCCCCACACATCAGAACCCTACTTTGAGAGTTAAAAACAACGAAAGTTCGGTATCTATTCTACTTGCTAATGTTCAGTCACTCAGAAACAAAAAACTACTTTTAGAATCAATATTATTAGAAGACTCTGAATACGACATAGTTTGTTTAGACGAACATCACCTAACAAGACAAGAGGCTGAAAGTTTTGCAATTAAAAATTATGACGTTTGTTCGTTTTATGCTAGATGTAACTTCGAAAGAGGTGGGGTAATGATTCTCTGTAAAGAAGGACTGAAGTACAAAAACAGAACTGACCTACAAAATCTATCGGTGGAAATACATTGTGAGATAACGGCTATTCAGCTGGTTGATTTTCAGCTCTTAGTAATCACAATTTATCGTAGCCCAAACGGAGATTTTGAAATCTTCCTAAAAACCTTCAATTTATTATTGAAAAAATTTTTAACTTCAAAAAAGTTATCATAAACGGAGACTTTAATATACACTTTAATAATAAAAAAAACCCTAAGACTAAAAAATTTACATCATTGATAAATTCTTTTAACTTTCAAGAAAAATCCACCAAAACGAGAAATGAAAATACCCTTGATAATTTTCTCTTGAATTTTGAGACTGATGCACTCACGAGTGTGGGATCCGGCCTATCCGACCATAACATTGTTAATATGAAATTAATGCTAAGCAGTGAAAATGGATGTAATAACAACAAAAGATATTACAGATCCTACAAAATGAAAAAAATAAATTTATTTTTCCAAAATTAGGATCAAAATTGGGATTTTTTGATTGTAAGAATTGAGCATAAACGAAAAATTTTTAAAATTTATTGACATACTCAAGTCATGCATGGAAAACTGTTTTCCTCTCAAACAAAAAAATACAAATAACAAACAAAGCAGTAACAAATCCTGGTATACAAATGAGCTCCGAATCATGAAAAATCAATTACAGCTCATATCAGAATTATGCCAAATTTCTAATGATATGCATATAAAAAATTTAAAAAAAGAATATCAAAAACTATATAAACAAAAACTGAAAATTACAAAAAGAGAGTTTAATAATAGGAAAATAAGGAATTCAAATGATATTAACAAAACATGCTGGGAAATAATAAATGAAGAGAGGGGTAAAACAAAAAAATACCCAGAAATTAAACTAAACGAAAACGACATAAACGACTTCTTTATTAACAAAGCAGATGATATTTATCACAATATAGTACAAACCCCATCACCTGTAACTTCTCCATTACCAGGAAATTTTAATTGCTTCCCAAGCTTTAAATTTAGGGAAATAACCTTTAAGGAAACTAGGAATAAAAAATAAAATGAAAAATAAAACCAGTGCTGACTATTATGAGCTAAATATCTTTTTAATAAAAATAATCAAAAATATCATAATCTCACCCTTAACAAAGCTGATAAACGAAGCCATAAAATGCGGAACTTTTCCTGATTGCCTTAAAATTACAAAAGTGATCCCAATACCAAAAGAAAAAAATGCAGAAGAATTGTGTAAACTAAGACCCATCTCAATACTTCCCGCAGTCGGTAAAATATTTGAAGCTGCTCTGAAATCGCAGTTAGTAGAACACTTTGAGGTACATAACATCATTCCAGATTACCAATATGGTTTCGAACGGAAAATCAACCACAGAGCTGTAATGCAGCTGGTAGATAAGATCGTCATAGGATTTCAGAACGTGTCCACACAGGAACAGTGTTCTGCGATCTTCAGGCGCATTTGATTGCGTGTCACATGAAATCCTGCTTAAAAAATTGGAGTGGTTTAAATTTGAGGAAAACTCAATTAACCTAGTTAGATCATATCTATCGAACACAGACAGTACGTTTTTTTGAATAATAAGGCATCTGATACCAAAGAAATAAAAACGGAGTTTACCAAGGTTCGGTTTTGGGACCAATTCTATACTTAATTTATGTGATTGATTTCAAAACTGATGATGACTCTGAGATTACGCAAGTTGCTGACGACACATCCGTAACGCTCCAAAATACAAACTACGAGGCTATAGTTAATGAAATGAAAGTAGCAGAATCGAATGCTGATAAATGGTTGACAAATAATAAATTAAAACTGAATACAAATAAAACGCAACATTACTTGTTTACACACAAACAACTGCCTGTAGATCAAAATGAATCGATCAAATTTCTTGGATTCCAAATGGATCCAAAGCTCTCTTAGGAAAAACATGTAGATTTTATTTGCAAAAAATTGGCAAAGAGCATGTATGTTATAAGAAGTTTAATGGACATTTCATCTATTGAAACAATTATCACTGCTTATCATTCACTTTTTATGTCCCATATCACTTATGGTCTAGTACTTTGGGGCACTCACCTCATGCAAAAGAGTGTTTGGACTGCAAAGAAAAGTTTTTGAGTTATCTTCAAACTGGGTTATCAAGAAGACGTTAAAACAACATTTATTAATAATAAAATGTTTACACTACCTTCTCTTTACGTCTATTCGTGCATAAATTATGTAAAAAAAAATCCTCACTTATATCTAAATCAAAACGATTTTCATTCACATAACACCAGACAATCACAACAAATTAAAATTGAATTTACAAGACTAAATCACTGCCGTTTTTCGAAAAATTATTATGGTCCTATTTTATTTAATAAACTACCAGAAGATATAAAAAACTTAAATACAGCTTCGTTTTCAAATTACATGAGGAATATCTGCTTGGAAAACGCTTTTTATAGTATCGACGAATTCTTATCATTTGACTTCAACACCAACTAATATATTTCGAAGTTACAATCTACGTAGACACAAAAAAATAAATTATAGTTATGTATATTCTAGTGAAACAGTGATATTTATATTGTAATTGTTCACCTCTCATTTGTTTATTTAGTTATTTATTTAGTGTTTTTATTTATATACTCTTGACAAAACCTTATAATACTATTGTATTTCTTATGGTGAATAAAGGATATTCTATTCTATTCTATGAAAAATTCGCAAACACATTACTGAGTCACTTCTTTCAGGCCTTCCCAATAAAGAAAAATAAAATAAAAAAGGACTCCAAATCCTGGGTTACAGAAGAAGTCAAAAAGTCTAGCGCACAACTGAAAGATCTACATGTTCTTCAAAAAAAATTCCCCATTTTAAAAGGCCAATATCAAGTGCAAAAACGGAAACACACTAGTCTTATAGAATCATGTAAAAGAAATCATTATGACCAAATAATACAATCTTCTGAGAATAAAAGCAAAACCTCTTGGGCAGTTATCAATAAAATGAAAAATAATAAAAACACAAAAACACCCAAATTAAAATTTAGATCCCACCGGTAGATCACAATTACTTTGAGCATAGCCTCAACAGCATTCTTACTTCGATGGTTATACTTCCTTTCACTGAGGAAGAAATGCTAACAATGTTCTCAAAACTCAAAAATAAACGCTCCTCTGGACCTGATGACTTACCCAATAATATTGTAAAAGAATTCAAAAATGAACTGGTGAAACCTATAACTCACATAATAAACTTTTCATTAGAAACAGGCACATTCCCTGATGCCCTCAAAACAGCAAAAGTAATCCCACTTCACAAAAAAAAGGATAAAAATATCATGAACAACTACAGACCCATATCAATAACATCAGTTTTCTCAAAACTTTTCGAATACTGTATGCTGGAGAGGCTAAACTCCTTCATTGCAAGATTCAAACTTATCCCAGATGAACAACATGGGTTCAGAAAATTCAAATCTACATCTACGGCAACAATAGATACATATATCAACATAATCAATGACTTAGATGAAAAAAGAAGTCCTATAGGTATATACTGTGATTTAAGCAAGAGCTTGATTGTGTCCCACATGATCGGCTGCTTGACAAGCTTTGGTCATACTGGAATTAGAGGATGTGCATTTGCCTGGTTGAAGTCCTTTTGACAAATAGGAATCAATATGTACAGATATCTTGCAATGAAGAGGGTGGTAAAACACAATATCCCGCTCTCGTTTGGCACCTGTGGAAGTTGGAGTGCCACAGGGAGTGTGCTTGCCCAGTTTTGTTCTCAATTTATGTAGCAGATATTGTAAAATACCTTGCACCTTTCAAATTAACACTCTACGCTGATGACCTCTCTATACTGGTATCAAAAGACTCTCCCAAACTAAATCAACAAGCATGTAATACCCTCATGGAAAAAATTATCTTATGGTTCTCGATTAATAATTTATACATTAATGCCAGCAAATTTACCACACAAAACAGAGAACGGTCGAAAACATAGAAATACATTTAGGGGAAATGACACACTATAAAATTTCTAGGTATAACTATGAGTGATACACTGGACTGGGAATCACATATAAGTGATACAATAAAAAATCTGAACTGTAAGTTGTATCAAATAAGATGCCTTCAGAGAGTGCTCAACCTGATTGTGTTAAAAAACTTTTACTTTGCTGAAATACAGTCCCGACTATCATACGGTATATTGTTGTGGGGCATGTCTTCTTCAGCTCAAAAACTATTTGCTGTTCAGAAAAAATGCATACGTGCAATGTTGAAGAAAAATCAAAGAGAATCATGTAGACCTCTTTTCAACAAATTAAAAATACTTCCCTTATGCTGCATATATATATTGGAAATTTCCTGTTACATACATAAAAACAGAAACATCATTCCCTGCCATAGCAACATACACAATTACCCAACGAGATTTAGCCATCACCTGTGCGCACCTCAAAATCATTTGAATATATGCCTGAATGGCCCCATAACTAATGGGATTAGAGTATACAACCACTTACTTCCAATTATTAAACAAGAAGCATATTACGTCAAATTCGAAAGCTTTTTTTTTTTTTTTAAATTTTATTATACTTATTAATTAGTTGAAGATATATTTATTGAACAACATGTTTTATACAATGGGTGAGTTCCTTTCGTCATAATAGGCTCTCTTTGTTCCTCATACTCTTTTATTTATACTCTTTTATTTATTTAAATTTAAATTATATGTACTTGTTGGTTTTACTTATTTTGAATGTTCTATTTTGACTTGTTTTATACTTACCATGTAGGTCTTGGAAATCAATAAAGATTATTATTATTATTATTATATTTAGAAACTGTTAAGACTTCAAAAACATGGAAAGTTTTATCACTCTCTTCAATTCATTTGTCAGATCCCGCCTAGAGTATGGTTGTCTTGTCTGGTCACCTATATACGCTACACACAATCAATCTCTCGAATCCGTCCAAAGACAGTTTATGAAATACGTCATTTACAAACTTGATGATGTCTACCCCAGTCAGGGAATAGATAATAATATATGATTAATGCGTTTAAATTGTATTTCTCTCGAGGACAGAAGAACATATTACGCTTGCATATTTATTTACAAACTGGTAAACAGTCTTGTCAACTCACCCAAACTACTATCTCAACTAGACTTTCATGTACCAAGAATGAACGGTAGAAATGAACAATGTTTTTATTTACCAACACCAAGAACAAATATATTATTAAAATCTCCTTTATTTGCAATGTGTAATAAATTAAATCAAGTCTGCCACAAAGTTGACATTTATTCAACACCATGACACGTTTTCAAAAAAGAGATCAGAAACATTATGTTTGCGAAGCAACAATAACTATATATCATACCAAAAATCAAATAATTATTCAAATCTCAATCGCTTTGTTGTTTTTGTTTTTTGTTTTTTTTTTGTTTTCCTCTCTCATTTCTTGTCTTTTCTCGGGGAATGTTCCATGAATGTATTACTATGTATTACTACTAGTATTATTATTATTGTAACATGTAACATACTTCACACTTTCATACTAAAATTGTATACTGTGTCCTGTAATTGGGCCTAGCGCCTGTTTGGACAATAAATGTTTTTTTTTTTTTTTTATTTATTAGTATTTTTCCTCTTAAGCGTTTCTGTTAATGAGCATTTTTTAAAAAATAAACGTCCTTGTCCTTGTGAGAGGATTCCAAGGGTTTCAGAAAAGATCTTTTAGTTTGTACTGGCTTTCCTTCAGAGTGAGCCATCAGAGGGGTATTTGTTGAATATTATCTCTTGACTTGATTTAATAATTTCATCTGAATTTCAACTGAATAATTTTTGTATAATCGAGAAACCTTTTGTAGTCCTTGTAATTTTGAATATTGTTAAGTCACGGTAGTTCTACAATATACAATTGGTGTTGCTACATTTTTGTAGCAACACCAATTGCAATTGGAACGATAGTTAGGTAATAAAAGAAGGTAAAATGCAGATTTTTCACTTTTGCACATAACCGACCTAAATGTCATTTCTATATCCTAAAATTTCTTCTGGAGGTTTTTTTTGCATCCTACCTTGAAATAAACTTCCACGCCGTAAATGAGAAAGAAAACCACAACGATGAACATCAAAACAGCGTAGCATCCGTTGAAAAAATGGTGATAGAATCCAGGATCGTACGGTGGCGGTTTGGCAAGTTTGACGGTTATGAATTCGGCGAACAAAAGCCCGTAATTGATGAGGTTGAAGGTGATGAATGCTAGAAAGGATTTTGACAGGAACTGTGGTCTGTCCCAACGTACACCTGGCAAGTGGAACACCTGAAAAAAATGCATAGAACAATAATTAAAGATAAAAAAATAACTGGAAGATGGAGTACATTTGTTGCATGAACGATTAACAATCACATAAAAAGTGTATAGGAATCGTCGAAAAAATCTTACATACTAAAAGCTCATATATTCTTGAATACTGTAAAAACAATTACACATTAGAAATTATCTCAGTCGTTTCTGGAACATAGTCAATGTTTTACTATTGTATGTTACTTGGCAACAAGTTGAAAATTCTAGGTGGAACATATACATCTTTTTTTTATCGTGTATTCCCATTATGTTTGGATTTGTTCAGAACAACAGTTGACAAATATATTTCTACAAGATTTCGTTGAGGTTAACCTTGGTTAACAAAAGGTATCAAAATATCTGCAAAAAATCTACGATCCTTTCGTTTGATTAGAAAAATTGCCGGTGACAGTGAAACCTCCAATTCCTTTTACAACAAATATAGGCCCATTTATAGAAAAACCTTGAGGACTGCTAAACAACTACACTATAGGTACAAAATAGAAAATGCAAGACAAACAAAAAGAGAGCTGTAAAACAAATTCAGAACGTTATCAATGAATATTATTGCTCAGTTGCAGAAACTATTTCCAAAGAGATTCACTCCTCAAACGATCCAATGGGCTAATTGAATAAGCACAACACTAGTAATACTACTCAATTTGGATTTCAAAGAGGAAACGGAACTAATAATGCAATTATTAACTTGATTTGTTGAAAATATGAACAGGATGTTCATAAAATCAGATGTGGAATCAATATTCAATTGAGAATGTTTCTCTTTTCAGCAATATTTAACCTTTTTCAAAACGTTTATCTGAATCTGAATGATCAAGAAATTGCTGCAGCGGTTATTTGTGACCTAACAAAGGCATTCGACTGTGTTAACCATAAAATTTTGATGCAAAAATTGGAGATATTTGGATTTAGAAATGTTGTTATCAAATGGCTTGAGAGTCATATTTAATTGGACGAACGCAAAAAGTATCTCTCCAAGGCTGTGATAAGCACACAAAATAGGAATCAATTGGGGAGTACCTCAGGGTCAGTTCTGGGACCAACGCTTTTCTTAATTTAGATAAATGATCTAGTCTCAATTAATATTTCAGGAGAATTCACCCAATTTGCAGATGACACCACAATACTTTGGCATGATAAAAATGGCTCAAAGCTTCATCAAAGGATTGAGAAGTGCAAGATTGGTGTGATGCTATTAAGCTATCTTTCAATATATCAAAAACTAACATCCTTACTTTTAAATGTAATCTAGAAGAACTTTATTTAGGAAATCAAGTGATCAGTTATATGTCAGAAACAAAATTCTCCGGTTTAAATATTGATGATAAATTGAAATTCGAGGATCACATTGAAATACTCAGAAGAAAACTAGCATCAGGATGTTTTGCAGTAAGAACCACCTCATAGGAACTTGGTGAAGAAATGGCAAAAAGTGTGTATACCCTAGTCGATTCATATCTAAGATATGGAATTTGTTTCTAGGGATCATGTAGCCAATATTTTTTTCAATGTGGTTTATATCTTGCAAAAAAGAGCATTAATAATAATATATGCGCAAGGCTAAATTCCGGGACACAAAATTTTACCAGTACCTTTTATTGTCTCATGCATGCCAAATT
Organism: Gonioctena quinquepunctata; assembly: GCA_018342105.1. Lineage (NCBI taxonomy): Eukaryota > Metazoa > Arthropoda > Insecta > Coleoptera > Chrysomelidae > Gonioctena > Gonioctena quinquepunctata. Next base: position 68,975 of record JAFIRS010000334.1, read on the forward strand.
TGGAAATAAAATCCATAAGATAACTCAATATAACACTAGACAAACAAGTAAAAAAATTACCAATTCCAACATCGACACTAATAAAAAATTCCATTATGTACAATGGTAAAAAATTATTTAATCACCTGCCCAACAAGATTAAAATCATAGGTAACAAAAAACAGTTAAAAAATTCTGTAAACAATCTTCTAGTGACGAATGCTTTCTACATAATAATTATTGTTTTCTTTTAGTTGTGAAGGACTTTGTCAATGAGAATCATGTTTTCAGACAATAAAGCAATTTTGATTGATTGATTGATTGACATACCCACAATTGTTCGTAATATTCTTTTTTTTTGCTAAAAAAAAACTCTTTCCAGTGTGAGGATAAGCCCCAGAAACATAAACCATACCTCAATCTCGAATGAACCTGTACATAAATCAACCTCATTAATCAGTGTTCAAAACTTGTTTCAGGTTTGATAAGATATTGAATTATTATAATTTTTTTGTTAAAAAACTACAATGTTTCTGCCATCCCAGACATGGATCAATGTGAATGAAGTCCCAGAAATTTTGTCACCTTACTTTCTGTGGTTAAATAGTCGGACTTTTCATTTGCGCAAAAACTAATGGTATCACAATTTTTCAGGCGATTATAAAATCGGAGGGAACCTTTTTTATATACATTCAAGTAAAGATTTTTTGAAGAAAACTAGCTGTTGCCTAAGATATTGCATAAAAAATAGACGCAAACGAAGATCAATTTCATTATATTTATCATTGATCATGCCTCATCAATGAATACCAATATTATTCTTTTATCGCCCAATTATTTATTATTTTTCCCGATAAATTATACATACGACTATGTTTGCGTCCGGCGAATGACTGTTGGCTTCTATTTGTTACCTAATTATCAATGATCTATATTTCGGCATCGTTTTGGAAATAAGATCCATGATTGTGTTTATTTCTCGTATAATAAATACTCTTAAAAATATCAAAGCTGCCTTTGTTACTCGTATTCTAATTAGTCAATATCTTTTATCTACGGCGGACAAGTTAACTCACCGGTGTCCCTAAGCTCTCACTATCTTTCTCCAGTTATTCAAGTTTTAACGCATTAGAATGGGTTTACAAATAATCTAATAATTGAATAACATCTTTCTTATCGCTGGTAAATAGACGACAATACGATTCATTTCTAAAATCACATAACTGGTGTGAAGGTAATTCCATATGTATACGGTACGAGGACATTACAACATCTGCAGAAATTAAACACAATGACAAAAATGAGAAATGCAAGTTGTAAAGCAATGGTTCCAAATGGAAAGCTGTGGAACTAAGTTTGGAAGGGCGTTTCTTAATTAGCAATGTAACTATTCAGACAGGAAAAGGAAAGCAAATACAGAATTCCAGCCTGCAAAGCACTTCTAATTTCATTCTGATATAATAAAAAAGTAGTTACAATAGATTTCCTGTAGTAAAACCATGCTGTCGATTGATAGTAAAATGCGAGAAATATGTGGATAAACAATACAAATAATCCGGAGATTGCAGTTTTGTTATTGAGCGATTTTCAATATTTGCAATATCACAGTATTTAAATATTGGAGAAAGGTAGCTGTGCTTTATCGGGCCAACGATTGGTTACGAATGATATTCCTTCCTATCTGAAATCAATATGATTTCAAAAATATTTGGGCATAATGGCCCCGTTTTATAGCGTTACAAGTCTTTGGGATATAGCAGGAAAAGCTGCTTGTTTTTTGGGCCGAACGGTATTTAGGGAAGGTAGTGTGGCCAGCACTATGCTTTAACAGCCATCATCTCCGAGTCGAATCCGAAGCTATAAATATGAAATTTGTTCAGTAGTTTTGTTGAGTAATTTTTATCTATAAAACTGTTAATTAGAAAAAAAAATCGAAAAATACTTCATTTTTATTTTATCTATTTAATTAGTATTTTTTATATCTGAATTTTGCACAGGAGATAAAAACTACGGCTATAAATGAGTTATACAGATGTGGAAAAAATTTGCCGCATTATACTATTTCCAATGTGTTTGGATGTTGAATGATGACTATAGTCGACCAGCACAAAATACAACAGATATGGAGGGTTGCCAATTTGCCAGGAATAAAAAGGCTTGCCAGTAATTATGCCAGTAGCGGTACGATAGCAAGAATTTGACAGAATGTCAAAAAGTTCATTAGTTGATATACCCTCAAAGAAGTTTCGGCAAATTAAAGCTAACATAAGTAACAAAAATCGACATTTTATTTTCTTTCTATTTTTTTACCAAATGGAAAACTTTATTCAGGTATCTTTACAAGAGCCGAGAAAGGACGCAAATTTTGACCCAAAAGTAGTTGAATATTTTTATTTAAAATTTTACATCAGGCTGTCTTCAGAAATATAAGAGATTTTGACTTTTAGAAGATGAACTATTAATGTTCTGGAACCAAAATATGCGCAAACATATGAGTAAAATCATTAATGGCTGTTCTTCCATGATTTTAATTTTTTAACCAAATTGTAGATAGACAACAATTAGATGCATTGAGAAGTCATTCTAATTTAGAAGGCATTAATTTAGAGCAAAATTGTAATTTGCCAGATACAAATATTGGGCAAAAGTTTTCAATCTAAAAAATCCGAAAGCACCTTGGTGTCACGCACACTTTTCTTTTCTCAAAAATTCATAATGACTTTTTTCTCTTTATATTGACTTTTTTCTCATTGTAATGACTTGTTTTCATTATATTGACTTGTATATCATTTGCCCTTATATTTTCTTCTTGATGTTACGTGAACATCATTTGTTTGGTTCAAATCATTATATTTCTTACGATTTTTTTTTTCAAAATGGAATTGGTGGACTATTATGGTACAAATTATTTTTATTGAAATTACGGCTTTCTTGAATTTATTTCACAAACAATGTATAAGTTTATCAACGGTGAAGATAATATTGAAAATAACGGGACCTATAAAAAAAATCCTCCGTTGCCAGAAGTTTTGGATTTCATAACAGAACAAGTTGAGAAGTACAGGCAATTACATGGCTATCGATGAATGCAGTGGATATGCATCCAGCAAGGTTTTTGTAATCACAAACAGAAGTGTGAGAATTATATTGAAAGATTTGGACCCTATTGGGGTTAGTCTTAGCCAATATAATGAAAAAAAAGTCATTACAATGAGAAAAAAGTCATTATAATAATGAGAAAAAAGTCATTATAATGAGTTTTCCAAAAGAAAAGTGGGCGCGACTCCAAGATGCTTTCGTAAAAAAATGCTGGCAATTCTGAAGTTTTCAAAAATGTTAAAGTTCTAATAAGTTTATTGCTAATAATGAAAGAAGGGAATTTTGTGGCATAGTGGACAAATTATTAAATTCATAAATTAAAGAAAAAAAGCATCCTCAAGTGGGAGTCGAACCCACGACCTTATGATCTCTAGCCATACGCTCTACCAACTGAGACATTCGAGGACATAGGAATCGACACACACTCATGAATCCTTTCCTTCCATAATTTAATATTCATATTAGAAAAATGAATCGAAAATCAAACGTACTTATCACTGACCCAATATCCCTTGTTTTGTATAAATATATATATATATAATATTTAGTGAACCAAAAAAAATATTAAATAGCCGATGTTTTTTGGATTTTTTTTTAATAATTGATGTTGTTCTTCATTTGTATAAATTTTCAATTTCAAATATCAATTTAAGTTCTTAACTCAATGCAAATCTCAATGCTTTTGCTAGTCCCAAATCAGTTGAATATTTAGCAAAGGAAATTTTTTTCAAAATTAATTCCACTTACGTTGACTTCAATTTCGAAATAACCACTTTTCCATCGCATTCTCCACCAAACTAACAACATCTCAATAAAATTATTCATTTACCCACATTACAGAGTTTCAAATTTCTCAATGATTACCTAAAATTGATGCTTATAATAGATATGCTGTGGGTCAAATTTAATAGCAGAAGTAATCTTCAACACACCTAGTTGATTCCAATGGATCTATTAAATTCAATTAAAAAAATTGTGATTATTCGGAGGAGCATAAACTGTATAATTTATTGAACACTGTATTCTTTGTTTGAAACAATTCCATGGCAAACATCATAAAGCCTAGACATATATTTTTTTTTTTTCATTTAAGTATCAGTTTTAGAACATTGACTGAGCTGGAGATATTTATAAATATAACACTGACCTGACACATTCTCATCTGACACTGTAAACAACTGAAGATACATTTTATATTTTATTTGTCTTCACAGTAATTGGTTTGTCAAACACTGTATCTACAAATATTCCAAATATTTATTCAATAAATTTGTGATACCATGTTGAGGAATCATCAATGCCAAGGTCTTCATCAGAATGACAACAAAGAACACCACAGACATTTTTTTATTTGATTGTTTCGAATTAGGAAACGGTCACTAATAGTAGCTTATCTGATGGCATGTCATAATGACAACGTTATGTCACTCAATTTTGATGACATAAGGAAGCTCATTATGGTATTTAGTCCCATAATGAATTCATTATAGTACTAAGTACCATAATTAAATTCTATATGAAAAACATAATACGACCAGAGGGAAGATGGTTTTCTTTCCTTAGATAAGCATTCAAAGTAAGCCAACAATACTTTTTCATGAGTGATATTCTTGATTTTCTTAGTAGAACACCATTCTTCGTACCGATTAAACGCTATTTCATATACACTCCGTGTTTTTTCCGGCAAAAGGGAGTCCACGATACTTCGCGTCATTTCTTCCAAATCAGAAGGTAAACTACCAGTTTCAGAATCACTCATTATTTTATTCAATTCTACGTGACAATTGTGTTTGACAGCAGATAAATAAATATTGCCGTTACAACCTGACGTTGCCAAGGAAATGGCAAAGCACAGCTCACTAACCTACTAATATTTGAAACAACACATATACTTACTCCTTTAAAAATAGTTGTCATTGTGACATGTCAAAAATGCAGTTTTTAATTTTTCGAAAATGTAGTAATATAAATGCCATCAGATTAAATTTTGTATGTAATACGAATCATAAACAATCATTATGGCACACGTCGTGTTATCGGACTCGGCTACGCCTCGCCCAATAACATTCACGACTGTACCATAATGATCGTCTTTATGATCCTTATTACATAAATAACTATTATGTAACAAGTACGCAAAATGAGGTTTTAGCGTAAGAATCGTAATGCCAATACGACTTTAAGTAGAAGTCCGCTGAAGTGGCATTTTACGGATTATTTTCCTGCGCCCATTGTCGCTTCAACATGGAATCATGCATACATTGCCAAGGATATCAAATAAAGAGCATCGGTCAGGCCCGGCGTCAAGGGGGGACTACGGGAACAGCTGTACCTGGCCCTGGACGACAGGGAACCCCATGTAAAAAATTAAAAATAGCATTTGTTTTAAAACTACGTATAATAATAAATTTTATCTACTCCTATTAAATTATATATTGATTATTCAACTGCTTTTGAGCAATTAATAGTATCTATAAACAAACAACGTGAGTTATAATAACTCACTACTATAACTCACTATAATAAATCGGAAAAGATTCTTGGAATTATTTACGAACCGAATATCAAGGTGGCTCTGTTCTTCTGTAGAAGCCGTTTGGCCGAAAGGGAACAGTCCATCATTGTTATTGAGGGGAGTAATGTCACTTGAATAATTTTGACGTTTTCAAATTAAGTTAATACCTAATTATTCTGAATTTTGTGCTGAAAAAGATTAATTAAGATAGAGAAGATGAATTATTATGTACACCTCAAGAAATAAGACAAGTAGCTAATGTTACCATACAGAATTTATTGCCCGAAAAATCCCAAAACAAATATAAAGGTGTATACAAAAATTTTCAAGATTGGTATAGCAGCAAGAACATTAAGTCATCGTTCACACGTTTGGCATATTTTAGTGAACTTAGCTCTAAATATAAAGCATCGTCCCTATGGACTTTCTACTCCATGCTAAGAAGCACACTCAACATAAATAATGGCATCAATATAGAGAATTATTTGAAATTATGCGCGTTTCTTAAACGTCAATCAGAGAAACATGTACTAAAAAGGCAAAAACTTTTAGGCCAGAACAACTTAATAATTTCATAAATGAAGCTCCTGATGAGAAATATCTGGCGACAAAGGTAGTAGATCTCACAACATTCAATCGTTTTTTTATTGGTGCCCCATTTTACCCATTTAAAGCACGCCTCAGCGTGTTTAAATCGAACTTTAAAAAACGCGCGTTTTTTAAAGTTACCATGGCAACATCAACAAATCGAGAAACGTGAAGTATAAATGACAAATTTTTCATTATTGATCTGACAGGAGTACCTTGTAACGTCAAATAAAATATTACTAACAAATGCAGAACTTTATTCATACATTATATAACAATTAATATGTATGAATGAAAATTGAAAGTACAATTGGTGTTATTTGATATATTAATATTTCGATTTTGTAAATTGGAGGAAATGGAATTCAAAGTAATACTGTTAACATTCTCAGAACGCAATGAGGTTCAAATGAATATCTTCTATTTCCATGACAACGAAAGGTATACTGATGTCACATCACGAATTCAACCGTTTACATTATTAGTTTTTATTTCTATTTTTTGTAGTAATAATACCAATATATATGATTTCAAAGTGCACCAATAAAAAAAAATAGCGTAAAGTATTCGTGAATAACTGGTCTTAAAAACACTTGCTCTATTATTTGCGAAAAATCGCGCGTGTTTTAAAGCCCTTTTTATCCACTTATACTTTAATATACTATTTTATCATCTAGTCAATTACATAATTTATTTTAGGTTGCTTTAATAATGGGCATTATGGGTGCTTGTCATACAGCAGAATTGCACTCTATGCAAATTACAGATTTAGAAGATCATGGATCTATTTTTATGGTCAGTGTACCAAATACAAAAACAAAAATTGCCAGAAAATTCACTGTTACGGGAAATTTGTATACCATAGTTGAGAAATATTGAAATCTTCGTCCTACTGATATATCACAAACGATATTATTCTTTAAATTTCAAAATGGAAAATATCACTCCCAAGGAATTGGCATTAATAAATTTGGAGCAATGGGGAAAGACGTTACTACATTTTTAAAATTACCACACTGTAATTTATATACAGGGCATTGTTTTCGCCGCTCGTCGGCAACTTAATTAGTAGATGCTGGTGGGGATATAACGGCACTGAAACGCCATGGCGGTTGGCGATCAACTAATGTGGCTGAGGGGTACGTTGATGATTCCGAAAAGAATAAGACAGATACTGCAAATAAAATATACAGTTCTATAACACCTCAACCAGTTAGTACATCAACAACATATATGCAACAAACCCAAAATGAAACAATAAACTTGCATAATTCAGTCCACATATTCAGTTTACTGGTTGTTCAAACTTTACAGTTGATTTTATTAATAAAAAAAATTAGTAATTACAATTAAATTTTTTATAGCATTGTTATAGGTAACTTTTAAGATTTGTGAATAAAGTTCTTTCTCTGTACTTGTATCTTAGTATTTATTGTTATAGTCGTAGATAAAGTATAGTATTCAACTTGCGGTAATGGTCATAACTCACTTGTTGAATTACAACACTCGCCTGCGGCTCGTGCTGCAAACTTCATCTGCGTGAGTTATGACCTACATTACCGCTCGTTAAATAATATACTATTATTATGAAATGTCACAAGCTAAGTGAGTTAACGATGTCGTTTTCTTTTATCTTAGGAGCCGCTCTGCAAGGAGGAGTTAGGTACCCACTATGTGATTTCCATGCGACATTTAAAGAAATTACAGGTCCTTTAGTATTATTGAATGTCATTTACCAGTTGCAATAGGAACCACGCGTGATTTTATTATTTCTATTCATCAGTTCGGTCCTCGAAAATTACATTTTGTTAAAATAAATTCTGAAATCCCAAAGTTTTGTCGACATTTTCAAATACAAAGGTGCTTCTCAATTCAAACTCGATTTGCCCTTCACTTGAATAACTTCCCACAAACACTAGCACCAATTGTGGATGTTTCAAGAATATTTACAGACAATACTATTTCTTACAACCCAAACATAAATTCAACCTTACTTTTAATGTGATGTTTCAGTAACAATTTAAATTTCTATGATAATAAAAATATTAGTAGAAAGGAAGATAGATAAAATTATAGTTGACAGTTCGAAACAACTAGAGGTGAAAGTTTGAACTGTGTGAAGTAACGATGCATACGTCCATCAGAAGCGCTCGGAGTACGTTTTTGAATATGATTAAAAACTTGGAGTTTTCAATTTCGAATTGATGAAAAACATTGAACATTTTTAAAATTTTTAAGTTTGTAGCAGACCTTTCTAGGTGGTAATCTCCAAGTCAAATAAAAATATTTTAGAAAAGGGGCTCATACGTGTTCCCTATTAGAAAACCTTGTTCCAGAAGTGAGCATTGCACTGCGCATTTTTTGCAGTATGTCAATCACTGTCGCGGAAGATGAGCGAGCATTTAGCAAGACTGCTTTAATAAAAAAAAATACATGCGTGGAACAATTCTTCATGTGGTGTTGTTATCTATAGAGCATGAAACTGAACGAGAAATAGATTTATAAAGAACTTTGCCACATTAAAGGTAAGATGGTTCATTTAGAGTTACAATGTGTTTTATTTCTAGCAATAAATAATTAAAATGTTCATTATTTTATTATATATGTACCTACCCAAAAACATATAAAGCTCCCGCTTGAGGATGGTTTTTTCTTTATTTTAAAAATTATATCTGATATGCCACAATTTTCCCTTTTCATACAATTTTCACAGACGCAATTTTCCACTTCGTATATAAAGCTAAACTGTAGCAGACTATTACTTGCTACTATAATATACTAACTACCAGATGCAAAACTAGGGACCAGGGGGCCCACATGGGAATCAGAGTAACGGGCCTCAACATTTCTGTCGCCAGGCCTGTTGGACCAATGATTGCAATATAGTATTATCTTGATATTATTTTATAGTTCAAAGTTAATTTGATTTTCATCCAAAATTAATTTTGTTCAGTTCCTCTGTATCAATAAATATAATCTTTATCTTCACGATATCGACTGCTTCATTGAATACTTAAATTTTAAGGGTGGGGGAGGGGGGTGTCAGCTACTATTACGTTATAGAATATAATAGGAAGGATTGTTTGAAGTTTATTTTCTACGGACAATTCAACTCATGTATAAAAAATCGCATGTACAATTGTCAGTTTGACAGCGGCAAAAGTTAGCTGCAACTTTTACAGCGACAAATGCACTAGTGGTTTTTTCACTTATTGTTTATCAATTATCGAGGTATTGGTTGCCAAAATAAATAAAGTTTGCATTGATATGTTTCTGAATTTCTTATTCATTGAATTGTCCTGCCGAATTATAGTATTTCTAATCCCAATTGGACTGACATAAAAAGTTTCGGGAAGGAATTCTCTTTGCAGTAGTTGCCTTGACATAGGCGTCGGTATATTATTTTTCAGTGGTATTTTTTCAGTTACTTATTCTTACAATCATAGCAATTGATCACCCCGTGTAAAAGTAGACACATGTTATCTCAACTGAATTTTATTATTTGTTTCGAAAGGTCTCCAAAAAGCCATATTGATAAAATTATTTTCATTGGATAATTCCTAACCTCGCCAACACACGGCACTGATCAAGAAATATTGTGAACTGCGTAAATCATGCAGCTTCAGATAACAGATGTCTAATCCAGCTAGCCGAGCTTCTATTCCTCAAATATATTTGATAGCGCCTTTACTAATAATCTGAGCAACTATGGACACACGCCAGAACTTTTTTATGATTGTACCAGGAACGCTTTGAAAGTAAAAATACTGGTAGTTTTAATGACCTTACTGCCTCGATTATTTCCGAAGGCAATATGGGTGCAAGAAAAAAGTGTCACAAGACGAAGAACTAGAACTGAGTAGGTCAACCGAATTCTCAGTCGCTTGAGGTAAGCCCGATATTACACTCTCCGCAACATTGACAAAAAAATTGCTGAAATTTTCAATCGGTACATCTGATATATCTTGTTCTTTTATCTTTTTATTGAGTTCGTGATTTATTTTTACCAGCTAGTTTTTGGCTTGTTTTCTGATTCAGAAATGTAATTATTATGAGCTGTTTTTTTTTTTACTTTATTTAACTGAATTCTGTAGTGTTTTTGATATGTATATGTTATACAACCAATAGTATATCTGCTTACAATAATTGATCATCATAATATTCTTATGTTATAGTAGACCTTCTCAAGCAGCATGATTTTAACTTCCTTCCGAAAGGCAGATAAGAGTTTAATCGTTTTTGTTTGTGAAGGTAGATGATTATATATTTTTCTGCTCTCGTAAATAACTGAATGTTTTGTTAAGGATGACTTGGGGATTGGTAGCGGAATGTTCCTATTTTGTCTTGTATAATAGCCAGGTTCGGGATTGAGTGTGCTTAATTAAGTTGACTTTATGTATAAGACACAGTCTCCAAGATGAATAAGCTTGACAATGTTAATATTGTAACGTAAATAAACTTAACTTGGTTTAACTAATTTATTTAACACTTAATCTACAACTTAATTTATATTACTACGCCACTGTATAGCTCGATGGTATGGGCTCGTTCAGACTGTCTCTGAGACTTGAGGGTTGCCTATTTATCTCCGATACAGCATTCTCGATGTTTCGAATTCTTTCCGTTGGCGACCGGCGTGTTCCAATTGTTTCCAATATTGACCGTTGCATTACGCGGAAGAGGGACTGGATGGTTCTCGAATATCTCCGGGGATGATCTCATCGCTGTCGATGGCGACGCGGGAGGCGACAGGTCCGGCCTAGGTTCGTTACATTGCCCCCTTCTTAAAGACATTTCGTCCCGAAATTTCATCCTTGGAGTGTGACGATATCTGCATGACTCCCCATATCTGCACCGTGAAGTTCGATGGAAGTAACACTCCACGGTCTTCATGATCGGTCGTGGAAGAGGGTTACAGCAAACCAAAATCTTGACGCCGCTGGATCTGAATATCGCCTCCAGCATACTTCTTATGACTCTCCAGTCCAACCCATCAATACCACAGGATAATTTTGGAATTGCTAGATCCACCAGATTCTGGTCCACCATAGTATCTCTTAGTTTGGTGAGACTCTTCCAGACATCTTCATAAGACGGTTTATCTTGGGAATGCCTCTTGGTGACTAGGTAGATAGATGTTTCTCGGGCATTTCTTCAACTGTAGCACCTCACCAACTTCTGGATTCTGCTCCCGCAGTGGTTGGAGTTGACCAAATTTCTTGGAGAACACTACGGCGATGCCCTGGACATTCGAAGATCTTCTGCCACACAGTGCGCTAGTGCGTAGTCAGCAGGCACCTCGAAAGGTCTCGTGACTCCTCTCTAGTAACCCCATGTAGAACTTTCTGCCCGTTTGAATACAAGGACATAAACTTCTCGAACGTCATATCATCCTCCGGTGGCGAGGGTGCGAACTTGGTCATGGTTTCCAGCGTAAGGGGCCAACCTGTTGAAATGGACGACCCTTGGTTTCCCTCGGGTGGCTTATGGATTCGGTACACAAGGTCGTTTATCCTTTTCACGATCTTATACGGGCCTTCCCACGAGTTCCGCAACTTTGGTGATAGTCCACGACGACGTTTGGGGTTGTACAGCCAAACCAGGTCATCAACCTTAAATCCTCCGGCGTCGGCCTTGATGTCATAGGTCTTCTTCATTTTATCGCTGGCACTCTGGATGTTCAACCGGACTCGTTCGTGGATGTCGTCCATTCTCTGCCGAAGTTTGCTGACGTAGTCCTCTCCCGCAGTGTCTTGTCCTGGCGGTATCCCAAACTTCAGGTCACAAGGCAGTCGCAGTTCTCGGCCCATTATAATACTAGCAGGAGTTTGACCGGTTGACTCGTGTACTGCGGATCGATAGGCCATCAGGAACAAATGAAGATACTGGTCCCAGTCTCTTTGATGGTCAGAGACAACCTTGGACAAGTGGCGGTTGATCGTCCTGTTCATCCGTTCCACCATTCCATCGGACTGCGGATGTAGGGCCGTGGTTCTTGTCTTGCGGATGTTCAGCAGTAGACATATTTCTTGGAAAAGGTTGGATTCGAAATTTCTGCCTTGATCCGAGTGCAGCTCCATTGGAATACCGAATCGGCATATCCACTCTTTCACCAAGACGTCGGCGACGGTGATGGCTTCCTGGTTGGGCAGGGCATAGGCTTCCGCCCACTTACTGAAGTAGTCCATTGCCACAAGGATGTATTTATTCCCGTGGTCGGATACGGGAAACGGGCCGGCGATGTCAATGGCGATTCTCTCGAACGGGCTGCCTACGTTGTACTGACGCATCGGGGCCTTGGGTCGTATTCGAGGTCCATTGCTAGCAGCGCATACAGCGCACTTCCTGCACCAGTCCTGGACGTCAGCGACAATTGGCCCAGTAAAACCGTTGCCTCACTTTCTGCAGGGTCTTCGTCACTCCCAGATGTCCTCCGGCGACTCCATCATGGATTTCCGCAGCACTTCCTCTCTTCTGTTCCTGGGAACAATTATTTGGCGTCTGTCTTCCCCACCAATATCGGCCTCAACACACGTTTCAGGATCCCATTGTCCAGAATAAGAGAGTTCCATTGTGCCCAATAGGACTTAACAGCCGGCGAGTAACCTGCGACTTCCTGCCATGATGGTCTTCGATTGCCCTTCTTCCAGCTGACGACTAAGCCAAGGTCGGGTCTCTCTCTTGGTCTTTCTGGATCTTGCTGTCATTCCAGTTGTCATCCATTGCCGCGGTTCTACAAAGTGTTGCTTCTTTCTCTTCTGCTCGTCGGCAATGTGAGCAATCATCTGGACATGGTCTTCGCGACAAGGCATCTGCATTCTTATGGCTAGTTCCGGCTCGATGTTCGATCTCGAAATCGAATTCTTGGAGTCTCTCGATCCAACGTGCTACTTGACCCTCAGGATTTTTGAACTGTAAGAGCCATTTGAGAGCTGCATGGTCAGTTCTCAACAGGAATCTTCTTCCATACACGTACTTGTAGAAGTGTTCCCTCCCTTTACAACAGCTAACAGCTCTCGCCTGGTGACACAGTAATTGCGCTCTGGTTTGCTAAGCGTCTTGCTGAAATAACCAATGACCTTCTCCTGGTCCGCCTGGATCTGAGATAGGACAGCTCCAAGTCCCACGTTGCTGGCGTCCGTATCCAAAATGAATTTCCCTTTGGGTAGGGGATAGCTCAGTATAGGTGCGTTGATCAAAGCTCCTTTCAGCTTCCTGAATGAGTCTTGACATTCTTCGGACCACTGAAACTTTGTTTGGCCTTCCGTGAGCTTGGTCAGTGGTTTAGCGATGTTGGCGAATCCAGCACATATCGGCGATAGTATGTGCATAAACCAAGGAAACTTCGAAGTTGGTGAATGTCTTTTGGGATGGGCCAATCCTTAACAGCTTTGATCTTCTGGTCATCCACTGCTACTCCTTCCCCAGAGACAACGTGGCCGAGGTATCGTACTTCTTTTGGAACAGATGGCATTTCTTAGGGCTCAGCTTCAATCCGGAGTTCCTCAGTCGCAGGAATACTTCCTCCAAGTTTTCACGTGGTCCTCAAACGATCTGCCGACCACAATTATGTCGTCGAGATACACTAGACACGTGTTCCATGAGAGTCCCTTCAGTACTGTTTCCATCAATCTTTCGAATGTGGCGGGAGCATTACAGAGCCGAATGGCATAACGGTGAACTGCCACAATCCTGAGCCGATGGTAAAGCAGTCTTTTCTCGATCTTCCTGAGCGAGTTCTACTTGCCAGTATCCACTCTTCAGATCAAGGGTCAGAAAATCGTGGAACCAGCCAACGTGTCTAGGGTGTCATCTATTCTCGGGAGAGGGTAACTGTCCTTCTTCGTGACATTATTAAGTTGGCGATAGTCTACACAAAGCGTGTCGATCCATCCTTTTCTTCACCAGTACGACTGGAGGACCAGGGACTGTCAGACGGTTCGATAACTCCTTCTTTTCCCATCTCGCTGACTATTTTGTCAGCCTCTGCCTTCTTGGCAGAGGAAGTCTTCTTGCTGATTGCCGGATCGGTCGGGCACCCCAGTATCAATCTTGTGCTGGACCACATTAGTTCGACCCCTTTTCCTTGTCCGGTATCGAAGATGTCTTGGTACTTTTGACTAAATCTCTTAGTTTGGGCTGTTGAGCTGGTTTTATGTCTTTGGAAGAGATGGCAACTAATTTCTCTAGTTCTGTGGGCAAGTTGTTGGGTTGGCTAATCGTTCCTCGTACGCCGGATCACGGATGAAACTGACGAGCAGTGCCCCAAAATTGTTCCTTTCTTCAAGGTCACTGGGAAATAATTGACATTCATGACCCTTACCGGCACAAATTTGTCAGCACGCAACAAGGTCTTCCTAGTGCAATCCCTCGTCCAATTTTCTCATCATGAAGTTTGGGCTCGAACATCACCACGTCTCCACTGCTCGCACTCCCGTCCAGGCGAGCCTCCAGAATGGTTTCAGCCCTCTCAGGTACGCTTACATCTTCAGCCAACAGCACCGGATCAACTCTTCACTTCTCCCATGAAGTACCAGCTCTTCTCCGTCGACACGTAGGACGCCGTCTTTGAAATCAATTCAAACCCTCTGGAATTCATGATGTCCATTCCGATGATTGCATCGTCTTCGATGTCCGCTACAAGTGCCTGATGTTTCACTTTAGTGTTGCCCAAAATTATTTCAATCGGTAGCTCGCCATATACAGTAGCTGGCTCCCTGTTGCTGTGCGTAGCTTCAAGTTGTCGGTTCAATCCGTTCCGGTGTTCTGGCAAAGGAAGGCCCGAGAATTGTCCTAGTCGCACCTGTATCTAGCAGCATGGTGCAAGGCTCGTTATTGATGAGACCGTCTACGAAGACACACTTGTTCTGTCGTTGAAGCATAGCGACAGATGCGTTGTTAACCGGGGCTTGCCGGACACATGCCGACGTTCAGCCCTTCCCATCGACCTTTCTTAGTAGTCCTGCATCGGAGTTCGAGGAATGTTGGACATTTGCTACGCACACGTCGAATTTTGCGAGCAATTCAGGCATCTTATATGGCTTTTCTCAGGCAACACTTCCTTCATCACTTTTCTTATGGCAGCTTCCAAGTTAGCAGGCTCCTGTGGTCTTCCTCAATCGTTTGAACTTTACTTTGGCTTTTGCAGCATTGTTTTGCTGCCTCAAATTCAAAGCTCGTGCCAGTCGTCTACGAGATGTGTTGGACGAGCTAATATCAACGCTTGTCTGGTTTCTTGGTCACGAAGTCCATCCAAGAATGCCTGAACCGCTAATCGCTCCATTACATTTTCCGGTATGGCTGGATATGCGAGACGAACCAAGCGTGCAATGTCAGTTTCGAATTCTTGTAAGGATTCGCCCGATTTTTGGCAGCGATTTTTCAGCTGGGAGTGGTATACGTGTTCCAAATGGGCGTGGCCATATCGTAATTCTAGATGTTTAATCAGCTGATCATAGTCCTCCTGTTCTTGGGCGGTAAGAGTTTGTAGAATATTCGTCGCTTCTCCACGTAATGCAAGTGTTAGTGCTACAGCTCTTTCCCCTGCATTCCATCCATTTGCTTTGGCGCTGCTTCAAACTGTCGGCGGTAATTTTCCCATGGAGTTTTCCGTCGAATTGAGGGGGGCTTCATGGAAGCTTCCCTATTTCAGAAATGACCTTGACATCTTTTATACCCTCTTGAACTTTATCCAAGTTCAAACTCAAGTCCAGCATTGCATTTTCGTTAACCATCTCTGTGGAGGCGCACTATTAATTCGTTTTTCCAGCTTACTGATCGTTTCCTTCATTTTATCTACCTCCGTGTTCATTTGCTCCCTAATTTTATCTATCTCTGTCTCAACGGTTCCCATTCTTTCTTCTAGAAAATTAGCCATACCACACAATTCTTTTTTAGGCCTTCTGTGTTTTCCAGGAACTTCTCTTCCAGGCTTCTTGCATTTTTCCAGGCTTCTTGAATTTTCTAGAAGCTTCTCTTCCAGATTTCTAGAATTTTCTTGAAGCTTCTCTTCCAGATTTCTAGCATTCTCTTCAGGCTTCTTGAATTTTCTCGAAGCTTCTCTTCCAGATTTCTAGAAGCTTCTCTTCCAGATTTATAGAATTTTCTTGAAGCTTCTCTTCCAGATTTTTAGCATTTTCTTCCAGGCTTCTTGAATTTTCTTCCAGTTTATTCATTACCAAACTTAAATCACCTCCGGGAACTTCGAATAAAAATGTTTCGGGTCCTCACCTTCTTGTATAAGTCCTTCTGCAAGTCTTTCCTGGAGTACTTGCTTTTTACCTGTTGTTTCCAGTTCCCTTTCCTCCAATTCCTGTCTCAATTCCGCTACCTTCAAATCCGAAGGCGCACTTTTCTTGAACACATTTTGTCTTTGACGAGGTATCAGTCTGTTTCACACGAAAACGTTTATCAGTTTGTTAAAAATTCACTTCGCGAATTCTTTTCCACGGGCCACCAGTCTATTGTCTGTTTCACGCGAAGAGTGTATCAGTTTATATTCCCACGCACAATTGTCCACTTCGCGAAAACCGGGCCACTGTCTATTTTCTGTTTCACGCGAACAGTGTATCAGTTTATATTCCCACGCACAATTGTCCACTTCGCGAAAACCGGGCCACTGTCTATTTTGGGCGTACAAAAAGGTCTATCAATTTATTTTTCTGACTATCCACTCCACGATCACTTGTTTATTTTCAAAATCTCACTTCCGACACCAATTGTAACGTAAATAAACTTAACTTGGTTTAACTAATTTATTTAACACTTAATCTACAACTTAATTTATATTACTACGCCACTGTATAGCTCGATGGTATGGGCTCGTTCAGACTGTCTCTGAGACTTGAGGGTTGCCTATTTATCTCCGATACAGCATTCTCGATGTTTCGAATTCTTTCCGTTGGCGACCGGCGTGTTCCAATTGTTTCCAATATTGACCGTTGCATTACGCGGAAGAGGGACTGGATGGTTCTCGAATATCTCCGGGGATGATCTCATCGCTGTCGATGGCGACGCGGGAGGCGACAGGTCCGGCCTAGGTTCGTTACAATATTTTATGCTGTATAATAACAGGGGTTTGCAATGTTCCCTTGACTTTGTATTGCACATGTACCTCATTACTCTTTTTTGAAGGATAAAAACCGAATTTAAAACATCTGACTAGAACATCCCCAAAAAGTTATTCCATATCTTATATGAGATTCTATTAAAGAGAAGTAAGCCGTGCTTGCTATCTCCAAGTTAAGTTCTCTAACTATAGTTCTAATCACATAGCATCCAGAGGCAAGTTTTCTTTTTAAGACAGTCACATGCTCTTGAAACCTCAATTTATTATCAATGTATAGTCCGAGGTACTTATAGGAAGTTTTGTTTTGGTTTATGATGTGTTTCAAGATACAAGTCATAATGATCAAATTTGAAGGTGACAAGATTTGTTTTTGGTATATTGAAGCACAATGAGTTTGAATCACACCATTCCTTCACTAATCCTAAGTCTTAGTGTACACGATTTTTAAAAATTTCAATATCTTTAACACGCCAAAGAAGGGCAGTGTCATCCGCAAAAAGTGTGAAAGTTAAGAAGAAGAAGAAATATTTATTAAGTAGGTTTCCCTAATATACAAAAACTCTAATATATATTCCTTGAATGTCGATACTTGTCAGATCATTTAAGTACAGCAGGAATAGTAGTGGACCAAAGATTGATCCTTGTGGAACTCCGTTTGTGATCTCTAATATATTAGATGTCTGATCATTAACTTTAACCATTTGATATCTATTGGAGAGGTAAGAATCGAACAATTTCAGAGAGAAGCCGTTGAATCCATATAAGTTTAATTTTTGCAGCAGGGTTCTGCGATTTACACAATCGAAAGCTTTGGAATCGCAGAACACCGCCGCAACAGCCTCATCAGTATTCAGACCTGTGTAGACTTGTTCTAGAAAGGAAAACATAGCATCATTGGTGCTTTTTGATTTCTGAAATTGTATTAAAACCAGTGTATATTTCTGAAATCTCCCTCATTTTTGTTTTCAGTTCTTGCCATGTCACAACCCTATAAAGAATTGCTGTGTCATTCGAGAAACTAAGAATAGTTGAACTGGATTCTTGTGTGTGTTATATATCGTGAATATAACAGGTCCCAGGACAGTGCCCTGGGGGAACCCGTAAGTAATATGTTTTGGGCTACTTAATGTTTACAATTGATTTGGAAAGATCGACAAAGATACATACATAAAGATGATTTAGAATTATCTAATGATTCATAAATATATGATGTCAACCAATATATTGCGTCTTCTGTCGACCTTCTCTCTCCCTAAACACTTTTTTCCCGGTACTTTTGCAACGTTTGAAATCAAAGATATGGGTCTGGAAAAATTAGGTTTTTAAAACAATTGTTAGTGGATGTGTTATATCCAATATATGCTTCAATGTTTCCGCGGATATATTAACAGTAGTTTGAGTCAATTCAAAGAAATAAGCATGATAACTTTACGAAAAATAATTTTTTCTCTAGATAAAGTAAATAAAAGTGAAATTATCAATAGCAAATTTCTAAAAGAAACTTTTGATGTATTTGGGCATATAATATTAAACTTCATAAACACTTCCTTGTCTAAAGGACTGTTTCCTGAGCAGTACAAAGTTAGTACAGTCACTCCTATACCGAAAATAAATAGTACAAATGATGCAATAATTTCCGTCCAATTAAGTCTCCCGACCCTTGAAAAAGTACTGGAACTGGCAGTACATGAACAACTAGTTACATACTTTAATGAAAATAATTTGTTCATTTACAATCAGTCAGGTTTTTGCAAAAATCACTCATGCGAAACAGCGTTACAGCTCACAGTCACCGAGTGGAAAAAAAGTATTGATAAAAAATAATACATTGTTGCGGTATTTCTAGATTTCAAACGTGCCTTTGAAACAATCAACAAAATAACTTTAATCAATAAGCTGAAGTACTATGGTGTAAATGGAAAAGCTTTAAACTGGTTAGATAGCTATCTTGAGTATAGGAGCCAAAGAACTAAAATCTGTGACATAATGTCAGAGCAAATTATAAACGAGATAGTGTTTTGGGACCATAACTTTTCATCATTTATCTAAATGATATCAACTATGTACCTGGTTTGCACCATTTAAATCTATTTGCAGATGATACCATTGTATATACAAAAAACTGTGATTTAGAAGAAGCTGTACAAAATATCAATATATCTTTAAAAAATATCGAAACATATCTACAGGTGAATAAACTCAAACTGAATATCAATATTGTTGCAATGATTGTTGCATCAATTTCGAACCAAAGAATGATTGATATTAAATCTGTTGATATCAGCATATGTAATAGTCAGCTCACAATTGTAAATGAAATTAAGTATCTAGGATTTATAATAGACCATCAGTTAACTTTAAATAAGCATGCCGAATATACCATTAGAAAGATATGTAAGAAAATGTATTTTTTCTCCAGAATCGCAAAATCTCTATCAACTTTTGCTAGATTAACATGTTACAATTGCATAATAAGACCTCACTGATGTATCTTTTCAACCAAAATCAAATGGGACAATTGCAGAAATTACAAAATAGAGGAATGAGAATTATTTCAAGATGTAACCAATATACCCCTATTGAATTTATGTTAAATACCCTACAATGGCAGCCAGTACAAAAGAGACTATATTTCTTGAGCATGATTTTTATTTTCAAAATTACAAGTGGGATCCAACCAACCTATCTTAGCAGATATTTAGTCAAAAATAGTGATATTCATTCATACAACACAAGAACATGTAATACATTTTATATATCCCGAACCAACTACAAGAGTGAAAAGAATTAATTGTTCTTTAAAGGCCTAGATAGCTTTAATAAGATACCTGATGAGATCAAAAATGTAAGTTCCTTAAAAGTATTCAAAAAGTTATTACTAGATTATATAAAATCATAATACATGATTGATGTATTGTGATATGTTTATGTTTATAACTATATATTGTATATTAGGATTCCTAAAATGAAGTCTACTACTACTTCCAGGACTTTTTTTAAGTTTCAACTGTTTGAAACATATTTGAGTTATGTGGTATTTCAATTTTACTATCCAAATTATGTCCTATTTCACTATAGTGTGAATTTAATAAAATATTTGCTACATATATCCTAGTTCTCCTGTTTAAGGCCCTTCTCAACTATAAATCGTCGAATATATTAAAAAAATATTTTACCTTTATAAATGAAAGAAGAAATACACGCAATTTTCACAAATATCCATGCAAACACTGATTCACGTACCTGCAAGGAAGCTCAGAAAACAATGCGTAAGACTATAAAAATGTTCTTATCGTTTCCTACTACCACCTTAATTGTTCAAACTGTTAGTAAGATAAACAAATAGCAAACCTTTTTGGTCAGCGCTGATTGAATAAAAATGCTAATAAGGTTATTGAAACTTATTATGATTTGAAATGGATTATTTAATGCGGAGATATTGGTGATTTGAATCATTGATTTAGAAGTGTGTTCTGAAAGTACAGGGATGTTGCAAAGTATTCTGCACGTTATGATAAAACTATTTTATAAAATTATCTAAACAGCTAGGTTGAAGGAAGATGCAACAAAAATGGCTTTCGGAAGGTCAGTCAATATGTTAGGAAAACCCACCATTAAAAAAAACCGGTGGATTTTTATGAGTGGGTTTTTTATTTAGAAAAACCAAAGCATGTTTTTCTATATTTTGTCAAGAAAATTATTTCCACGCTAAAAAAGCACCAAGGTTTGTGTATAATTTTTTTTTCAACGAATGCAGGACAACAATGGAATTTATAATTTAGCAAAATATCATCTGAAATTTAAAAAATTTATAGGTAATACAAGTTTGAGAGAAAGAACATTATGGTGAGTTTTGATGTGTTCAATTTATTTCCAAATGAACCTGTGAAAAACACTCGAAATATTAAGAAAAAAGCTAGGACATAATAATGAATTGATCACCAGAATCACACTAAATATAAATAACATAATGAATATGTTAGATGTTTGTTCAAACACAACTCATTTTAAATTGGGATATTATTTCTATTGACAGAACTTTGGGATGGCAATGGGTAGTAAGTGATATATTAATGAAAAACTTTAAAGGATAGTATGTCGGTATATAATGGTTGGCGGAAATATTTTGAAGGCATATAGCAAACAAGAATTAGAAACTTTTTTCAGCTGTATCAATGAAAAGGAACCCACAAGCAAATTTACCGAAGAAATGAAATTTAAATTCAAATCACCAAATGAGTATCAAAAAAGGTTTCATCAAAACTCTTTTTGACAGTCGTATCAGAGGATCAATTATTATGGAATTTAGTGGCTGAATGGATCATTTCTATGCTCTGTTTGATAATATTCGTGGGAACCTTATCTACCCCACTACTAATTTTTTTACACGCTTTATATTAGCTTCACTTGTATGTTTGTTTGTAACCGACTCCTTTGGGCGCGATTTTGACCCACTTCCAGACGTAAGAATGATTTGAAATTTGGCAGGTGTATTTAATTCCGGTGACAATGCATTAAGAAATTTTTGTGTGAAAAAAAAACAAAATGGCGGCTCCAATATGGCGTACGAGTTTTGTGATTATGGTCCGATTCGCTTCAAAATTGGTATCTAAGGGTTTTTGTGGTCGGATATTATGATTCTTTTGTCAAAATTGAAAAATTCAAGATGGCAGCTCCAAAATGGTGGACGAGTTTTGTGATTATGGTCTGATTCTATTCAAAATTGGTATGTGGGGGTTTTTGGGGTCGAATATTATGATTCTTTTGTAAAAATTGAAAAATTCAAGGTGGCGGTCGAGTTTTGTGATTATGGTCTGATTCTATTCAAAATTGGTATGTGGGGGTTTTTGGGGTCGGAGATTATGATTATTTTGTCAAAATTGAAGGATTCAATATGGCGGCTCTAAAATGGCCGCGAGTTTTGTGATTATGGTCCGATTCTATTCAATATTGGAGAATAATAGTTGAAAAAAATTAATAATAATAATAATAATAGTTTGAAAAACTAAAATCACGCGTTAATAGGAAACTAAACTAAAAAGTTGAAAATAAATAATAGTTTAAAAAAACTAAAAAACACGCTTTTGTAGAAAACCAGACTAAAAAAATAGAAAATAAGAAAAAAATTTATTTTATTTTTAAAAGAGCGTGGGGTGCATGCTATCAATAATTATATAGTACATTACACCTAGGGCAATAAAGTAAGAAATGTCTCAGATCACAGGTAATTGTTGGCCATGCACCCCACGCTTTTTTTTTAATAAAATAATTTTTTTTCTTATTTTCTATTTTTTTAGTCTGGTTTTCTATAAAAGCGTGTTTTTTAGTATTTTTAAACTAATATTTATTTTTCTGTATCTGTGTGCCATAGGTTTGTGTTAAATCTTACATGGGAAAAACGTCAAGACCTTAAAAAATAAGAAATCTGAACACGAGAATAAAATACAAAAAAGTGAGAAATTGGAAGAGTGAAATTAGCGAAACTATATTAACACGGGGGCGCACATATGGTGCTCTGCAAGACTACAAAAATGTCATGCAAGAAGCAAATAATGTGAGGAGAAAAATAAAAGAAGCTTTGTGTATTTTGTGAACGGAAATCATAATATAGCAGCATATTCTCTGATTATGGACCAAACATGGACGGCTCCTACAGAAGAATGAAGAGGAGGTAGAGATTTTGCATAGCAAATAGATAAAGTTAAATTGAATATCCTGTGAACCTAAGTGCTGTAGGTCAAATTGTGAAAAATGATTTTCAAAAAAATAACTATATCAAAAGAAATTATATTTAAAATTCTCAGATAAACTTCTATATGAGAAAGTGAAGGCATTATTTATTTGCTAGCATTTGTCGAAATGTTAATCATTTGAGCTTTGATTTAATGTAAGTTTGTATTTCACTTATTGATGGCACACACCATAAAATATTCAAAACTCTTGTTTGTGAAGTATAACCAAAAACTTAGTGAAAAAATAGAGATATTGATGAATAGGAAACACTTGTTGGAAAAACTGTACTTAGAGTTAGGAGCTAAAGAGATAGTTGCTTTTATTTTACAAACAGAACAACAAAGAATGTGTTTAATTTCAACAGTCATTTTTTTGATAAATTTATGTTGAAATAGTTATTTGTGTAAAACTTCTGTTAATTTGGCTTTATACTCAAACTCAATTGTTGTTTTTTTTTAAAAAGCTCTCAAATTGTTTAGCATTATTATTATTTACAATTTTCCGTTTTGCGTTCCCCATATAAAAGTCAAGTAGACACTAATGTATTTAATGAAGATTGAATTGAATATCTCCAGTGTGATTCACAATCATTCTGGATTTTTTTTACTTTTTACTTTTCTGTGTTTTACAATGATGAAGTTGGTTATGATAGTGTGAATCTGTTTGCCGATAATTTGACCTCGGTGAAAGTGAATACAGAACATAAAGCACTTCATTTTAATGCATGACAGATAAGCATAATTGAAGTTTTTATATAAATTAAGTACACTTATACATAGTTTTAGTTTTGGACCAGATAGATGGTATTCCATCATTTTAATTTTACTTGACCGACACCCCCCAGTGTTCAAGTAATGTAATCGTGCGAAAAAAAAACAGATTGACAGAAATAACCGTTTTGAGGTGCCACGAGACGATTGAGACCATTTCCAGAGTGAAGTCTGTCTGACTGTAATTTTCCACTAGTCAATGTTATTTCTCCAACTGTCATCTCTCAAAAATAAAAAAAATTGCAGAGTTTTGAATTATTCAAAATAGGCAAGATCACAAACTCACAAATTTGCCTCATATGTGCTTGAAGTTGAAATATAGTGATAAAATATTATGTATGCATAGTTTTCCCTAGAAGATATTGTGTAATATTCAAATAAACGCTGCTCTAAAACCCTCAAATTCAGTGAGACATTCAAACACAGCGTTATTGCCGCTTCTCTTGACGTCATAAGTCCATTGATTTGGCATTTTCCTGAGTTGCCAGTGTCACTATTTTGCGGATCTTCTGAGGAAACGTTATTCCCTTCCATTCATATGAGTAAATCAGAACTTATGTCAGCGTGTGTTATATTGAAATGAAACCTTCGTATTTGATACCTGTCCTTGATTTGGTTATTCTTGAATAATATGTATGTATACCGAGTGCTATGTCATTATTTTTTCGGCCTGCTCTTATTGTAAAGAAATATTATGAATAACGCTTGACAACAATGTAATTCCTGGTTCTCTCCGCGATCGGCAAGTTGCCAGTGTCACTATTTTGCGGAACTTTTGAGGAAACTTTATTCTGTTTCATCCTATGAATGAAACAGAACTTGTGTCAGCATGTGGTATATTGAAATGAAGACTCATCATTTGATAGCTGCTCTTGATTTAGTTATTCTTGATTGATATGTATGTATACCGAGTGCAGTCATTATTTTTTCGGCCTGCTCACATTGTAAAGAAATATTATGAATAACGCTTGGCAACTCTGTAATTATCTTGCGTTCTCGGCAATCAGCGATAGATCTGAACTTGTTACGTCACATCCTGGTGCGGTTTGCGTAGTGTTCAAACAGGAGCATTTCTTTGGGATTTTTTTTTAAAGTACATTTTCAGCATCTTACCTGACAGATTACGGAGAATTTTTGTGTAACAAACTTTGATCCTGCAAAATTGACAGATACATTTTTTTGAGTTTTCATCAAGTTCTAAGAAAAGCAGTCTGGGGGAAAAATCACCAACCGTCACATGATTTCATAAGGATTGTGTTTTGTTTTTCCTTTGTGGATAAAGAACTCTCAAAATAAATGTCTAAAAAATTTGAATTAATGAATGAATTAGCTAGTGGAATATTCTTGGAAAACTTCAAATGAATTTTTCCTCGAAAAAAAATCACAAAAATATAATATAACTTACCTCTGCCCAAAAACAGACGATTAGAGATGCACTGGACATTAGAAGTGGGTAATAGGACGACAGCAGGCTGCTAGACCAGTCATATTCGAGTGCCTCCTAAAAAAAAACGTGTAAATCAACTATTTCCACATGCATTAATTGAATCACCATGTCAAATTTATTTGATAACCTTCAACAAATTTGATAAACTAATTACCTAATTTTAATTGTATTTTCGTCCCAAAAAGATTATTATAATATACTCAATAAACTTATTCCTGATTCTCAAATACTAAATAACTTTTCAAAAAACATCAAAATCATATTTGAATCATAAATTCATCTCAAGTGGAAGGTTGTTGTATTTGGCTTCTAATTGTGTCTTTTTTAAAATGAGGTAACAGGGAAAAAAATCACTGGGGGTATCTTGGAAATTACTTTGTATTTTCAAAATAAAGATTAGATAGGCATTGGATACAGCAATGTATTCTTCCTCCTTTTAAGGTAGTTGTCGTGTGATAATTGGAACCAAAAGTTTCGTTTATAAAATGAGGCAAAACTAAATATAAGTATACTGTTAAATATAGAACATTTTTGTTGGAGATTGTACCTCAAAGTCAGTTGAATATGTTTATGAAAATGTAGGGTTCATTCAAATTTCTACATGATAATTTCAAACAAAGAAGGGAAACGGAAAGTTAACTAAATATTATTCCCTTTATAAAGTATACAGGGTAAAGTGAGCTGGTGGAACACAGAACTCACACATCTTAGAAATAAAACGCGCAAACTATTCAATCGAGCGAAAAAAACTGGTGACTGGGAGGATTATTCCAAAACTCTCACAGAATACAACAAAAAAATCAGAGGGGAGCAAAAAGTCATGGAGGAAGTTCTGTGAGGACATAGAACAAACCTCAGAAAGAGCAAGACTCCACCGCATCCTTTCCAAAGACCCCATCAATCCATTGGGGACTCTCAAAAAACCCAACGGCAATCACACCAACACTGGGAAGGAAACTATAGAACTCTTGCTCCATACACACTTCCCAGGATCCACTGTCACCACAAATCAAAACCCCAGATATGAAATCCCTGCAAACCTTCATTTGAGGGCAAAAAGGGCAGACTGGGAAGTGGCTAAACGAACGGTAACTCATTCAAAAGTAGTGTGGGCAATAAACTCCTTCAAGCCTTACAAGTCTCCGGGCCCAGATGGAGTATTTCCCATACTACTTCAGAGCGGAGTTGAATATCTAGCACCAGAATTGTGCAGACTGTACAGGCTGAGCCTAGCATCAAACCTGGAAAACTGTAAACGTGGTCTTTATTCCAAAACCTGGACGGGACTCATATGACCAGCAAAGGCATACAGACCAATAAGCCTATCGTCATTTCTTTTGAAAGGCTTAGAAAAACTAATAGATAGAGACATAAGGGAAACCGCTCTTGTAGAACGGCCTTTACATCAAAACCAACATGCCTATCTAACAGGAAAATCATGCGAGACAGCACTTCATCAGCTTGTTTCAAGGCTTGAAGAGTCTCTAGCAAACAAAGAAATTGCACTATGCACTTTTCTAGACATCGAAGGAGCCTTCGACAACACCTCCTTTGAAAGTATGGTCTCTGCGGCCACTCGAAGAGGCATTGACGAAACCACCTGCAGGTGGATACACTCAATGCTTCACAATAGACTGGTCCAAGCCAACATGTTCGAGGAAACAGAGCAGGTTGAAATTTCCAGAGGTACCCCACAGGGGGGCATACTCTCCCCCCTTCTGTGGGACATGGTTGTAGATGAACTGCTAATTTCTCTGAATAACCAAGGGTATTACTCTCAAGGGTATGCAGATGACTTGGTCATCCTCATCAAGGGAAAGAATACTCGAACAACCTCAGAGCTAATGCAAAATGCACCGAGGACAGTAGAGGAATGGTGTAACAGAGAGAGCCTAAGGGCAACTCCGAACAAAACAACACTAATTCCCTTCACCCGGAGAAGAAACATGGGAGATCTCATACCTCCCAGACTATTCGGTGAAACATTACAAGTAGTAGAGCAGGTGAAATATCTAGGGCTGATTCTTGACAAGAAACTAACCTGGAACCCGCATCTTCAACATGTAACCAACAAAAGCAAGATAACCTTCATGATGTGCAGGAGAGCTTTTGGAAAAACCTGGGGGCTTAAACCGAAAGCCATGCACTGGCTTTACACAGCGGTAATAAGACCAAGAATAACTTATGGCTCACTCTTATGGTGGCCGAAAAAAAAACAAAGACAGGCCAGGATGAGTGCATACAGACTGATATCACGGGTGCAATGAATAGCACTCCAACAGCTGCAATGGAAATCATCCTAAACCTCGAACCCCTTGACTTACATGTCATTAGAGAGGCCAGGATGAGTGCATACAGACTGAAACAAACAAAAAACTGGAAAATCCGAACAACTGGACATACCAGAATCACTCATGTAATCAACATCGAAGAACTCGAAATGATTTCAGATTACATGCAACCCCTATACTCATTCGAAAAACCATTCTTAACACGAATTGATGGATCTGGATGGGCCCCGAGTATAGAATCACAATCAACTGCGGACATAGTCTGGTATACAGACGGTTCAAAGACAGTTGAAGGAACGGGAGCAGGAATACATGGGGTAAGGCCAAGAAGGGATTACATAATACCACTTGGCAAATGCTCCACGATATTCCAAGCTGAAACACATGCTATCATGGTATGCATTCAGAAGAATCTAGAAAGTGGTTATAGGAAAAAACACATCTACATTCTATCTGACTGTCAAAGTGCTATCAAAGCACTCAACTATATACAGATAAAGTCCAAACTGGTCTGGGACTGCCTCCAGAACCTCCTCGAACTGGCAAAACACAACAAGGTCACCTTGATGTGGGTGCCAGGTCATAGAGGCATTGAAGGCAACGTCAAAGCGGACCAGCTAGCTAGACAAGCATCTGAAACGCTATTCACAGGGCCAGAACCTGCACATGGGATTAGCAAAAACCGATGCAGGACCCTGATCGACGAGTGGATAAAAAGAAGACACCAACAATATTGGGATCAAACTGTCGGGCAAATACACAGCAAAGTCATGGTAGGGCATCCAAACCGGACCCTGACGGCTGACCTTCTGAACCTGAACAGAAGCGAAGGCTCATATAATAATAGGTCTGTTGACTGGACACTGCGGCCTAAGAAAACACCTAAACACCATGGGAGTACGCAGGGAAACCGTGGAGTGTAGGCTGTGTGATGAAGAGGAGGAAACAGCCTCTCATATTATCTTCGACTGTGACGCCCTAAGTAGTAGGCGACACAGAACCGTTGGAGAGATCAGCCCGGAAACAGGCATGAATCCGAAGAACCTTATCAACAGGCTTCTTAACCTAATTAAAGGCACAAACCTGTTTGAATGAGGAACCACTGACGACAGAGTGATACAATAGACCCCAGCTGGTCGCAGTGTCAAGGGAAGCTAAGTGCCAACCCTGTCTCTGGCTCGTCAGCTTTCAACCAACCAACCAAGTCATTCCTCACAATATTCTAATATGAATTGTCCAAATAAATATATGTCCGGAAACGCTTCGTTTCCAAGATACAGGGACCTTAATTAAACGAAAATTGGTATTGAGAGGTTTTTTGAGGTGTCAAATTCGAACCTGATGTTATTATATTATTATATGAAGGTAACACATGGCAACATGTCAAAGAAAAAGCTGAATACGGTACATCTTTAGTAAAAAATTGGTTGGACTACAATAAACTCTCACTGAACGTAACAAAAACGTCATATGTAGCCTTCTCTTTAACAGACGTAAATAGACCAAATTTTAAGAAAATAAACATCATAAACACCAATCTAGAAATAAACAGCAATGATAGAACTAAATATCTAGGCATCATCATAGACAAAAATCTCAAATGGAAGGATCAAATAAACACCTTAACAGCAAAATTACGCAGATTTATCCACAAATTTTATGAGTTACGAAAAATAATGAACAAAAAACTCTTGATCACATTGTACAGGACCCTGATCGAATCAATTCTGAAATATGGCATTATTGTTTGGGGAGGTCTCTACAGTAATGCCCTAGAACCTTTAACTACTTTTCAAAATTACATAATTAAAATTATACTACAAAAAAGGAGATTGTACCCCACAAGGCTTTTATATAACGAAGATATATTAAGTGTGAGATCCTTGTATTTTCATGCATGTTGTGTTTTCATCCATAAAATCATCACTTGATTAATAGAATTGAACACTGCCATGAAACACGCAAAAGACCAACAACTTACTAAAAAATCCTTTTATCAAAAAGACGCCAACCAAAGATTCATAACAACAACAGCTCCAAAAATATTCAACACATTACCACAAGATATTAGAAACATAAAAAAACAAAGCATATTCAGGAAAAAATCAAGACAACACATAGGCAAACATCAAGACAAGTATATACACAGCCTATAGACTGTGCCAATTTTATACTACTTAACTATACAGATACCTACCCAAAATGTAGTTCTACACATATAATCTTTCGAAACTAAAATACACAAACAACTGCACATACAGGTGTAAACCTAGGTGCGACCAAAAAAAAACAGGAATTTATTAATATTTCAAATTAGTATTGTTAATAACACGAAGGGCCATATTGAAAATCACTTCCATTGCATCCTTGTGATCCCTGGCAGTGAATATAGTCCTTTTCAGTAGGCTTTCTATTAAAAACATGTATTATTATTATGTATTATTATTTCTATTACTATCATTGTTAAAATTTATTTTCTGTAAAAAATGGCTTATTGAATAAACGTTCTTATTATTATTATTGCTCTTACTCGTGGGGGGCGCCACCTAAACGTCTTTTTCTTTTTTGAAGATTAATAACTTTTTTGAGCGTACTTCTATATTTTGGCACCCTCTTGACAAGTTTGATGACAGGAATTGATTTGAGATCCCTTAGTTACCCCAATAACTCACTCCTAATTAAAGGATTGAAATAGTAATGGGATAAAAAGTTACTGAACTTGCTTCACACACTACATACAGTGAAATAATTTGTTTCCCAGCAACTACCCTTCAACCACCCCGCTAGCACCTTTAAAACATCAAAAACAGTTAGAACAGTTGTTGTTGGAGGTTTTTCGAAAGAAGAGTATGCTTTGAGGCCTTTTTGACACGTCAGATAGCATAAAATAATTTGTGACCCCTTTATACCCCACCTAGCTACCCAATATTACACCCCCAAATTGAAATAATCACAAATAGAATAAAGGGATCGTTGCTGGTGATTTCTTCATACAAATACATTATTAGGAGCTACCCCAATATCTCATCCCCAAATTGAAATATTCGCAAATAAACAAATTAATCGTTGCTGGGGATTTGTTCACGCAAATAAGTTATTAGCAACTTGCTAGTCACTCTCCATATGATGAAATAATTTGTGACCCAAAAACTACCCCGGTATCTCACTTGCAAGAATTTGCTAGACATGCTCCATATGATTCCAATATATTTTTTTTGGGTCACAAATTATTTCATCGAATGGAGCATTTCTAGTAAGTTCTTTATAATGTATTTGCATGAAAAAATCCCCAGGAACGATTAATTTGTTCTATTTGTGAATTTTTCAATTTGGGAGTGAGTTATTGGGGTAGTTTTTGGGTCGCAAATTGTTTCATCACAGAATAGAATAGAATAGAAATTTATTCACCTTAAATAACATACAAAGTACAGAAGGTAAGTCAGACAATTGATACATTGATTATTGATGTAAATAGTGTATATATATATATAATAAAGAGAAAATATTAATAATATAAAATAATAAAAAGATTTACAGTATATATAATTTATGTGCATTTACTGCCCAGAAAGCATGCTTATATATCGTTAGGAGACAAATATTCCTTGATGGAGTAATAAGGATTTTGTTGGAAGAATGATTTCACACCAATCTTGAATGAATTGTAAGTGGGTTTTGATTTGACGTCATCTGGTAGAGCTTTATAAAAAACAATACATTTATAAACGGGAGATTTGCGAAACATAGTTGTTTTGTGAGGAGGTAAACGAAGATTTTTGGACCTTGTGTTTATAGTCATGAATGTCAGATTGTTGTTGAAAAACGTTGAAATATTTCCTGGTAAAGTTAACGCACTTCATGATGTAAATAGAAAGGACAGTTAAAATTGAGTATTTCTTGAATGCTTCTCTACAACTTGTACAATAGTCTAAGACGAAAATTAGTCTCCTTAATTTCTTTTGAGACACAAGAACTCTATTGAGATCATTGGCACAACCCCATGACATTATATTATATGAAAGATGACAGTAGGCGAGTGCATAATATAGGTTTATCAGAGAGCTTTGTTTAGTTTGTTGCATACATGTTTTATGTGACTATTGAAGCTCAAATCGGAGTCGAGCCAGGGGAACCTAGAAGTTTAGCACTGGTTGTAAAAGGAAATGGAAATTGTTCCTTTATCAACTTAGAGATCATTCTGTGGAGATGAAAATTTACACATACACTTTTTTCATAGTTCAATATCGAGTTTTTGTTGCACCAGATCTCCATTTCCTTACATGTTTTATGAATTTTGGTTTGTACTTCTTCAAGAGACCTGCCTGAAACCGTTATTGTTGTGTCATCTACAAACATTGTAACTATACCTTCGCCGATAAAGTTTGGCAAGTCATTCTCAAACAGTAGGAACAATAACGCTCCTAGGACCGAACCCTGAGGAACT
Source organism: Gonioctena quinquepunctata (assembly GCA_018342105.1). Taxonomy (NCBI): domain Eukaryota; kingdom Metazoa; phylum Arthropoda; class Insecta; order Coleoptera; family Chrysomelidae; genus Gonioctena; species Gonioctena quinquepunctata. Next base: position 100,909 of record JAFIRS010000334.1, read on the forward strand.
CCTAGTGAAGCCGGAAATTCTTCTGAGAGTTCGTTGTTAATTTTTACAACAAGGTGGCGATTTTTTAGGTAAGATTCAATCCAATTTAGTAAGATACCCATTATTCCAAGGGTATATAATTTTTTCAGTATAAATTCGAATTTAAACTGTCGAAAGCCTTTTGACAGGTCAAAGAGAAGGGAGACGACGTAGTTGCCTCTGTCAAGTTCCATGTAAACGTAATCCATGCGTTGATTCGTGGCAGTTTCCACTTCCTAAAACCATGTTGGCTTGTAGTAAGAATATTTATTTATTTATTTAGCTTTACGCCACCCTAACAGCTGATGCCTTAAGCAGGGTGGGAAAAATACAGTGTTTACAAATTACAATACAATGATGAATAATACCATAATTCAGACAAAATTAACAAGACTTACGTGCAACTATGCATATGAATTGAAAAAAAACTTACAGGATCACTTTCTTGATTTCACTTAATGAAGTGTTGAATATGTCAATCACATTCTGAAAATTCATGTAATTTACACAAATTTGATGCATAGGAGAAAACATGAGTGAATTCGTGTTGGGTGTCGGCAAATAAAATATGTTATGCGATCGGGCTGTCCCTCTAGGTACATGTATATTCAGCAAAGAGAGTAATTGGAGAGAATCTATTTTGTTATTCAGGAGTTTGAAAAGAAAAACTGTGCTGTGACATGTTCGACGTGTATGCAACGTATTATAACCAAAACTTTCCAATAATAATTCCTGAGGAAAACCTCGTGCAGGATACTCCCCATCTACTCTATAACATATTGGTTTGAGAAAACTTCTCTGTACATTCTCGATATTATTCAAGTGGACATTATAGCCCGGAGACCAAATAATGGAGGCGTATTTAAGTTAAGTTCTCACAAATGCGTCGAACAGGAGCTTCAGAGTATTGGGGTCAATAAATTGCTTTGAGTTCCTGGTTACGAAGCCAAGCGTTTTATAAGCAGATGAAACGATATTGCAAGTATGTGCCACGAATATTAATTTATTGTCAAATCTGTGAAACTGGTGCACCTTTCGAGATTGGTGCCATCAATACTGTAATAAAAAATAATAGGTTGTTTTTTGCGCGTGAAAGATATAACATTGCATTTTCCTATATTTAAAGGGAGTAGATTTGACTCCCACCACTTATGTAGATTATTTAGGTCATCTTGAAGTTTCAAGGGGATATTTGTCCATATAGCTTACAGTCATCCGCGTATAGTAGAAGATTACAGTTCATTCCAATGGCGATGTATTTATCATTGAAGTCCGTAATTATGTTATAGACGCATCTCTCAAGAATTTTGGAAATCTCATATGGAGCACGTATACCAGCAACGATCACTTTGTTCTAATTGTGAATATTTCAATTTGGGGGGTGAGATATTGGGGAGCTAGGTGGGGTATCTAGAGGTCACAAATTATTTTATGCTATCTGACATGTCAAAAAGGCCTCAAAACATACCGTTCTTTAAAAAATCCTCCAGAACAACTGTTCTATTTTTTATTTTTTAAGGGTGGGTCACAAATTATTCCACTCTATGTAGCGTGAGGAGCAAGTTCAAAATAATGTATTAACATGAATAAATTGCCAGTATGTTTATCCCATTACTATTTCAACCCTTTAATTAGGGGTGAGTTATGAGGGTAACAAGGGGTCCCAAATCAATTTGTGTCATTGAACATATCAAGGTGCCAAAATATAGTTATTCATCAAATAATTCCCAACAATGGCCATTTTCAGTTTGAGAACCAACAAATTCTATAAATGACAATAAAAAAATTGTTGCTGCTGTCACACCTGTATAAAATTAAAACTGTGGTGAAGGTACTACTTTTGTATATGTTAATCGTACACTTTTTGAGAGCTTTACCAAAACTAAACGGTAAATAATTGTGAAATTTTCAATAAGAGTTAGATGCTTATATTTTGAATAATTTATAAAAAAATTCAGCCAATTTTGTCGACCAAGCATTTCACACGACAACTACCTTAAAAGGAAAGAACTCGCTTTGTGGTATTGGAACGATTAGATTTGGAAAATACTCAACACATTATATTGTTTTGATGCAAATTCAGATCATAGGTCAAGTACCCGTTCAAGGTTTTGACGAAATTAAAATATTAAATTCCATAGGAATACATATGAGAACCCCGAAGGGTTTTTCAACATATCAGTAGACCAACTCACAGGAAATACGAAGTAAGCTCCACGTATCAAACTGGCAATGCACATAACGAGATATATCAACTTCTGGTTGGTCACCTTGCAAGCCCTCACGAAACTCGGTGTTTTCAATCTCAAATACTCCGATGTAATGCACGTGATGAGTTGTATGGCGCAGACAATGCTGATGAAGATGAAAACCCCTCCGATTCCAGCATGGTATGGCAAGTTTGGCCCGTCACAGAGATCCCCTGCGAATCGTATATCACACATACATGTACCATTGTAGCATTCGCCTCGTCCTGAACAGTCTCTAGTGCAGCTAGAGCTTAGTCCTGACATCACAAGAAGGTGTCGAATCATAATATATTTTTTTCCTGAAAACGAAAACAGTTATGAGTACAAAGGATACATATGACCTAACTAGTCTAATGAATTCTATACTGAATCAGCCATACCTTACACAGGGGTTGAATGAAATAATAGGGAAATAAACTACGACACAAATAATTTCTCTGGTGTTTCAATCAAATAGCAGAAGAAAAAATAACACGAATTACATTTCATCATAACAATACACTTCAACATATGAAAGATTCAGCCATTTGTTTTCAGATTTGTTCGTTTGTCGTGACTGTCAGATTGAAAAAAAATACGTGAAGTCACGTGTGTACACTTTCCAAATAGTTGCTGTATAAACGAACAAGATTCTTCTTTTGAACGGACGACTTCACAAAGTTGTCAACATCGATTTTTCGTGTGTAAACTAGGAAACGGTGATTTGCCTTTTGTTAGCTTCATTATAATAATAATAATAATTGAACGTTTTTCTACTATATATATATATATATATTTGTAATACGGAGAAAAAAATACAAAAAGTATCAAAAGAGAACAAAACATAATATATAGGAAAAAGAGTATATTATAAGTTTGAAGTAAAAGACGAAGTTCAATTCAAGTGGTGACAGCATATCACCAGTGAATTGTTCTTCCACTCAAACCAGCAATGGACGCATCTAATCAATTGAATCATTGAAAATTTCCCTAGATAAAAAAACGAAGAAAATGAATATTTTCAATATGTTTATTTTATTTTGTTGTTGGTAGTTCCATAAGTTTGGATTTTGGCGGAAAAACCGTCTAGTTGCTTCGAACTGTCAACTATAATTTCATTTGTCTTCGTTTATATGTTGTACTAATATTTGAAACAACCACAATTGGCGCTGTGTTTGGGGGAAGTTTTTCAAGTGAAGGTCAAATCAAGTTTGAATTGGGGTTCCCCTTTGAATTTGAAAATTTTGACAATATATTATGATTTGAGAAATTATTTTCACAAAATTTAATTTTTGAGGACCGAACTGAGGAAAAGAAAAATACGAACCCTATCGAAAATGAACTGAACTATTAGAAAAGTTATATTCCCCCCATATGATTGTGTTTGGGTTGTAGTCTACCAATTACTAATTTGAATAATTGCTTGGCCTCATGGAGAAATCAACTCCCCTGTGTTACAAAAAGTTTCCCTAAAAGATTATTAAATTAAGGTGGCGTTATTGTACCAGAGATAGATACATGTTATTTTATCAATTAGAGGATTTAAATACTTTATTAACTTTTCTGTATATACAAGTATTTTTGAATTTTACTACTTCCATTCAGCTGACTTCATTTTATCTAAAACAACAAAATTCAGAAACGTTATTCAATGCTTTTTGATGGTCACTTTTTGAGTTAAATAAAACGGTATCGGTCTGATCATAAAGTCGATATGCCCAAAACCAGAAGGAAAGCATAAGTGTATTTATTCAGACACCCTTTCCTACGAAAGCATCCTGGTGTTATGCACACTTTTCTTTTTCAAAAACTCATTATAATGAGTTTTTCCCCATTATAATAACATTTTCCTCATTATACTGAGTTTTTTCTCATTATAATGACTTTTTACTCAAGATACAGACAACTAAAAATCAGGGGCACCAGCTTGAAGTGGAGTCTCATGTCAGCCATGGCAAAGGGGCTATTTTGTAATCATTGGAAGAGCGGCCATGTTATATCTACTTCTTTTATGAGGTCTGAGCTCGAAATTCAAATCTAGGAACTTGCAACTTTCACTAGACGCTGTCAATTGGTTGACATATGACAGCACGTTCCCCCGGCTCCAACTTCAGATTAGTTCAGGAATTTCGTATGCTGTTGTGTTGTGCATTGAGCGTCCTTATTTATCAGATAAAATGCTTTCCATTTGACGAAATTGTGCGATATTTTTCAGAAAAAGACAAAGCTGAAGTTGTGATGAATTGGATTTTGGAATTGTGTTTTCATTTCCGAAGATATTTTCCACTAATTTAGACCAGTGACTGATCTACCCCAATAGAGTACTTGCCGTTCTCAGGTAAATATTTTACCGTGTTAACTTTTGCTTTCGTTTTCTTATGTTTCTTTGAGTTTCCGTTCGAATTTACTATATATATATTGAACATTTAATCAAGTAGTTTGTAAATTTAACTTCGGTCATAAAAAAGTATGGTGGTTGTGGTATTACTGCTACTGGTAATTTTTGAAAGAAGGAATCTGTACTCATGTAGTTAGGTAGAAATATTTTCACGGTTCTGATATGGCTGGCATCAAGCTTAACTATCTACGTTATTTTACTTAGGAATGGTAACTAATTACAGGTAATTATTTTAACAAAAAAGTTCATAGAATTTCATCTTTGATATACTTTAATTAATGGAATTTAAATCCATTTACAGATTAGTTGCTTGATTGGATATCATTTATTACTCTGTTGATGGAAGTGAAATGTACAGGTATTTTTTTCAATTAGCTGTTGGAATGTATTATTTTCAGTTATTTTTGCATTGTTTGGAATCATAGAAATTAAATACATTCAACATTAAAAACAGTTTGATAAAGTACTCTACTAATCTGGTTGACAGGAAAACAATTTTAGTAGCAAGAGACATCTCCATACAATTATCACTTATCCACATTAACTATATAATCAGAAAATTCTTCCAATGGTTGATATGTGGGCCGATAGTATTCCCTGAATATAACAAGAGACATGTCCCCATACAATTATCACCAATCCACATTGGCTGTATAATCAGAAAATTGACCCAATGGTTGATATGTTAGCCGATAGTATTCCCTGAATATATCAAGAGACATATCTCCATACAATTATCACTTATCCACATTAACTGTATAATCAGAAAATTATTCCAATGGTTGATATGTCGGTCGATAGTATTCCCTGAATATAACAAGAGACATGTCCCCATACGATTATCACCAATCCACATTGGCTGTATAATCAGAAAATTGACCCAATGGTTGATATGTTAGCCGATAGTATTCCCTGAATATAACCCTTTACTATATATGAAGACAGCCTTTTGAAGTTCTTGTTATCATGAATTTCACAAAAAATACATGCAAATTCTATATTTAGTTATTTGATTTTTTTGTGGCACTGTAAGACTTTATATGAATGTGTAGTCACTACCAATTAGGTAATAACTGAATACAAAATGTTCAACAGCTTAGTTATTTTAATTTTGTTAATAAAAAGTTTTTTAATGTTTTTGCAGGTAAAAAAATGTATCCGAATATTCCCTCCAAATAAACAAGAACCTTTAGTTGTGATTCAAATGAAAAACAAAATCATTAGAAATAAGTATTTTCTGATTATGTTTTATTTGCTTTAATTCAATGCTGCCTAGAATTCAATAAAGGATGGCATTTCGGCAGGCTTCATTTTGTTTCGAGCAAAATTGGGTATTCCAAGGCATTCGATTTGATTGATCACACCTTACTAATCTCCAAATTAACATTCAATACAACTGCACTCCCATTTTTCAAATCATATTTATGGAATCACACACGAGTATGCATTGATTATAAACACTCCGACAAAAAAAAAATGTATTTGGAATTCCTCTGGGATCTATTCTGGGTCTTTTATTTTTACTGTATACATCAGACTTACCGAAAATGTTGAATACTAGTGAAATTCAACTTTATGCAGAGGATACACAAATAATTTTAATAAACACAACCTATCAATCAATCCTTCTAAAACAGTGGTCCTTTTATTTGGAAACATAAACTTGAGGCCTGACATCAGGAATATTATTAATATTAAATAAGTAACAAACATTTAGTCATCTCTGATAGTGCAAGGAATTTAGGATTGACCATAGGAAATGTTATATGGACACTCGGTTACTTTATGCTAATAAACATATTTTAAATTTCAAAACAAGAAAAAAACTTTCAGAATATTTGGTTTTATCCCCTCTCAATTATTGTAATATTGTCTACTATCCATGTCTTGATAAATGCACTCAATATCGATTTCAAACAGGACAAAAAAAACTTGTTGCAGATGCATACTTAGTCTGAGTTAAAATAATCCCATTTTTCAATACATCCTACAGTTGAAGTGGCTCAAAGTTTCTAAAGTATTTAAACACCATTTCCTCAGTTTTAGCATATATTGTTCAGTCCGCCATACCTTCTTGACAAACTAGTGTTCAGAAATACTTTACACAATCTTAACACCAGGCATTCAATGATACTTAACATGCCACACCACAACTTTTGTTTGAATGCAGTTTTACTTATAAGGCAGTAAAACTTTTCAATTCCTTCAAACCAGAATTATCAACACTGAATAGATTTAGAAAAGTAAAAATGAACTACTGAAACAACAAGACTAGTCACATGTTACATAGTTTTTTTCCTTATTTTCTGTTTTTTTTTAGATTACAATACTTACTATTTTGTTTACTTTTTCTCTACTACTGATTATCGATATTATTAACATTGTAAATGCTTTATCTTTTTACACGCTTTCTATTAGCTTCACTTGTATGTTTGTAACCGACTCACTTGTATGTTTGTTTGTAACCTACTCCTTTGGGCGCGATTTTGACCCACTTTAAACGGTCAGATTTTATTCAAACTTTGTAGATTTATCGAGGACCGATGACAATACACTAATTTGATAAGATTATTCCATTTTTAATTTGCAAAAAAGAATAAAAATAATAGTTTATAAAAAACTAAAAAAACACGCTTTTATAAATAAACCAAACTGAAAAGTAGGAAATAAATAATAGTTTAAAAAAACTAAAAAACACGCTTTTATAGAAAACCAAACTAAAAAAAATAGAAAATAAGAAAAAAAAGTATTTTATTTAAAAAAAGCGTGGGGTGCATGGTATTGCCTCGGATAACAATTACCTGTGATCTGAGACATTTCTTACTTTACTGCCCTAGATGTGTAATGTACTATATAATTATTGATACCATGCACCCCACGCTTTTTTTTTAAATAAAATACATTTTTTTTCTTATTTTATATTTTTTTTAGTTTGGTTTTCTATAAAAGCGTGTTTTTTTGTTTTTGTAAAGTATTATTTATTATTATTTTTGTTTTGTTTTCATGTACATTTGTCGAATAAAGCAGATTTATTATTATTATTATAAATTTGTAATAAATTTTGTATATTATTGTTTTTAATAGATACAAAAATGCTTAGTCATATTTGTATTTGAACATGATTGGATGTTTGCCAATTATTGTCACATGATTATTAATCACTAAATTCCAAATAAATTGGGGGGTACAAAAAATATATATGTAAAGTTCCTATAAGTTTATTTATTTCTTCCGTTCAGTAAATAAAGGTACAAGAAAAAGGTTATACCTGTCTTTCTAGTATTTTATTTAAAAATTATTTTGAGTTTCAAACTAATTTAGCGGGATTTTTGCATGTTTTCTATTGATCATATAAACCTGTTATGTTCATGTACAGTATCTCGCTTCTGCTGAAATAGGTACAAATGCCTTTTTTGGTAGCTCTTTAATTCAATGTACCCTTCATTCCAGGTACTAAACATGTCTGAAATCATATATCCGCCAGGATGTCGGCCAATCAGCGACGATCTCAACACAGACGAATTGATCCGTCGCTTGAAAACCCTTGCTCATACCTTACAAGCCATGGGGCAGGACGATGGCGCCTACAAGCAATATATCCCGTTGGCAATCCACCTGGTAGAAGAACAGTTTTTATCTCACCCCTCGCGAGATGTACAATTGCTCATAGCTTGCTGCATCGCAGATGTTTTGCGAGTTTACGCCCCTGAAGCCCCATACAAAGACCCAAATCAGGTCAAAACTATATTTCTTTTCCTCATAACCCAATTGTCGGGACTGAAAGATCCCAAAGATGCAGCATTCAAAAGGTACTTTTATTTACTAGAGAATTTAGCTTATGTCAAATCTTTCAACATGTGTTTTGAGCTGCAAGACTGTCAGGAAATTTTCTGTGCTCTTTTTCATCTCATGTTCAAAATAGTAAATGATGAACACTCTGGCAGAGTCAAGAGTTTCATGTTAGACGTACTGTGTCCTTTGATATCAGAAAGTGATATGGTTAGTAACGACTTACTTGACATTATCCTGATAAACATTGTTGAGCCGAATAAAACACAACATAAAAACGCTTACTACCTAGCCAAAGAATTGATCATCAAGACTTCAGAGACTTTGGAGCCTTACATCCAAGCGTTCTTCAACCAAGTATTAATTTTGGGCAAGGAGGACAAAAACCTGCAGATTTGCGGTAAAGTATACGATTTGATCTACGAGCTGAACCATATCAGGCCGCAGGTATTGATTGCTGTGCTGCCCCAGCTAGAATGTAAACTAAAGAGCCCACTAGAGGGTGACAGATTGGCTGCCGTAGCTCTGCTAGCTAAAATGTTCAGCGAGAAAGATTCGGAGCTAGCCAGACGTCACCCAGTGCTGTGGAGGGCTTTCCTTGGTAGATTCAATGATATTTCGATAGCTATCAGGACCAAGTGCGTGCAATATTCAATGCACTTCCTTCTAAACCATCCGGATTTGAGAAAAGACATAACTGACACGCTGAAAATGAGACAGCACGATTCCGAAGAAAATGTACGTTATCAAGTTGTCATGGCAATTGTAACGACAGCTAAGAATGATTTCCAAGTGGTTTCTGACTCTGAAGACCTACTGGAATTCGTTAAAGAAAGAACGCTGGACAAGAAGTTCAAGATAAGAAAAGAAGCCATGTCAGGTCTGGCGCTCATATACAAGAAGCACCTCAGCGATCCAGATGTTCCCAATGCCACAAAGAAGGCTGTTACTTGGATCAAGGATAAAATTCTGCACGGATACTACATGGCCGGTATGGAAGATAGATTATTAGTGGAGCGATTGTTGAATACTTGTCTCGTACCGTACCAGCTTCCCGCAGCGGAAAGGATGAAAAAGCTCTACCATCTCCTCGGTACTGTAGATGAACATGCGACCAAAGCTTTCATGGAACTTCAAAAGAACCAATTATGTGTAAGGAAATTGGTATTGGAGTTTCTCGAGCTCCATCGAAGACTGACGAATCAAAGTGCCGACTCATTGAAAGAACTTTCTATCAAAATACAGGCCTTGTCCAGATGTTTGCCGGAACCTGTAAAGGCTCACGAGTACCTCACAAAGTTCAGCAACCATCTCAAGCGTGAACCAGTTTTGATGGAACAGTTCGAGAACGTAACGAGACCGTCAGTCAGCTGCAAGGAATGTTCAGAAGCTACAGCTGCAGTGCTAAGAAGACTCGGATTACCTGTCATGACCAATTTATACTATAACACCGTCAAAATGTTGCTGGAGCGTATTAGCTCCGTTATGATTGACCACGAAGCCATAAAGCTCCTTGTTGGCTATGTTGAGGATTGCCTCAGAGGGGGTAATACCATAGAGGAGGTTGGATTACATCCAGCCACTGCTGGTGATAGGGGCCTCAAGTTATTGGTGATGCTGAGCGTGGTATTCCCGTCACATTTTCAACATGACGATGTTTTGGAACAGCTAATGGGATTGCTGAAGTTGGAAGACGAGAATGTGGCCCCCCTGGTGCTATCTCTCTTCACTTTCCTGGGAAAATATCGATGTCTATGTGAGTGCCTTCTTTACCTCTCAAATTTAGCGAACATTTTTTTTTTTTTATTTGCTTTTCTTCAATGTCCCCCCCCTTTTTATTTTTTGAATGGGTCAACTCAAAAAATTGACACTTGGGATAATGAAATTGATGCATGAATACTATATTTTGGAGTAAAATTGACAGATGAAACTTTCAAGATGGCGACTAGGCGCCACCTGGGAAAAAAAATTTAATTGAAGGGGGGTCTTGTGACATATCCATTTGAAGATCCTGACGAATACTTCTAGAATATAAAGTCAATATCTTCACCTACTACAAAATGGCGGAACATTTAATAATTACCTGAATACAAACACATTAATATCGATACATCTAGAAATATTTGTTTTTCTCTGCCATATGGCAATCCCAACAACCCGATAAGGTTGGATAATAGGTTATTTTTTGTTTGAACAAAAAATGACAAGAAATGTCAGTACGACAACGAACATCATTGTTCAGTTAAAATATTCTCATTTAGTTTTCGGTTTTACTAGTAAATAGGTACCACGTGAACTATCTCTAAAAACTTTTTAACAAAAAATTAAACCGACTAAATACGGAACTGAAAAGTAAAAAATAAAATAAACCTTAGTCTCAATAACTAAGCTCCTAAACTAATGTAAGTAACTAATTTTGAGTCGGCGCCAAACAAACAAGCAAATGAATTAGGTAAGGCGTAAAATGGTGGCATAGAGTTGGGCGGTGACATTCTGATAATTTTTTTGAAATAATTTAATGATCTTCGTTGATTGTTTGTTTGGCGCCGACTCAAAATTAGTTACTTAGATTAGTTTAGGAGCTTAGTTATTGAGACTAAGAAGGTTTATTTTATTTTTTACTTTTCAGTTCCGTATTTCGTCGGTTTAATTTTTTGTTAAAAAGTTTTGATTTTTATATTTTTTGTGGCTGAAATCTACTAATTACTAACTGCTTGTTTTTTAACCGACGAAATCAAAAAGGAGGAGGTTATCTATTCGACCCGTATATATATTTTTTTCCATCATATTTTTTTATGTATGATCACGCATAACTTTTTGATTACTTCCAAAATACTTACTTACCCACCTTACTTCAACTATTACCAGTTAAATAATATGATTATCTACTTTTACTATTTGTTGTAATATAAATTATTTTTGTTTTTCTGGTTAGTTTATTTCATTACTTTGTATATCATTCCATCCTCTCATAGAATATATTGATTGTGATAATGAGCGATCTGTCATTGTCAACTACATAAAAAAAATACGCGTTGACTAGAGAACCTCCTCCTTTTTGGTTTCGTCGGTTAAAAATGGTCAATTCTCGTCCATACTCCATCAACTCTTTAGACCTCGAAAGAGTAACTCAAATAAATGACCTAGGGGTATTATTGGATGATAAACTATCTTTTTCACAACACATAATAATGATCTCCCTGAAAGCACGTAAGATGCTAGGTTACATTAAAAGAGTATCCAGAGACCTCTCAATCATCTCCTTTAAGGTTCTTTACTGCGCTTTTGTCCGTTCAAACATGGAATACGCGTCTCTAGTATGGAACCCTTACTATCAGACTTATATCAACATGTTGGAAACTGTTCAACATACATTTTTAATATCTTCTGCATACAAACTAGGAATTCAGGGGGACAACTATGACTATGATTACGCAGACATATGTTCTTTATTAAAAATAACTACTCTAGAGAACAGGAGAATAGAAACCGACTTATGTTTTCTGTTCAAGTTGCTGGCAGGTGATGTTTGTTCTCCAGATCTCCTATCTCATATTGAGTTTAAAACTAATAATTCTGGCACTAGATCTAAAGATACCTTTCATATCAAACATCACTACAGTAACTACGGACTCCACAGCCCTCTAACAAGAATGGTAAGGAATGTGAATGAAGTAGATTTGAACTACTTCGGCATACCACTTTCTACTTTCAGACGTGACCTAAAAAACAAACACTTGGCTCAATAATACTAGATGAATGTATGACATTTAGGGCATTAATGTTCTGCAAAGTGAAAGTTTTTGTGGAAAGATGAATGTATGGAACTTACTTGCTTATCATAAAAAGATTATAACTGTCTGCTGAGTAGTGGATGTATATTTTTTCGTTCTTTTATACGTATGACCACAATTTTTAAATTAGGGCATTAATGTTCTGCAAAGTGAAAGTTTTTGTGGATATATATATAGTAACCCAAAATTTTTAAACTTTTTTGTCTATTTTTTTGTATATTGTATTGTGTTGTATGGTATTTTGTATTGTATTTTGTATAGTAGGTGTAAGGTATATGTAATTGTACTGGGTGTAATGTTATTACCGTAAATAAATAAATACAAATACATCGGAAGAAAAAATCGAAGCGATTTTTATTTACGGTGCGACACGTAACTTTCACGAAACCGAAAGAATTTATAATGATTGTTTCCCGAATCGTCCTATCTGTAGAAAATATTTAAGGGAACTTGTAACCAAATTTACAACTACCGGTAGTGTACAGAACAAAAAGCCCCCAAGGTCATCCTTCCACTCCGGAAGAACAGCAAGTTCAAATAATTGGTGAGATTATAGTAAATCCTCAACAGTCTACTTCCTCCGTCGCGAATGTTTGTGAGGTGTGTCCTTCTACTGTGTGGAGACTTTTGAAGAGGAATAAGTATCATCCATACAAAATCAAAATGGTACACCAGTTAACTGGAGATGACCCTGATCGAAGAACAGAATTCTGCAAAATTATGACGGCAACCATTGCAAGGCATCCTACCTATCTCCACAATATTTGTTTCAGTGACGAATCTACATTTTATCTCAACGGCAAGGTTCACAGACAAAATTGCTGTTATTGGAGTGATACCAACCCTCACATTTTCCGGGAAACTCATACTCAATATCCAGAAAAAATTAACGTCTGGGCAGCAATATTGGGAAACCATATTGAAGTACCTCTATTCATTGAACAAAATTTAACAGGGGAACTGTATTTGAATATGCTGGAAAATACTGTTGACCCTCTAATCACCGAAATCGTCTAAGCGAATCCTAATGAATTCGATATGGATATTGTATTCCAACAAGATGGAGCACCACCACATTACTACGGACAAGTAAGAAACTATTTGGATAATACTTTCCCCGATCGTTGGATTGGCCGTCGAGGTCCTACGGAATGGCCAGCCCGCTAGCCAGATTTGACACCTGTAGACTTTTTTTTATGGGGCTATTTGAAGCAAAAGATGTACGAAACTGAACCTGCTTCAATATTGGATATACGGCAGAGAATAATAAATATTTGTAGAAATATCGACGTTACTGTGTTTGAAAATGTTCGGCGTGAAATATTGGATAGGCTGTTCCTATGTCAAGCAGTTCAAGGCAACCGTTTCGAGCATCCTCTGAACTGAACTCAGCTTCTTTCCTCAAATTATGAAGTTAAACGTCGATGTATTCAGGCAATTATTAGATGTTCCGCCATTTTGTAGTAGGTGAAGATATTAACTTTATATTCTAGGTATTCGTCAGGAGCTTCAAAAGGATGTGTCACAAGACCCCCTTTCAATTAATTTTTTTTCCCAGGTGGCGCCCAGTCGCCATCTTGAAAGTTTCATCTGTCAATTTTACTCCAAAATATAGTATTCATGCATCAATTTCATTATACCAAGTTTCAATTTTTTTAGTCGACCTGTTCAAAAAATAAAAGGGGGGTGGGACATTAAAGAAAAGCACTGTATAATTTGCTTTAGGTGTCAGAAAATCCTTTCAAATATCAATCAAAAATTGTAAATTTGAGAGAAAATGTTGAAAATATTATTCACCTTTTTCGCATATTTTCAATTGACAATGTTCCATTTTCATTAGTTGATGGATTTTTATAAGAGCTCAAAGTGAGTTTTCCAAATGATTTGGAAACAAAATTTTCAGGAATAATACTTGGATTTAAAATTTTAAAAACACCCGACACAAAAAACCTCTTAAAAGTAAAAAAATGATATGTATTGGCCTTTTTATATAATTAGTAATATTTTCTATCAGTTAATATATTCTGATTTTTCTTACAGTTACACTCTTACAGTAGTGGAGTGCAGATTTTTTTGCAGACCTTATTCAGCCTATTGATTCTAGAAAAAAATTACAAAGCTTACAAACTACAATTTCAATTATTTTCTACAAAAACGCATAGTTCCGAATATAGGCAATTTTACCCCTATTATAGTTTTTGGAGAAGTGCTTTTGATGAAAACTTTGTTTAAAACAAAAGGTCCTTATAAAAAAATATAGCTGGTTAATAAAGGTTTTTATAATCATAATTTTTCAGTCTGATTATACTGAGCTATTAAACGTGTTATTGAATATTTCATCTGTTTTCTCAGATGATCAATTCCCCAACCTGATGGATCAATTGGCGCCGATTTGCAAAGATTTTGCCCAAACGGGTACTCCGAAACAAGCCAAAGGAGCCATCCACTGTATATACAAAAACATGCCTGCTCTCCACGAAACGCTCTTCCCAAGTATACTAGATTCCATCAAGGAAAATCTCACACCATCCTCTCCGCATTACAGGACGGCCATTGTTTCTCTGGGACACATCGCCTTCAATGTTCCCGATCGATATAAGGTTCAGATTAAAAACATCGTTTCAAGAAAGGTTAGTGTTCACCGTATCTCACGAAAAGTGTTTGGCAACATTGCGTTCCAATGACAGTTGGCACAAGACAAATTCTTATGGTTATCTCATTTTGTTTTGCATGAAAAACTTCGCGCAGATTTATATTTTTTATAGCTTTTGGCATTTTTGCTCCAAAATGATGTCAATTTGTATGTCCAAATTCATCCTATCCTAAAGTTGAGGTTATTTAAAGAAGCATTAATACAAAGTTAACAAAACCAAGAGTAAAAACTCTATAGGGAATATTTTTAGCCATGTTTCCAGTTGTTCAATATAACTTTGTTTTTTTTTTCAATATCTTGCTGTCAACTCTTTGCTGTAGATCAGTAGTTTACTTTTCCTAGCCTTCCCATGCAGATTATTTTCATTTATTTTAACTTGTACCCTTATATCTTTGAAATCTAGCCCTGTGACCTTCCATAGCTAAGACAGGCAGATATTTTGTGAATCCATTAAAACATCCAAGGTTAATTAAGGTCACACAACAACTGTTAGTGCGAATTTACACGATCCAATAACATTGATCAATAAATTGAACAATAAAATTGACCAATATGGGTTATATTTACACCTGACAATTTATTGGTCAATTTTGGCAACAGTTTTTACTCAGGAATACCAACATACTGACAAGAAATGGTTCAACTATAGGAAAAGTTCCAAATATTATTCAATAGCGTATTGAATTGATTCTGATCCATTCTTAAATATCGTTTGAATTGATTAGGATCTGCACTCAGAAATTTTTCGTGAACTAATGTCAAGTTTCCTTTCCCTCTTTTCTCAATCCAAGATCTAATCCACCATCTTCTACATCTCTGTCTTTTATATTCAGCAATGCACATTGCTGCGAATGTAATGCAACGTAAATTATGTTGTTTTTCGCAATATCATTTTTCTCGCGATTATGGTAGGGTATGTGAAATCGCGTAAATAATAACGTATAACCTGAAAATCTCTGTTCTAGCAGGCATCCAATTCATGGCCAAAAGTTACTGCAAATTGTCACTAAAAATTTATGAAAAATTAGAACCGATTCTAAACTCATCAATTTATTGGTCAAGTTCAAATTGACGACAATTTTCTATTTACACCTATCAATAAAATTGAAGGTCACACAATTGACCAATTTATTGGATCGTGTAAATTCGCACTTATAGAAGTTTAACCTACTTTAAAATTTATACGAAAATTCTTACTAGGAAACTTAATAATAATAATATGTATCTACTTCAGTCATAAAATCTAAATAGGCATTTATGTAGTAATAATTTATGAATTAAAAAAAACATAACATGAAAACAAGAACATGCAACAGTACAACAATTAAAATGATTTCATAACCTAAAATATATATTTATTGGCAACAGTTATCAGCATTCAGTGTTGCCAACAACTTTTTCTGAAAGATTAATACATTTTAATTCTGAACTATCTTTCGCTCAAAAACAATACATAATTCTGATTTTCAAATATGATTATCACACCCAACATTCCATAAAAAAAATATTGAAGCTATTAACACCTACCTAATAAAAAACAATTATCCATCGAATTTGATAAATGAAATACCTTTTAAAGAACAAGATAAAAATATTTACAAACCACATGATGACACAATTTTTCTCAAAATTCCATACATATCAGGTCTTGAGACAAGTTTAAAAAAATATTTACAGACGTCCCTTGCAACATAGATTTCAAAAATGAAAACACTTTAAAAAAACACTTCACCAAATTAAAGTAGGAAACACCAAAAGATATTGAAAGTGGCATAACTACAAAATACCTTGTGCCGAATTGTAACAAAGTGTACATCGGACAGACTGGACGATACTTAAAAACTAGAATTGTCGAACATAAATGCAGTATAAAACCTGAGAACCTCTTTAACAGCTAATAAAACAGGCCTGACATAGCACACCTACAATTTTATTTTCAAAACACAAAAATCGTTAAAAACAGTGAAACTATTAATTAAGTAATACCAATCTTTAAATCTGGTTGCAAGATTGACATATCTAATTATAGGCCTATCGGCATAATTACCACTTTTGCTAAATTATTGGAAAAATGTTTGAAAAACAGATTACACGATTATTTCGAGAATATCAACATCCTAAGTAGTAAGCAGGTTGGTTTTCAAAAAGGAATTCGTACAAATGACCTAATGTTTCATTTAGTGATTCATATTAAAAAAAAATAATAACAATAAAAAATGCTTAAGGGTATTTATAGATCTGGCAAAGGCTTTTGACATAGGGGTGAGGGGCCCAGTGATGAAAGCTACTTGACCAATAGATCACAGCAAGTTAAAATCCAAAATGTACTCAGTCTCCCCAAAACCATGGAAATAGGTGAAATACTGTACTTGGACCACTGCTTTTTATTACATACATAAACTCCTTGCTGCAAACTGATGTAGGTGGTAACGTCATATCTTATGCTGATGATACAGAACTTCTTTATAATGATATAACATGGAAATCTGAAAATGGCATGAGTATTGCTAAAAAGTGGTTTGACCAAAATAAATCTTATATCTTTAAATGAGCAATTATTGTATACCGGGTGACTAAGGATATCAGGCCACCCCTGTAACGGATTTTTCTTAAATTCGGTACAGTTATATAAGCAACCATTTCGGATTTAATCACATTGCAATCCAATATGGCGGACTTCCGGTTTTTCTGCAAATGCCAGCAACTTTGTTTTTTCAAATAGAACACCCTGTAAATTTTCACATATCCAAATTCAACAGGTCAAAACAAGTCCAAACCTTATGTCAAATGTAATTTTTTTTAAACAATTGAAATTAAAATTGTTTTTTTTTATTTTACCTCGTGGATAAATGAGATTTGGTAGAAGCTATTCACGATGAGTCGCAAATAACAGAAAAACTAATTTTTTTCTGAAAAATTATTTTTTGTGTCACTTACTGGTTAATCAATTCAGTCATCACATTTTGATCAAAAATTCATTTTTTTCAATGGAACCCCTATGGGCCACCTACCTGTCTCTCTAGAACATACATTTAGGAAAAAAATTACATATCATTTTTGTATTTCGGTGCAGTAACAAATTGTATAAATTCAAAAATCTACAACTAGTTCATGAGTTTCCTTGCAGTTCGAATAATTTTTCAACTTAGTAAGCTGTGGAAAACAACATTTCTGAATCTTCTCAACCAATTGTGTAAGTTATACTTATAAGCACGATAATGGTGTTTTAAAAAAATTCTATTATCGTTTTCTCGACTTACATTGCATTGGTATTCCAATTCCCGCGTCGAAGTGGTTGGATCAAAATCAACATAAGCAAAACGTTTATTTCTGCCTCCTCACTTAAGATCATCTTCTTCATTGTTGGGTTCTTTTCGGAATCTTCTCTCCACATTTTTGAAAAATGTTCTTTGTGGGTGTCTTCTGTGTGGGTATCCAGCGTATAACTGACAAGCGGTGACACTGTTTTCAAGACATTCTCCGTAAATTAATAACATATCAACCTGTTCACTTCTTGTGAACCTAAAATTTTGATTTTACATTTCTACTAAACTAATTCTCGGAAGTTAATAATTTTCGTGAGTTGAGATGACAGCGAAACACAATTAGTTGACAAGATTCAGAAAAGTTGTTTTCCACAGCTTACTAAGTTGAAAAATTATTCGAACTGCAAGGAAACTCATGAACTAGTTGTAGATTTTTGAATGTATACAATTTGTTACTGCACCGAAATACAAAAATGATATGTAATTTTTTTCCTTAATGAATGTTCTAGAGAGACAGGTAGGTGGCCCACAAGGGTTTAATTTGAAAAAAATGAATTTTTGATCAAAATGTGATGTGACTGAATTGATTCATCAATAAATGACACAAAAAATAGTTTTTCAAAAAAATTATGTTTTTCTGTTATGTGCGACTCATTGTGAATAGCCTTGACCAAATCTCATTTATCCACGAGGTAAAATAAAAAAATTACATTTGATATAAGGTTTGGACTTGTTTTGACCTGTTGAACTTGAATATGTAAAAATATACAGCGTGTTCTATTTGAAAAAACAAAGTTGCTGGCATTTGCAGAAAAACCGGAAGTTGGAATGTGATCAAATCCGAAATGGTTGCTTATATAACTGTTCCGAATTTCAGGAAAATCCGTTCACGAATGCATAAGTTCAGGGGTGGCCCGATATTCTGTGTCACCCGGTATATATATATATATATATATATATATATATATATAGCTGAAATATATATAGAGTATATAGATAGCCAAAATATATATATATTTCGGCTATCTCGGAAACGGCTCTAACGATTTGGATGAAATTCAGTATTTAAATAGGGTTTTGCCTTTTTAAGTTTATCTATAAGGTGTCTTTCCTAAAAAAAAACGCGATTTTACACAAAAGACATTTTTTATGGTAGGTTAGGTTAGAACTGGCGAATCCACCAGATTCAACTATGATGTCTGGAATACCGGTAGGTTAGGTTATAAAAAATGTTTTTTGTGTAAAATCGCGTTTTCTCAGGAAAGACACCTATATGAGATGGCGTTATAACATTATCCGAATATTTCAAGTTTTTCTAAATAAGTATCTCCGAAAAAACAGGAGTTTTCAAAAAAAACACAGAGCAAAGCTCGGTCGCCCAGGTACTTATCATTGAATATAAACAAAATGACATACATCACATTTTCTCTAAGTAATGCAAACATACCATCCTTTACTAATTTGCAATTTCCAAATACCGATCTATGAATTCTAGAAAGTTTTTACACAAGATATTCAAGTGTCACAATACACAAAAATCTGAAGTGGTATGATCAAATACTATATTTGTGCAAGAGAATCAAAAGGTTAATCTCCAAATTTTGTACAATCTGGAAATTCATAAAAAAAAATACTTTTCTAATGGTTTACAAGGCACTTGTGGAATCGATAATAAAGTATGGGATCATTGTATGGGGTGGTTAGTTTATGAAGGTATTATTATCGTTAAATGTTATACAAAATTACATTTTAAAAATTATTTTCAATAATGATAAGCAATATCACACTGCTGAGTTGTATAATGCTGATATTCTTAATGTTAGAATGTTATATTTTCACAATATATGCCTCTTCATGTAGAAAAAATAAAAAAACCCTATTGTTACAGAACTAGACAGGTTACAAACTTACATATTTCATAACAAAGATGCTAATCCAAGATTTTTTACCAGTTTTGCCTCAAATTTTTTTAACATTACCGCTAGAAATAAATATAAAAATTGTGAACAGTTCTCTAAAGTTTGCAGATGTCATGACATTATTCATCATATTTGGAATTGTTATAGTTAGATTGTAGGGGAGTCTCGATATGGCTTTCCAGCCTCTCTGTACCTCGACCTATGAGGTCTTTTTGTTGTTGTAGTTAATATCTGATTTTACATAGTTCTAGAGTAATTCACACCCAATTTATGTGTTAGCATTATGACTGAAACATATTTTAAAATGTGATTTAATTATACCTCTGATTTGAGCACATATAGACCCTAGGTCTAGGTGCATCATATATTCTGTAAAAATTGAAGTTTTTTGTATAATTATATACTATGAATCAAACTGTGTGAATGAAAAAGAAGTCTGTATGAGATGATTACTATCAAAAATTCTAAAGCAACACCAATACAAAATTAGATGCCCAGTTTTTGCCCAATGCCTATGCTCATCTAATTAACCAACTAAAAGTACCACAGTAGGTAAATCCCCATATTCAGTAGAATAACATATTTTGGACGTCCTCATATAGCTTATCGATTATAAAAACATCAAGAGGAACTCGCTAATTCAGGAAAAAGAGAGGAATGTCTTTCCAAATTCTGGTTGTTACCTTCATTTAAGGTAAAAATCTCTAACATTATTATAGAAAAGAAGGAAACAAAAGAATATCCTGTTAACACATACGTAAATGTCCCTTTTTTCTCATTTCATCGACAAAGAAACCTATTGTTAATGTGATTATAAAATCCTGTTGTTTTCTATACACATAGCAGTGGTGTTCTGCGATCTATCAAAGGCTTTTGACTGTGTGGATCACAGAATACTGCTGAGAAAGTTAGAAAGATATGGCTTCCGCGATGTGCCCCTGAAGTGGTTCGAGTCTTATCTCTCTAAACGTAGACAGGTGGTCTACTCTAATGGTCTAACCTCTCAGGAGTCTTTAGAGGATTGTGGGGTACCACAGGGCTCTGTCTTAGGCCCCTTATTATTCCTGCTTTACGTGAATGATCTCGCACTACTGGATATTGCGGGTAGATTCACCTTTTTTGCAGATGATACCACCATTCTTTGGCATAATAAAGACACTTATCATTTGAATGCACTAATAGAAAATGACATCCTCAAAGTCAAGAAGTGGTGCGACGCCAATCTATTGTCCTTCAATGTAAATAAAACCCACATTCTCACCTTTAAATGTTTGCTAAATCCTATTTCAATAGTGACAAAGGTCTACACGAATCCTCTTCACAAATTCCTGGGGTATATATTGATAATAAGTTGACGTTTAAGGAACATATCTCAAGCTTATGTACCAAACTAGCCAAAGGCTGTTATGCACTTAGAGTCATATCGAAGGAACTCGACCAGACCACGGCAAGAACAACATATTTTGCAGTTATAGAGTCCCACCTGAGATATGGGATCTGCTACTGGGGGAACTCAGACAAAGCATCAATTAATAATGTATTTATGCTCCAAAAAAGAGCTGTCCGGTATATGTGTAGGGCTGGCTTCAGAGATTCATGTCGGCCCTTATTCAAATCACATAGAATATTGACCCTTACCTGCATATTTATACTAGAGACGGCGTGTTTGATGTTCAAAAAACATAAGCTAAATAAAAACTCCATAAGAAATCCTCGCTTTCAGACTAGACAGATGGATAATATTGATCTTCCTAAGCCCAACACAACACAAGTTAAGAATTCACTGATTTATAACTCAAAAAAAGTTTTTAATCATCTACTTCTAGAATTTCAAATTGTTTGAGCACAATAACAACTTTCAATTGCATTATCCAACCTCATTTCGATTATTGTGCTTCCTTACTGTTTTTATTCAATCAAAATAAAGTGTCTCAATTACAGAAACTTCAAAATCGTGGAATGCGTATGATTCTTAAATGTAGTCGCTATACTTCAATTTCGTATATGTTAAATTCACTTCAGTGGTTGTCAGTAAAAAAGAGGCTTTATTTTTCAAACAATGGTTTTTAATTTTAAGATTGTTAAAGGTTTTCAACCAACTTATTTTTATGATTTTGTGATTTTAAATAGAGATATTCATCATTATAACAATAGGCAAAATAATGACTTCCACATTAATAGAACTAGTTCGAGATGATGCATGGATAACTTATTTTTCAAAGGTTTGAATGAATTCAATAAACTCCCCATACACTTGAAAGAGTCCAATGCTGTTGTAAGTTTTAAGAAAAGTCTATTGGCTTTTTTAGAACAAGATTTGTGATGTATTACTGTTTAATATTTTATTACTTATATTACTTATTTTAGTATTATTAGATTATCTGTATATTTAATGATTATGTGACTGTTTGTTTGTAAATTAGATTTATCTATTTCAATAAATTACTACTAGAATATCAAAATTCTAAATTCAGAAAGAAAAATCAGGAAAAGTGTCAAAGAGTTACTGTTGGATAAGGCATATTACACTTTGGATGCGTTTTTTAACGATACGCCTTAAGTGTAAAACTCAAGCGATTATTTTGTAGTTTTAAGTGTACCTTAGTACTGTATAGTAGGCAGGCGTGCGCCTTAAACGCATGTTTTTTTTTAAGTATTTGTTTATACAAATTAATCCTATCTCATCTCATTGTTTCGACTAATGTTTTACTTCCACATTTATTCAAATTCAATTCAATTCAAAGTATACTTTATTGTCGAAGATATATATAATCTCATAGACAAAGCCTGGTAGAATAAAAAGTACATAAACTATAATTAAAAAAGAATTACAAAAAGTACAGTCATATAACTAATAGAATAATATAATAATAATGTAGATATAAAATGCTGCTAAGGTTGATAATACTACAGGGATATTAAAATGTTGCAAATTTGCTAAATCACAGAATGCCTGTTACACAACCGATAGCATGTCTTCTCATAACAATTGATCCTCATAATATTCCTGCATATTGTAGTAGGCCTTCTCGAGGAGCATGAATTTAACTTCCTTCCGAAATGACGGTAAGGATTTAATAGATTTTGCTTGCGAAGGTAAATTATTGTACATTTTTATGCCCTCATAAATAATTGAATTTTTTGTCAGGGATGACTTGGGGATTGGAACCGGAATGTTTCTATTTTGTCTTGTGTTATAACCATGTTCAGGAATAACTGGGTTTCTGTTGGCTTTATGGATAAGACATACAGTCTCCAATATAAATAAGCTTGTCAATGTTATACTTCACTTGTATACTTGTACTTTTGTTTTGTTAATGTTTATTTATGACACTTTGTCAATAAGAAGCTATTCTTGCACAATAAAGTATTGGTTGATTGATTGATGGACATATATGTGCTATATAAATGCACATTTACAAATTAATTTTTATGTTTGCTTTCCAGATCGTAAAGGAACTCTTGGTGAAGGAATCTCGCGAATCGGAAATCGACCCACACGATTCCGAACTCTGGTGTTCGGAAGATGAACTCCCCGAAGAGACCCGTTGCAAAGTTGAAGGCTTGAAAGCGATGGCCAGGTGGCTGCTGGGACTGAAACAAGATACCGCCTCTGCCCAGAAAACGTTCAGGATGTTGAACGCCTTCATCTTGCACAAAGGTAAGCATTTTAACATATAAATTATCCCATAACATGATGTTTTTATGAATCAGATCAAGTCCGAATATTTAGAGTATTTGGTTGGGGTGCCTCAAAGATCTATCTTCGGACCACCGCTTCATATAATTTACATAAAAATGATTTATGTTCCGAGGAATTTGCTTTTTTTATAGAGAGTTGTGATTTTGGAGGTGAAGCTTTTTCTGTTCTCTTCTAAGGTGACTTGCTACAGTCCGGCAGATTGTCCAAAGCCGAAATGTCTTGGCTGAGATTAACTGCCGGCTGCGCCATGTTGAAAGTGTGCGAACAAAAAGGTGTCGGAGATCAGTACACGGCAGACCAGTTCTACAATCTGTCCCAGTTGATGGTGGATGAAGTGAA
Source organism: Gonioctena quinquepunctata (assembly GCA_018342105.1). Taxonomy (NCBI): domain Eukaryota; kingdom Metazoa; phylum Arthropoda; class Insecta; order Coleoptera; family Chrysomelidae; genus Gonioctena; species Gonioctena quinquepunctata. The sequence continues at coordinate 125,016 of JAFIRS010000334.1, forward strand.
GCAAGTGAGGGAGATTTTTGCTGCAAAGCTCCATAAAGGTATGTTCTGATAGAGTAATCGTGAACTGAACTGAATAATTTCCAAGTTAATGATAAAAAAAAAAAAATAGTTTGGAAATACTCGACTGTTGAAAAATTCTAATTGATAAGTTATCTATTCTGGTTCAATACTACGCAATATATATTATCCCAAGCTTTCCCCCTAGTATAAAATATCTCTAAAAAAATCAAGAACATCAAATTTGGAAGTGTTTATTGGTCATTGATTTTTTTTATCTCGTGTGGATTTTTTTGGTGGTGATTGATGACATGTTGAATTTTCTACATTATTTCCCGTTTATTGAAGGGTTGAATAAGGGACTGCCCAATCGGTGCCTCCCCTTAGACTTCATGGGCTACTACGCTCTGGCCGGTAAGGAGCCGGAGAACCGTCTGAGAACGACGATCCGCAACTACATGATAGCTGATATCAACCGGAGACGGGACTACGTTAAAACATTGACGATGGGCGCCGGACAGGCCGACAAAGCAATGAGTCAGTTGCCGCACATTCTGCCCGATTATATGTTGGTATTTGCCGTGCCCGTTTTGGCGCACGACCCGTTTTTGACCAAGTGGGATGACGTGGAGGAGCTGACGAAGGCCAAGCAATGTCTCTGGTTCATCCTGGAGCCTTTGGTGGTCAAGAGTGATTACTTTAGCTATGGGTTTTACAAGAATTTAATCGAGAGGATGAAAAACCACAAGGATGCTGTTAGGCCGGATGATAATACTATTAACTATGTGAGTGTATTTATTTTGTTTTGGGATTATCAATTTTACCAGCTTTTACTTACTTTCACCTGTCCCGACGTGTATAATGAAATCTTACAAGCTACAATCGACCCCCTTCTAGTTGTCAGATTAACGTGAAATTTGGCAGGTGTTCATAGTTCCTTTGACAATGCATTATAAAGTTTTTGTTAAAAAAAAAAGTATTTAAAAAGTTATAAATATGTTATACATTTATAGGTGGTAATAATATGTTCAGGGTATGATTATACAAGTAATGCAAGTAAGAGAAAAAAACAAAATGGCGGCTCCAAGATGGTGGACGAGATTTGTGTTTATGATCTGACTCGATTCAAAATTGGTATGTAGGGGTTTTCAAGGTCAAAAATTGAGAATTTTTTGTCAAAATTCAAAAAATAAAAATGGCGGCACCAAGATGGCCGATGATCTTTGTGATTATGGCCCGATTCTATTCAAAATTGGTATGGGGGGGTTTTGGGGTCGTGTATTATGAATTTTTGGTCAAAATTCACAAATTCAAGATGGCTTACAAAACTCGCCCTGTAATTATGGTCCGATTCGATTCAAAATTGGTATGTGGGGATTTTCGGGTCACAGATTATTAATTTTTTGTCGAAATTCATAAAATCAAAATGGCGCCTCCAAGATGGCGGACGATTTCTGTGATTATGATCCGCTTCTATTTAAGATGTCTAAAAACCCTGGTGCATGAACTGATTCCACCACCACCACCTGTTACTTCAACAGAGCTTGGTAGATGGCGCCGTCCAAAAATGTTTGTCTATATTCTCGCTTAATGTCAGAACTTAATTTCTGACATCTGCAGCATCTTATATGAAATTATTTTCAGTGTTTTGTCGGTATCTATGCGTTTTCCATCTCTTTGGTTTGAAATCTTGCTTAGCTTATTCCTGAGTTTGTTCTTTTAAAAATCAATCGTTCATTAGTGCGTGAGGAATTGTTTACTTTTAGATAGTGTAGTGTGTATAATGGGCCACATTTGTATTTTGTTTGGACAGTATAAAGCAGCAGATTCGAATTTTCACCTGTATTCAGTACCAAAAGCAAGTACAAATCTTGACGAATTGACTAATAATGATAATTCCATAGTTCATCATATTGTTTGCATTGAATTTTATATTTTCCGAAATTTAATGACAATTTCATTTCCAATTCTCCGTCTGTCAAAATGCAGTTAACCTCAAATTCAAATGGTACAAAATACGAAAAACAACACGACAGTGCTTTCTTTGTGCAATGTTCTGGGGCTTCTAATTCTAGCTTTGGTATTGGTGAAGTTTGACATCTGAGGAAATAAATATACCCTGTTACTGAATTGAAACTAACACGAAATTGGCGCCATCTGACACGCTAGTAATCTCTATTATCAAGTAGGTCAAGTGTCGCCAAGTCGATCCCAAACTTCTACAGGTATAAGTGCAAGCACCAGGGTTTTTATACATCTTACTTCTATTCAGAATTGGTATATGGAGGTTTTGCGGGTCGGAGATTTTGAATTTATTGTCAAAATTCATAAATTCAAGATGGCGGCTCCAAGATAGTGAACGAGTTTTGTGTTTATGGTCCGATTCGATTTAAAATTGGTATGTGGGGTTTTCCGGGTCGGAGATTTTGAATTTATTGTCAAAATTCATAAATTCAAGATGGCGGCTCCAAGATAGTGAACGAGTTTTGTGTTTATGGTCCGATTCGATTTAAAATTGGTATGTGGGGGTTTTCGGGGTCGAAGATTATTAATTTTTGTCAAAATTCATAAAATCAAAATGGCGGCTCCAAGATGGCGGACGACTTCTGTGATTATGGTCCGATTCTATTCAAAATTGGTATATGGAGGTTTTCCGGGTCGGAGATTTTGAATTTATTGTCAAAATTCATAAATTTAATATGGCGCTCTAAGATGGTGGACGAGTTTTGTGTTTATGGTCCGACTCGATTTGAAATTGGTATGTAGGGGTTTTCGGGGTCGAAGATTATTAATTTTTTGTCAAAATTCATAAAATTAAAATGGCGGCTCCAAGATGGCGGACGACTTCTGTGATTATGGTCCGATTCTATTCAAAATTGGTATATGGAGGTTTTCCGGGTCGGAGATTTTGAATTTATTGTCAAAATTCATAAATTTAAGTATGTTACGGATCGTTTCTATTCAAAATTGGTATGTCAGGCTTTTTGGGGTCGAAAATTATGAATTTAGTCAAATATTGATTTTTATTACAAAATTCATAAATTGAAGATGGCAGCTCCAGGATGGCGGACGAGTTAATCTTTAGTTGGTCTCATTGAAGAACTAAATAACTCAGAACTTACAGGATAAAATGATGAATAAAAAACCTTTTTAAAGACAAGCTTTTATTCAAATGTGCTAAAAAGTGAAAAATAATTGCTTTGGAGGTGTGGCTTTGGTTATTCCGTGAGTTATAGATTCAAAAGCTTGTCGCTTTTGTATTCGAACTGACAACGTGCGCAACAAGCTCTTGTCACACATCCAAAGCAATTATTTTTGACTTTTTGGCGCATTTGAATAAAAGCTTGTATTTTAAAAGGTTTTTTATTATTTTTATTTAATTATTGTGATTTGGAAGAAAATAAGTAATGTCATAATTTATACTTTATATACAAATTCAGACACTATCCTGTATATCCTAGCAAACCTCCATCACCCTCTCCCAAACCATGCAATAAATGTTTATCCTTTTCACACGCAACCGAATTCTGCAACACACCGCCCAAATGCCCGAAATGTTTTGGACCACACTCACTAAACAAATGCACTTCAACACTTCCCCCAAAATGCACAGGATGCGAGCAGAGGACCACCAAGCCTGGTCATTTAAATGCCCAAAACGACCAATAGCACCCATTGCAGGCATCCCAAATATAGAAATCAAATCCCTCAATAAGAAGTCTCATCAGGTAGCTACAGAAAAGAAGGAAGCTCGTATCCACAATCCTTTAACTATACATGATCATATTATTAATACTTATGTCAACGAACTAAATGAACCTAAAAACAACAACCGAGCAGAACTTTTGCAGAAACTCAGAAAGAGATTCATTGATAACTACAACGTGGACTCCACAGCGGTATTTTCAGGAAGCCGGGTTTACATCTTGATTTTTGATCTTGAAACAGTTGAAGCGACTTCTCCTACTGAACCACTAGACAGTGCCAATAATGTCCAATATGTTCACTAGATCCAAGGCGAAACTTATATACTGTAACATAAACAGCTATCTCCACAGAAAGTATATCATCAATAATTATATGGAAAATAACGACATTGATTGCAGTTTATTTGTGGAATCCAAGACCAAGTCAGACACTGACACCTCCTATAGAGACTGGGCTATTATTCAACATAACGGCAATCCCATCCACAAAAAGCCAGGGAGGAGCGTTGGTTCAAGCTCACCCCAGGATGAAAATTGGTAAAGCAAATCCCCACCCTGAATTGCCCACTTAATGAATGTATTCACTTTACAATACCCTTCTTAAAGGAAAAGATTCATGTGTTTTGGTTTACATTCACCCCTCCTCCAGAATTGAGGAAAACATTTTCACTAAAGCCAGTCTCTGCAAGTATTCGCTGATTATAGGTGACTTCAACATAAATAACAGAGTGAAAAAAGGCAACTGAACAATTTTCTACAAAATACCAACTTCATTAAGAGAGACACTGCTCCCACCTTCCTTATGCCCAATAACACAGATAGTACTCCAGACATCATTATTCATACATCCAATATTGCACCAAACATCCTTAATATAGAAGTAATGCCTGACCTGGGCTCCGACCACTTGGGACTCCAAATAACAATAGATCTAGAAAAACCACTACAAGAGACCATTGTGGAACGGTATAACTTTCATAAAACTAACTTGGACGAAGTCAACAAAGATATCTTAGATTACCTTGCAACCACTGAAGGACAAGAGATCTCCCCAGGGACCATTTCCAGATTCAATCAGAACATCACCAATGCAATTTTGAGACATACCCCTAAATGCACCTATAACTTTTACACCCACCAGTTACCACTATTCATCTTATGCCTGATCAAGAAAAAAAGGAAAATTTATAGAGAGTACCGCATAACTAGAGACCCACAAGCAAAAGCAGAACTAAATCAATTAAACAAACACATACAAACCCTCATACAACAGTTCAGAACACACAAATGGCTTAAAACATGTGAGGAAATCAACGAGAAAAGGGGAAAAACATATTGGCAAGATATCAAAAAACTCTCTAAGTATAACAAGAAAAACTACAGTAGCCAAATAATTGAAGAGAATGGAATCAAATATGAATCACCTTCAGAAAAAGCTAACATATTTGCAAGACATTTCCAAGGGGTTTTTGAGGAGTCTGTGGATGATGATTTTGATGCTGAGACCTACAACACTATCAGAATGGTACACTGCTAATATGGATGACACACCTCCTCCAGAGAACAGGTTAATAGATGAAGCTGAGTACTATGAAATTGTGAATTCAGGCAAAAATTCAACTCCAGGACACGACTACCTCTCCAAGAAAATATTAAGAAATTTTGATGACCAAATTCACCAATACATCATCAGGATATATGAATTCTGCCTAAGTAGACACTTCTTTCCCATCGAATGGAAGACCGGCACTATCATAACGATACCTAAACAGGGATTGGATCACACCAAAACTAGCAGCTATAGACCTATCACTCTGCTACCTGTTCTGGGCAAAAACCTAGAGAAAATAATTAAAAATAGGATACAATCAGCTCTAGGAAACAGAATACCCGACTACCAGTTTGGCTTCAAGAACAACTGCTCAACCCTTCTACCACTCACAATACTCACAAACAATATTGAAACAGCCAAACTTAACAGGAACAAATCTGCTGCCATTTTTATGGACATTAACAAAGCCTTTGATAGTGTCTGGCATAAAGGCCTAGTTTACAAACTGCATTTGATGGGATGTCCCAGGTACTTACTATTCCTAGTGAACTCCCTGTTATCGGACAGAAGACTCAAAGTGAAAGTGTTGAACGCAAGCTCTTGTTTATTCCCCCCACATCAAGGATTACCGCAAGGATCACCTCTCTCTCCCCTCCCTCTCCCCTCCCTCTCCCCTCCTCTATAACCTATATTGTGCAGATATCTACTACCACAATTTTCCCGAACAAAATCACTTCTCGCACTCTAACTATATTCTCCAGTTTTGCGACTACACAGCATTGATCACACATGACAAATCCCTAGAAGGAATGATGGACTCCTCCAACATCTCAGCGACTCTACCTGCCGGTGGTTTAATAAATGGCGATTGAAACCTAATCCCAGCAAATCCCATCTAATGATATTCAATCACAAACTACGACCAACATCACCGACTATCAATATTCAACAACAACAACTCAATCCAGTGAGGACTACCAAATATTTAGGGATCAAATTGGACAGCAAACTTACCTTCAACACACACCTAGAGGAAAAAAAGAAACAAATGATATCCAGAGCCAAGCATTTCAGTTGTCTCACATACCAAAATAAAGGCATTAATATTCCAACAGCCAGCAGAATCTACCAACTCATCTGCAGACCAATGATTGAGTATGGACACACTGTTTTTCTCAATTGCAAGCCAACAACTAGAAGAAAATTGCAAGTTGCGGAAACAACTGCACTAAGGACTATCACAAAAATTCGTCACCCAAACAACCCACTACACAACCCGCCAAACAAACTCTTATATGAGCTCACCAACGTTATGCCGATTGAGGATCGTCTGAAACATCTACTCCACCGATTTTGTCTGAAGCCCATAAACATAGAGCTCCTCAACAGATATACCCTCATAAGAGACCCACAAATTCAAGCAATACATCGACCCCTCAGGCGACTACCTGGGAAAGAATCCAACAGGAACATGATTAAATATGCATAACTTTTTTTTTTTTTTATATATTTTTTTATAAAATTGTACCAATAGGCAGAAGGACTTGGTCGATAGCCTATTGAATTGAATTTTTGTTCGGTTCAATAAAGTTCCTTTTATTATTATTATTATTATTATACTTTATAACCCTTTTTCAAACCTTCACTCCTCCATTAGGACTATCGGTTTTTCTTATGATTAGAACTGGTTTCCGTTTTCCTTTTTCCTTGTTTTTCCCAGTGGTGAAAGAGGTTAAGTTATTTTTTGGATATTGTAGCTAAATTTGTAATTTTTCCCGCACGATCCAATGTTAATTTTTTTCAAAGAAACTCTGGGCGCTGTGCGATCTCGCCTCGGGATTATTATTGACGAAATCTACGAATTACGAGCTAAAGGACTTCCCGAGCGAAGCGCGTATCCCCACGATGTATTTCTGTCCGCAATCCGACTTTGTCAATACCAGGGTGTTCCTTCCGCCCGAACTGCAATACCAACCCAACGTGAAATCCGGAATCACCATGAACATGCTCAATAACGAAAAACAGCGGAAGGCGAGACCTAAGAAACAAGAAGGGTGCGGTCCTTTGGGTACGGATGTGCAGGTTAGTGGATGAAATTGGATTTTATTTGTCGAAAAAATCGAAAACAGGTTATATTATAAGGCAGAACTTATCCAAAATAACTAATTATCGACTACACCCACTAATACAAACATAAATCTCACCAAACTTTTTCTTGTTATGCATCTTATTAACTGAGAGTTCACTAAGAGTTCATTTTTCTCCCGTGCACATTACACTGCAAGCTTTTAGTTGACTGAAGAGCAGTGTTCCTTGAGATTCCAAAAAGTTGTCATCCTCTTTTAGTATACTTAAGAGGCGTCGATAGCATAAAAAAAACTAACAACAAACAATTTCAGTGATCTCATAATCAACTAAAAATTGAATTTTTTAAATACAATTTTCAAATATATTTCACCTAATTTGAATAGCATTTTTTTAAGAATTTATCAATAATAGGCCAGTTTGGAGCTTCTTTCACTATTATCTACTTCTGGTGTATTTCAATCGTATTGCAACAGGCTACTATAATTCGTACAGTTTCTGTTTGATTATAAGGTTGACAACTTTGTCATGTTGAAGCACTGAGATTTTGGAAATTTTATAGTTCAAATGGCTTGAGAAACTATTGAAATGCCAATTTCACAATATTCGCAAACTCGCAGCCTTCCACTCGTAACTCCAAATTCCTTCCAATTGTGACATTTTCTTAAGACTGTAATAGAAAATCAAATAACTATCTGAATAAAAATGATAATTTTCACTTTTAGACTTTTTTTTCTTTTGAGTTAGGGTCCTTTTTCAATATCTATCAGATTAGCCGGGGAAGTAGCCAATTTCTTCCCAAACCAGCAGCCTTCTACTCATAACCCCAAATTCCTTCCAATTGTGACATTTTCTAAAACTTGGCAACACTGTATGCATCGTTCCGCAGTTAGCAATATAGTTTACAGCGATCCCATTCTAGTGTAAACTTACATTTGCCAGCTTTTGGTCAACTGAAGGGCAGTATTGTTTGAGATTCTAGCAAATTAAAATTACATTTTCAAGCTACTAAACTAAAAAGCCGTGATACTTGAGTTTCCAAGAAGTTAACATTGGGATTACATTTGCAAGCTTTTTGCTTAAGATTCTAGCAAATTAACATTAAGATTACACTTGCAAGTTTGTCAACTAAAGAGCAGTGTTGCTTGAGATTCCAAGAACTTCAAATTGAGATTATATTTGTGAGTTGGCATCTTTTCCCATGCACATTCCATTGTAAAATCTACCATTTGCCAGCTTTTAGTAAACTGAAGAGCACTTTCTTAGATCAAATTAACTAATTTGCTTTTTTTTCAAAAACACATTCTAGTGTAATGTAAAATCTTGCCAGCTTTTATTCAACTGCAGAGCAATGTTGCTTGAGATTCCCTCAAATTAAGATTACATTTGCACGCTTTTTAGGCCAACTAAAGACCAGAAGCCCTTGAGATTCCAAGAAGATAACATTAAGATTACATTTGTAATTGGCATTTTTCCCTGATTTGTTTTGCAAAATTTTTTCATTTTAAGCTTTTAGGCAATTTTTTTTTTATTAAGATTACATTTTTGTGTTGGCATTTTCCTATTAAATACATTCCAGTGTAAAATCTTACATTTGCCAGCTTTTAGTCAAGTGTTGCTTGAGATTCCAGCAAATTAATATTAAGTTTACATTTGTAAGCTTTTTGCTAACTAAAGAGCAGTATTGCTTGAGATTCCAGGAATAGTTGTACAAAAGGTTAATTTTGAAACTAAAGAGTATTTTTGGAGTTAACATTAAGATTACATTTGTAAGTTGGCATCTTACACCCAAGCACACACGTTCCAGCGTGAAGTTACATTTGTCAGGTTTTAGTCAACTTTTGCTTGAGATTCCAGCAAATTAATAATAAGATTACATTTGCAAGCTTTTTGCCAACTAAAGAGCAGAATTGCTGGAGATTCCAGGAAGTTAACATTAAGATTTCATTTGTAAGTTGGCATCTTACACCCAAGCACACACATTCCAGTGTGAACTTACATTTGCCAGATTTTAGTCAAGTGTTGCTTGATATTCCAGCAAATTAATATTAAGATTATATTTACAAGCCTTTTGCAAACTAAAGAGTAGTATTGCTTGAGATTTCAGGAAGTTAACATTAAGATTACATTTGTAAGTTGGCATCTTACACCCAAGCACACACATTCCAGTGTGAACTTACATTTGCCAGATTTTAGTCAAGTGTTGCTTAGATTCACAAATTGATAAGATTACATTTGAACTGAACTAAACAGAATTGCTGAGATTCAGAAGTAACATTAAATTTCATTTGTAAGGTTTACCCAAGCACACATTCCAGTGTGAACTACATTTCAGATTTAGTCAAGTGTTGTTGAATTCCACAAATAATATTAAGATTTGCAAGCTTTTTGCCAACTAAAGGCAGAATTGCTGAGATTCAGAGTTACATTAAGATTTCATTGAGTTGGCATCTACACAGCACACACATTCCGTGTGAACTTACTTTAGATTTTAGTCAAGGTTGCGTATTCCAGCAAATTAATATTAAGATTATATTTACACCTTTCAAACTAAGGTATTGCTTGAGATTTGAGTTAACATTAAGATTCATTTGTAGTTGGCATCTTACACAAGCACACACATTCCAGTGTGAACTTACATTTGCCAGATTTTAGTCAAGTGTTGCTTGAGATTCCACAAATTGATATTAAGATTACATTCAAGCTTTTCAACTAAGAGCAGAATTGCTGAGATTCCAGGAAGTTAACATTAAGATTTATTTGAAGTTCATCTTAAGCCCATTCAGGAACTACATTTGCCAGTTTAGCAATGTTGTTGAGATTCAGAATTAAATTAGATTATTGCAAGCTTTCAAAAGAGCAGAATTGCTGGAGATTCCAGGAAGTTAACATTAAGATTTCATTGAAGTTGGCATCTTACACCCAAGCACCACATTCAGTGTGAACTTACATTTGCCAGATTTTAGTCAAGTGTTGCTTGATATTCCAGCAAATTAATATTAAGATTATATTTACAAGCTTTTTGCCAACTAAAGAGCAGTATTGCTTGAGATTCCAGGAAGTTAACATTAAGATTATATTTGTAAGTTAGCATCTTTTCCCATGCACATTTGCCAGCTTTTAGTCAACTAAAGAGCCATGCTGCTTGAGATTCCAGGAAGTTAACATTAACATTGCATCTGTAAGTTGGCATTGTCTACCCAAGCACATTCCAGTGTGAAGTTACATTTGCCAGCTTTTAGTCAAGTGTTGCTTGAGATTCCAGCAAACTAATATTAAAATTACATTTGCAAGCTTCTAGTCAACTATAGAGCAGTGTTGCTTTAGATTCAATTGAGAATACATTTATATGTTGGAATTTTTCCTTCCATGCACATTCCAGTGTAAACTTATATTTGCAAACATTTAGTCAACTGAACTGCAGTGTTGCTTCATATTCCAGGATGTTAACATTAAGATTACGTTTGTAGTGGCTTCTTTCTTCCATGCACATTCCAGTGCTTGGGGTTTCAGGATGTTGGATGTTTACATTGAGTTTGTTTGAAATCCGTCATGAGAGTCTGGAGAAATTTAGGTATCACTTTTGAGAGTATTTTGAAATTGATGGAAATTGTCAGTGACGCAGATAAGGTAATAAAAAACCTTTTTTTTTGTGTTGTGTTGCAAAGTCTTCTATAAAAAATGAATGAATACCCAAACAAAAATATGTTGTTCAAATATTTGCTGGAATAATCTGTAAAAGTCGTTAATCCTAAGCCTATAAAATTTCTTTTCCCTTTTTTGTGTAGAAATATTGGCCACATAATTAACACTGAAAAATACATTACACTATGTAAAAAATTAATTATATTCTTATTGTTTCTTCTGCCCTTCACAAAATATACTCAACTAATTCAATTCATAAAATTGAGTTTCGTACACGAGCTGCTGTACATTTTTCAAATTTTAGTGGCAAGCAAGAATTACACAATTAACATGAAACAAAAAAATGGGCTAAAAGCTTACTTCGAACTCTCATATTGAGCTTGTATGAAAAAAACTGGTAACTTTGTAAATTTGGCAAAGGATAGCTTGCAGTGAATTTACAAGTGTGTATTGAGAAAACCAATCTTCAGTGAACTCTCAAAGATAAGTTACAAATGTGAAATGCATTTATACTTGCTCCAATTTGTGACTTTCAATGTTTAGTGGGTATATATGTACATATTCACAATCCTTTGTGTATGTCCCCTCTTTTGTTTCGATTAAATCAGTTCTCTTCAGTATAGTATTTGGTTATAGGTAAAGAGCTCTCAAGACTCGAAAAATGCTCCCTCAAAAGTTTTTCTGAATTGAATATAATCATTAATTACAGTCTCAGAATAGCATTGCCATATCTTAAATGTATATTTCATTGCATGTTACTAATAAGCAGTAATTCTTTATTGGGTGACAGTGGCTCCCAATTGTGCCCGGATGGGAAAGTTAATTTTTTTTTGTTATCTTTTAAGGTATGCTATATTTGAGAGTCTTCAGAGTTGCTTCGTCTATAATGCTTGTCTGCATCAGAGTCAACGGTAATGAAATTAGATCAGTTCTGGAACAAAAAAACTGTTTTTATTCCATTGATTCTCTTCGGGGCACAATCTTGGGACACACTGTATACATCCACTATATGAGAGCACTCTCGATATAGTAAAATTTCTGGTTTTCCTAAGAATGTCTCTGTAGCAGAGTATTTGAAATTTCTATTTTACATATAGCTTGCACACTTCCGTAACGGGATAGACGTTCAGGTATGTTTGATATAAACTCGATGTTGTACACATATTCAGATCCTTGGCAGTATTTTTGATACATCTATTATTTGCAGTCTTTATTTTATTTACTTTTATCACACTGTGCTTGACCTGTTCAGGAATTTTAGTTATAGCGCATAGTTGAATTACTCGTCCTGTATACAGTGTGTCCCTTGATGTGTTGACTATATCGTATCATAGTCTGAGAGACATGACAGTATCTCAGAATACAAGTTGGAAATATACTCAAACATTGAACTTATGAACTATAGTCCGTAAAATAAAGGGGTGTAGTAATAAACCCTCATTTAGTATGTAAAATCCAAATATTATGGGTTTTTCCTATAGCAGTTCGTACTTATACCTACCTGGATTTAATGCGATAAGCTGTTTATTACTCCATGCCTTTATTTTACGGACTATAGAATTTTTAATCGAACTAATTAACAGTTCAAAAATCAATTGGTTTTTTTTTTTTATATATCACTTCTTATGGATAGGAGGTAAATTGGGATTATTAAAATAGTTGTAAATCATCCAATTAGACTGAAACTATTCTTTACCCTTATGGACTGGTTCACAAGTTCCATTTTGTTCCAAACCTGAAGGTCACTTCCGAAAATTATGATTTAGGGCGCATTCGATTCGAAATGGCATCTAAAAAAAATATTTAGCTGGAAAATTGGGACCGGCAAAAATTGCAAGAGTTATAAACAATTATATAAAAAACAAATATATGGTTCGGTTTTTTGAAAATATCTCAAAAACTATTTGAGATATCCGAAATTTGAAAAAAGATCCTTAAAGAGCAGGAAAGTTCCTAGAAGAAAGTCCTTCCTCTCGGAACTGTGCCGGCAATATTTATAATTTTAATTTTGCGGCGAGAAAAAGGCTGAAAACGCGCGGCTTAGCTCCCATGCGCACCGATCGAATCTGACAACTGAACAAAAAAAAAAATTTTAACCGAGTAAATATTAATATTAAGGAATAAAAAAATTCAGATACTATCTAGACATATCAATAAACAATAATCCGTCGGCAAAAAAAATTTACCTCCTAGTTTTCAATTAATTATGGCTTTGTTAATTAAAAAATTTTACTTGTTGAAAGTTATTATAAAAACCCTGTTAATTGTTGAACTAAAAATCTAGTTTTTTTTTACTTCTTGGAGCTGTTCCTCAAAAGCTTTAAAAAAGATACCCGTTGGAAAAATCGAAAAATTATGATTTTTTACTTTTTTTTAAAATATAAAAAAATTAAAAACGTATATAAAACAATTAAGGAAAGTTTTTTTTCTATTATCTCTATTAATTTGTTTTCTTATTGCTAAAAGCAATATTAAAATAAATTTTTGAAATTTTTATCTTTTCTTAATTAAAAAATTGTTATAAACAAATGCATTGATTATTAGATTTAAACAATATTTTTTTGGGAATCTAGTCATTGATAAAAATAATGATTTTTAAGGAAAAAATCATTTTTTAAAAAAATTTATTGCTAAAATACGCACTTGCTAATAACAATTTTTTTTGTTGTTAAATATGAATATTAAGAAACCATTTTTTTAATAATTATTTATCACGTTCTCTCATATTACAAAAAAAAATATTTTTTATTTACTTTTCATTTGTTTATTAAACAATAATTTTTTTATAAACAAATTAGTTTTTGCGCTATATTTTTTTTAAATACAAAAAAATACATTAATAAGATATTTGAAGTGATAAGTATTTCAAGGGAATTATATAAATATTAAAAAAAGTTGATAAACAATTGAGTTAGAGCTTTGGTAAAAAGCTCAGTTTGTTCATTGATCAATGTAGAATAAAAAAGACAAAGTGTTCTTGTCGTATCTTCAATAGTTTATAAGTTATTTTATTAGCAATGAAGAAAAACAGAAAGGAAGCAACAAGTCAAAGTGCACAAATTTTTTCGAAATTATATAAAAAATAGAAATGTTTCCCATAAAAAACGACACATGGTTGTTTTCAGTATTTTTTTTAGTATTTAAAAAAAATATAGCGCAAAAATTCATTTGTTATAAAAATTATTTGTTTAATAAACAAATGAAAAGTAAATAAAATAAAATATTTTTTTTCATAATATGAGAGAACGTGATTAATAATGATTAAAAAAAAATTGTAATTATTATTCATATTTAACAAAAAATTTTAAATTTTTAATTTTTTATCAATGACTAGATCCCAAAAAAAAATTGTCTAAATCTAATAATCAATGCATTTGTTTATAACAATTTTTTAAATAAAATTTAAAATTTAAAAATGTATTTTTATATTGTTTTAGCAATAAGAAAACAAATTAATAATAGAAATAATAGAAAAAGAACTTTCCTTAATTGTTTTATATACGTTTTTTTTTTTATACTTTTTAATAAAAAAGTAAAACATCAAAATTTTTCGATTTTTTCAACGAGGATCTTTTTTAAAGCCTTTGAGGAACAGCTCCAAGAAGTGAAAAAAATTCTAGGTTTTCAGTTCAACAATTATCAGCGTTTTTATAATAACTTTCAACAAGTAAAATTTTTTAATTAACAAAGGCATAATTAATTGAAAAATAGAGGTAACATTTTTTTACCGACGGATTATTGTTTATTGATATGTCTAGATAGTACCTGAATTTTTTTATTCCTTAATATTAATATTTACTCCGTTAAAATTTTTTTTTTTGTTCAGTTGTCAGATTCGATCGGTGCGCATGGGAGCTAAACCGCGCGTTTTCAGCCATTTTCTCGCCGCTAAATTAAAATTATAAATATTGCCGGCACAGTTCCAAGAGGAAGGACTTTCTTCTAGGAGCTTTCCTGCTCTTTAAGGATCTTTTTTCAAATTTCGGATATCTCAAATAGTTTTTGAGATATTTTTAAAAAACCGAACCATATATTTGTTTTTTACTTAATTGTTTATAACTTTTGCAATTTTTGCCGGCCCCAATTTTCCAGCTAAACAATTTTTTTAAATGCCATTTCAAATCGAATGCGCCCTAAATCATAATTTTCGGTAGTGACCTCCAGGTTTGGAACAAAATGGCACTTGTGAACCAGTCTATTATTGTTCCTGATTTTGACATTTGAACTTCACCGATTGTGGTATAATTGAATATACCACAATCGGTTAAGTTTTTTCAAAACTATGTAAAATTATGGTAATTTAACGGCAAAATTACCGTAATTTAAAAAAATATTCAATTATAATATAAATGTCTTGAGATCTTCACTCCTGGAGAAAATAATAAAAAAGTTTCGATTGAAATTTATTGTTTATTGAGGTTTATTAACGAAAATCAGGTTTGTTTCTAAAAATGGCAATAAATCTGTCTTTTCTAACTACATTTTCGAAATGTAAGGCACCCCGTGGAAAAACCGGCTAACATTTTGAAAATTCCACAGCCTTCCGAAGCTTCAGAGACGAAAATCCAACTGCCAGGCCTCGAAGACGACGTGGAGGAGCCGCCGGCCAAACGACTCCGCGAAAGGATAAAAGTGGATGTTGATAAGTGATTGTGTATATATTAATATGATGACTATGATGTGTAAAGTACGATCTCCGGAACGGACCGACCCATCTGTGCTTTGTTTACAGTTAGGCTCACTTACTTTACATTGAATCAAACGTTTATGACTAGTATTTTCCACCTATCATCGTTTAGTCTGTGGCTCAGAAAATTACTGATCTCGAGATGGTTCGACATTGGCGGCGGGTTTTGTTTCGGACAATCAAAATGAAGGTTAAGATTGTATATATTGCATGAGAAATGATTTCAAGATGTAGGTGATTGTTTTGTGTATTTTTATTTTTTTTTTCATTTAAACTGTGTTACAGTTTTTGTTCTGCTTTTGGTATCTTTGAATGTTGGCTTTTGCCTGTTCATTATTGCTATTAGTTTTGGTTCAATTATTTTGTAATGATTGCCCGGAGAAAAATTACAAAGGCGAGATTTATCATAATGTTGCGACTAATAGTGAAGTGACTAATAGAAACAATCTCCGGTAGTCGTGTTTGGGATTTGTAAAGAATTTCTTTGGAGATAAAATGTTTCAAAATTCGGCAAAATAAGAGGAAACACAATTTTTTTAGGATGATTTCATTTCCAAATCTTGGAATAGGTTTCAGTACTAGTGTTGGACGGGCTTTAGCTCTCGCGTCAGAGCAGCTTCAGTTCCTGTGTGAAACAGGCTTTAGGTCTCGTGTGATAGGTTGTTTGTCCCTGTGAGACGGGTTTTTGCGTTTTTTGAAGAAGAAACTACTTACGAAGGCGTAGAAGGGCCAACAACAAAATATTTTTAAAAACACTTGAACACTTGAAAGTGGCAACTCCAAATGTTTTTGTAAGTGACAATTGTCACTTTAAAGTGACAATTGTCACTTCGAACTGACAATTGTCACTTCGAACTGACAATTGTCACTTTGAAGTAACAATTGTCACTTGAAAGTGGCAATTCCAAATGTTTTTGTAAGTGACAATTGTCACTTTGAAGTAACAATTGCCACTTTGAAGTGACAATTGTCACTTCAAATTTGTCAATTGTCACTTTCAACTGACAATTGTCACTTCGAAGTGACAATTGTCAGTTGAAAGTGGCAATTCCAAATGTTTTTGTAAGTGACAATTGTCACTTCGAAGTGACAATTGTCAGTTCAAAGTGACAATTGTCAGTTCGAAGTGACAATTGTCTGTCAGTTCAAAGTGACAATTGTCAGTTCAAAGTGACAATTGTCACTTCAAAGTGACAATTGTCAGTTCGAAGTGACAATTGTCACGTCACAGTGACAATTGTCCCTTCAAAGTGGCAATTCCAAATGTTTTAAAAAATATTTTGTTGTTGGCCCTTCTACGCCTTCGTAACTACTAGTCCAAGAACCCAATTGATTTTTATATCCCCTGGACGATTCTAAAGTGTTCTAAAAGGTTAATCATGAAAACAAATCCACAAAACGGCAACTGTGCCGGAAGTCATTGTTATCAATTAATAACAAGACGCGATTTTTTAACATCTATATTTTTGTTACCGTACACATGAAAGAATCACTAGATTGTGAATTTCAATGAGTACGACCAGATAAACACACTGTGCCGCGTAACATCCTACCGCAACCCTCAGAACAGCAGCGATAAAGGGTTGTGAAAAACGCTACCTTTTTGTCCTGGACTCAACAAAAATTGAAGGTAAGAACTAGATGTGCCCAAAAAAACAACTATTCCCCCAAAATCCCAGCTACCGAATCATCGGCCCAATATTCTGAGAAAAACAAAAAACGGCTTCTTTGAATCTTTTGTTTCTCGAACTTTTCAAGAAATCATTTGGTCTAGTCGGTAGGTAGGTTTTGGACCAACAATTGTGTACAATACGTCAAGCTCGATCTTTTCGTCACAATCTTTTTTTGGCTACATCTAGTCCTTGCCTTCATTTTTTGTCAAGTTTTTTTTTGCCGGGATAGAAAGGTCGCAAATTGCGTTTTTCCCACCCCTTTATCGCCGGCAGGATGGGATGAGGCACACTGAGTTTTCCTGGTCGTACTCATTGAAATGCACAAGGTAGATGTTAAAAACGCGTCTGGTTATTATTTAATATAATTACCTCCGCCACATTTGCCGTATTATGGATGTTTTCATGACGAACCGTGTAGAAAACTTAAGAATCGTCCGGGGGTTCAAGGTATAAAAATCGACAGGGCTCTCCTTACTATACTAGTTACTATCGATAAAAATACAAAACTGGCAATGTGATAATACCTAACAATAATTAATTCAATGAATCAAAATATGCTTTTTGTCTGATTTCCATAGTTCCAGATTTATTATTGAGAAATAATTTAATCATGAAGCAATTAAAAATTTCTCGATTAAAGTATGCATAGGTTAATTTCGGGATTTTCATGCATTTTTATTCTTTTGATTGTTTCACAGTTGCGGAAAATAATAGACCTAGTGAATTTGCAGATAAATCAAATCTTACCCATCAGCCAGTATAAAAGTAAACAGAGTCGAGACGTTTCGAAAAGGTTCATTCTGGTGTGCAGATCCACAGTGTTCAAGTTTAATATTTTTCACAATTTTTATAGTGAATTTACTTTGACAAAGGGTACACCAAATTTTTTTTGGGAGAGTTAGCATGAGTCATGAGTATAGATATTTGCAGGTTACTCTTTAGAATATGCAAGAATACTTTTTTATGGACATTTTTTCCATGAAAGGTCTCGTCATTTTCCTGAAAAATGAGTATAGCTAAACATATAGACAGAAGGAAATAAAACAAAAAATGATTTTATGTGGGAGAGTTAAAAGGATCGCGTAAATAGAATGCATTACGCAGATCATTTTTTCTGGATTCGACTACCGACTATCATGGGAAACAGGCGTTGACCGCATTGTCAGGAAGTCAAGTTAATGTGAGTTATTGTACAGCCATTCAACGTGCATCGCAAAGTTATTTAATTGTTGTGAAAGTTTCAGGCATTCGTGGTGTCACTTTGAGTGAGACATCCAGTTTGCCCACCGAAGGGGGATCGAAGTTGTGGCTATGAACGCCGATACTGGCATATTATCCTTAGTAGACGGGCCATAAAAAAACAAGCAAGCCACATTTTTCCTTTTATAGTTATATAACTTTCACTTCCAGTTCAATCGGAAGTATGAACTACTCTTTTGTGAGAGAAAATTTAAATGGTTCAAGGGAAAAAATTTAATGGATGGTATGGTATGAAAAAGTTTTTAACAAAAAATTAAACCGACGAAAAAATCAACAGAAAAGCAAAAAATAAACCTTAGTCGATAATTGAGCTCCTAAACTAATGCGAGTAACTAATTTTGAGTTGGCGCCAAACAAACTAGCAATTGAATTAGGTGAAGCTTGAAATGATGGCAGTGGGATGGATTACTTCTTCAAAGTAATCTAATGATCTTCGTTAATTGTGTGTTTGTCGCCGACTCAAAATTAGTTACTTACATTAGTTTAGGAGCTCAATTATCATTAAGACTAAGGTTTATTTTATTTTTGCTTTTCAGTTGATTTTTTCGTCGGTTTAATTTTTTGTCAAAAGTTTTTCTTTTTACCTTTTTTGTGGCTAAAATCAACTAATAACTATCTACTCAATTGACTCCAGGTATCCATTATGTTGTAGTGTCATCAGAACTACCTATATGTGTGCCAAGTTCCAACAGAATCGGTTCACAGAAGAAAAATTAATAATCCCCGATTTTTCTACCCTTGGGTGGTGGATTATTTTTTTCCAAATCCGAAAATGACCAATTTTGAAGTATACCCTGTCCATTAAAAAAGGAATCATCTAAATCGGATAACCCAGTACAAAGTTATGAGTGGTAAAACTGTTAATAACTGGTAATAATAATTCAGTGGATGAATGATAAATATCCCCTATTTCTCTACCCTTAAGGGTGACATTTTTATTTCAAATTCAAATGGGACCAACTTTGAAGTATACCCTATCCAATAAAAAAAGAATCATCGCAATCGAACTGCTCTGTGAAAAGTTATGCGTGATAATACATTAAAAAAAAAATACCCGTTGACTAGAGAACCTCCCCCTTTTTCATTTCGTCGATGAATTATGGTGTATATTTGCAGAAATAATCTGTTCCCATGTAATATATGCGATCCCGGCGACAAAAATATGATCTCATATTTGGTAATATTTAAAAAGGCTGAATAGTTCCATGCTCATTGAGTTTGATACACATATCACATTCTCAAAAAACTTGTTGAATGAAGTTCCATCCCTTGAACTCGCCCAAGTTATTTTTCGTTTTATTTAGATTTATGTTTAGATTTTTTTATATGAATTTTCCTAGAAAATGGTAGGTTGTGTTCCAGAAATATACTTAAATTGAGTTTTCCGCAAAAATCACTTTAATGAGACATTGTCTAGATATATCGGCCATCGTGGACTAGGCAATATTTTTGTCTATATTCATGCTAACCTCTCAATAGACTGCCTGAGTCTTAAGGTCAGACACGATGGGCGGACCTTACCAACCTGTCCATCGAAAATGCAAATGCATGTTAAATGCCCATAAGGAATTTTTATTTTTTAGTTTTTGCGTGATTGTGTTATAAATAAGGCTGGAAATATTAATATTTTGTTATAGTGAGGCCAAATTCAGGATATTCCATCATATTTTATAGAGAGATCGGGATACAACATGTTTATGGCTTATTCAAGATAGTTGAGGTTATGTCATTGTTTTCTTTTAATTGAAAAATAATTACATTAAAGATTCAGCTACTTTTACTGGCATTTTTTTGTGGAGCATCCGGATTAATTAAAACTAGGGCTAATCCGGATTAATAAAAAATCCGGATTATCGTGTCTTGCATATTTGACCCTTTTGTTTTAAAGACCAAATAATATGTTTACGTTTCGACATTCTGCACTACACTAAAACACATCCGGCCACAAATAATCAAAATATAAATGAGTTACCGCTTTGAAATAAGACGTTCAGACAAGTTGGAACCGATGACCATGGCAAATCCGGATAATCGAATCATGCGATCCGGTTTACAAGGTAAATAAGCTTGGCATCAATCCGGAGTAGCCAAATATCCGGATTATCGAGTCTCTACTGTACATTCTTTATCTGTAACGGATACGTTGTGATGTCCAAACAGATGTAGTGACATTTTATCCCGCTGGTGCAAGAACAAGTGGCAGAGGTAATATCAGCCGATTAATTCAGTGTGATCTACAATATAAACATGTTCATTATATGTTTTATCTTTCATGCTAGCATGTATTTCTCCTCTGATCAAATCAGCATCAAATTGCATTGTTTTGCAATAGTTGGATTTATATATAAAATATGATGGGAATTCCTAAATTTGGCCTTACTTTAACGAAATATTAGTATATCCACCCTTAGTTATAAGGCAATCACGAATAAACGGAAAAATAAAAATGCCTTATGGGCATTTAACATGCATTTGTATTTTCGATGGAAAGGTTCGTCCCTTTTGTGATGTCAGACTTCACTAATAGAAACATTTTGTAAACACTACTACTATAATGCCTTCTAAAGAGTATCCAAAAACTTTATATTGATCATTTCCTAGAAGAAACAAAATTCTTGTGGAATACAAATCCCAAAACTTTCGCATTAAGAATGAAAAGACTATATTTGAAATTATATTGAAGAATAATTTTGATATGGGCAATTGTTAACTGACATGTATATAGCAAATAATGTTCGCTTTCAATTCATTTTTTTTAATGCTAACCATATAATTTCAGTGATTTTTTGACCACCCTGTACATGTACATTTAGTCTATAGTTTTAAAAGTAATACTATTGTTTTTTTTGAGAGGTTATCAAATTCCTGAAAACAAAGTAGACTAAGGATCCATACAAGGAGTTATTTTTATATGCTGGGTGACTTTTGCCGGAACGAGCAGAACTTGTAAGATTCTACTTTATTTATTGTTTTCCGTATTAAATTTGTATACGGGTGTTTTCTTCAAGTACCTATTTCAGTGTGAGGAAGTGGTTCGTGAGGAAAATTGTTCGGGCAGATGCCACAACTCAAAATGGAGTGTTGAAGTAAAAATGCATAATTTTTTGCAAATATAAATATTCTGAATGTTCATTTATTGCATTTTGCTAGTCCTCTGTTCAAGAAAAAAACTTCAAACATAAAAAAATCGAGACGAAAATTTTGTTCATTGGGAAATGGTCTGTCCCTCATTTCTGGGACATTATCAATCCACTTTTTTGTTTCATAAAAAAATATTTCCAATATCAAATGTCGTGTTGTATACGTTCGTTCATATTTTTCTTCAATATCTCGAGGGGCCACGTCCTCTTAATTGAGGTTTATACTTGAGAAAATACTAACATGCCGAATTGAATTTGTTATTGTAGTGTCTAATTTTGGAGATGGTGAATTTTAATGGGAAAATTGGACATGATTGTTTTCCATCTGTATTTTTGAGTAGGGCCTATTCAGAGCTAGTTATCAAGATGTGATTCGTTTTGATATAGGAGAAACATGTGAGAGAAATTGTGTGATAATAACGGAAAGATTTGGTAACTGGTTTTGGATAAACGTGTGCCTTCCGTTACTCATTTGTATTTTATTGAAATTTCATTTGTTCATAATGAAGTTTTGAAATACTCTTTTAATCCGAGCATTTTTGACCACCAAATGTTATGAGGCAGTACGATGGTTGTTTAGTTTTTCGTACACATTTTCTACTAAGTAAAGATATTGTACAAAAGTATATTACTTTAATAAACAATTATCTACTGATTTTTTATTCATTGCGATGTCTTCCTTCCTGTCTACTGGTGAATCTGACGAAAATATGACAGAAATTCACCTTCACTAAATGATTCAACGCCAACTTTTTTTTTGCGTCAACCTAATCGAAGGTCAAAATGATTGTTGGGATAATGTATACTTTATGTATCGACACAGAACTTTCCTAGTAACCTTTGAAGCAAAGAAAATACTACATGATTATAAAAAAATACTATTTTAAAGATAAAAAATCAGCTGTGGGACACCAAAGAACTTGACCGGCACGGGCCTCGGGAGAATAGGGTTATTTTGAAATGAAACATTTTAGGGATGTCGAAGTCAATTGTCACTTTGAAGTGACAATTGTCACTTTGAAATGGCAATTCCAGATGTTTTTCAAGTGACAATTGTCACTTCAAAGTGACAATTGTCAGTTCAAAGTGGCAATTCCAAATGTTTTTGAAAAATATTTTGTTGTTGGCTCTTTAACGCCTTCATAGATTTTTAATAATTGAATGGCAAAGTTTTTAACTTTGACATTTTTTTATTATTGACATATGTCAGTTGGAGAAATAATTTTGACTGTTCTAGATAAAGTTTTTCAAGGGCTTCCAAATGACATATTGCAAGTCAAGTTACGTGCGCCATAGTTTCTGTCATTTTTTAATAGTGACAGATGACAGCCAAAAACTAATGGTCGCATTGGGGGCTGAAACTGTATCTTCGTACCAAATTTCAGCTCGATTGTTCAAACGGTTCGGCAGTTATCGTGGAAGATTACAGACAGACACATACACTCTGGAAATGGTCTCGGGGGATCTCAAAACGGATATTTCCGTCGATATCTCGTTTTGTTTTTTGCACGATTACATGTTTTGACCACTGGGGAAGGGGGGTAGTTTCAACCCCTGTAATACTAGCCAAAAGCATGTATTTTATTTTTTTCAAGAAAAAAGTTTATTCAAAAAAAAAAATATCTTGCCGACGTCACCAGTTGTATAAAGAGGAATTGACTATTGTCTGTTTTTCCTCAAAGATGTTAGAAAAAGAGATGTGGATAAAGAAAAATACATTTCGAGTGAACGCACGCTGTCATCAACCTGACCACTGGAGGATGTGGCCAGGATTTTATTGTTTGAGGTTCATTTCCTTAAAATTACAATCGGCACTGGGTTTTATCACATGATTATCCGATCGGTAGTGAACTCGGCTAGAAGCAATGTCTGAGATTACATAAGGTGAGGACAATAACAACAAAAAATTAAATTCAGACTTATCTGAATTCGATAAAGTAGGTCATATTTATATAATCCTACGTACAAAAGGAAACTTTCGCCATTTAGATGAACGGAAAACTTGCCCTTTTGCTCTACGCCCTGATTCGAGGGCTTAGCGCGGTAACCCCATTATTTATTTAGTTTCACTTACAAACACATTAAAATGTAGAACATGTAGGGTTGAGGTGCTTAAAACTAACTTATACTAGGAAGAGAATACTCACAAAGTGCTTAAAACTAACTTATACTAGGAAGAGAAAACTCCAAAGAGTCGATTTTTTTTAATTTTACAGCATACAAGCTTTAATAGTTTTAGGACAGGACATGTAAAAATCTAAGTCATACTTATCAACAAGGGAATTACATTGTGGTAGCATGTTGTTTATTGGTGAGCAATCCATAGGATTTGTGGAGAAATTCATTTTTCTGTTCATTCTCAAGTTTATTTTGGGTACTGTAATTTTGACAGTGTTAATTAATGCGAGACCATTGTATTTGACGTTGTTGATAATGTAATAGATAAAAAGTGCAGTCTGAACCAGTCTCCTCCTTTCAAGCGACACCTGGTTAAAACTTTCTAGCATACTTTGATAGGATACCAAATAAGGATATGCATTGTATTTACGAACATATAGGTATCCCAAAAATCTTTTTTGAACCTTTTCTATTGCATCTTTATTGATGTCCGCCTTGGTGACCATATAATAGAGGCATATTCAAGGTGGGGCCTAACTAAAGTATTGTATAAGGTGATGATGTTATTACTATTTTTGAAGAATTTTGTATTTCTTATTACAAATCCAAGTACTTTGTAAGCTTTATTAATAATGAATGTGAAATATTTGTTAAATTTGAGGTTAGACTGGATAATAACTCCTAGGTCCTTACACTCATTTTGCCTACGTAGTTCGGAATCTTTAAGAGAATAAGAACATTGTAGATAGTTAACTTTACGGGTGAAAGTTATTACAGCACATTTGTCAATGTTCAGAGTCATTTTATTTGTGTCAAACTATTTACATACATTATGCGAGTAACATCGCGTTACGAAAATATGGATAATAAATTGGAATGAAAGCAATTCTGAACTATAGTCAATCCGCGCATATAGCAAATTAGGTTAGTAAGTATTTCTCAGAACCTTAAATGCACTTGCTGTGTGTGTTCTTGAAGATCTTGTTGGTTCTTCCCATAATCCCAAAATTTCTGCCACTTGTCTTATGCGAATCGACTTTCTCTGATTTTCTATCACCTTAACAAACTTCTCGATTTTCGGAAACCGGTTCCTCGCTGAACTTAGGCTAGCTAGTCGCGTCTATGCACAAACAAAAATATGTTCTCAAATGGAGACTACTTTTCAATCCGCGTTAATATTTTATAGAGTGAAAACCGTGAATAAACTTCAATCTCTCGATACAAATCACGCGTTGATACGCCTCGTGGAGATTCCAGTAAATATCCGATTCAAAACCCGTTAATACACCGTTTGGACTCTAAAATTATTCGCTTCAAACCGCACGAATGACTTCCAACTTTTTGTAGTCTCCACAAAAAAAAACCTAACGCTCCGCTTCAGACGCGACCCGAGAACTTCTTTCTATTATTCGTTTCAAACCGCGCGATGGAACTCCCACTTTTTGAAGTCTCCAAAAACTAACCGCTCCGCTTTCGTCAGAGTTGTTATTTCCAAGCCAACCAACGTCCTTTTTGAGAGCTTTCATTGGTGCAGAAGATCTCGCCTATGCTATAAAAAGTGTCATTCTCAGCAGTTCTACAGCTGTGAGCACCGTTTGGACGTTTCAAAGGAGTCTCGCAGAGGAAATGAACTGAGACTACCTTATTCACGATCAGCCATTGGGCAAGACTCAGCAAGCTATCAAGGAGTCATATGTTATAACAAAGTAATTAGATTACTAGGAAATATTGAAAACTACAATAAATTCAAAAAATCCTTAATGGACTTTCTCTTGGAAAATGCCTTTTACACTGTTAAAGAATTTTTAGAGATTTGAATGTATATACGTTACCTTTTTTTTTATTCTGTTTGTGGACTAGTCTGATAAATGTTGTACCATTCATGTATATGTTATATGTGTATGATATTTTAATGATGAATAAATTCTATTTTATTCTTCTATTCTTTGGCGCTAGACGTAAACAATGTCTTCTACTTTGTAATACATTGTAGGACTCTCCCATCGGTCGGTAATTGTCATATACTCCCAGCCCATACAGTATCGGAAAACATTTATCTGGGGTACGGACAGAAATCTACACGAGCAACAAGGAACAATGATATGATAATACCACATATTCTATCTATACAGATTATTCTAAAGCCTTTGACAGGGTCAACCAAGAGTTGCTCATTGCCAAACTGTCTTCACTGGGTTTTTATGGACCAATTTTGCAGTGGATACAGAGTTTCTTATATGGTAGAAGCCATATAGTGAAAATAGGAGGCTGTGTATCAATCACAATCCCTGTATCTTCAGGTGTTCCTCAAGGATCCCACTGTGGACCTTTGTTATTCAACCTATTCATTAATGACCTTGTTACAATTATAAAACATAGTGAGGTACTCATTTTTGCTGATGACGTAAAAATATTTAAATCAATCTTTTCCATAAACGATGCCTCGCTCTTACAAGAGGATTTGTCACAATTTTATGAATGGAGTGGTAATAATCACATGGACTTGAATATATCTAAATGTTATAGCCAAACATACTCTAGAATCAATCACCCTGTTCTACATGACTACAGCATCAATAATATACCAATTAATAGGAGATCAGTATCAAAGGACTTAGGGATCATGTTTGATAGTGAATTGAACTTTAGATCACATAATGAGTATATTATATCTAAATCACTCAAGATGTTAGGCTTCGATTTGTTGAAAATATAAACAGGATGTTCATAAAATCAGAAAAATCTTTTTATCGATATTCAATTGAGAATGTTTCCCTTTTCAACATGTTAGGCTTCATTAATAGATCATGTAAGGACTTCAGTTTGAACACTCTCAAGTTATTATATTGTTCATTGGTGAGATCATTATTGGAGTATGCTTCAATAATCTGTTGCCCATATTATGAGTTACACATAAAACAAATTGAAGCTGTACAAAAAACTTTCCTTAGGATTTGTGCATACAAGCTAGGTCTAAGAAGGGGAGAATATTCATACAACAACATTAGAGAACAGATGAACCTATTATCTTTAGAGAATAGAAGAATTATTATAGATGTATGTTTTTTAAACAAAATACTATCTGGCAGCATCAACTGTGAGGAGATTTTATCTTTAATTACCATTAAATTCAGTAGACAGACCAGAGTTAGTACTGAAATATTTAAAATACCGTTTCACTCCACAAATTATGGTTTTTTCTCTCCTCTCACCCGAATGCTCAGAAATGGAAATAAGTATCAACAGGTTGATGTCTTTAGCAGCTCCACAAATACCATTAAAATTGAATTGAGTCGCATTATTTTCTGAAACACTTCCTTTCATGATTATTATTTCATTCCATTATTATTATATAGCTTTGTATTTTTATATATTTTACCACTATATTGTATTGTATTTTACCACTTTAGTGGACTTGTATTGTGTTTTATATTATTATTAGTATTAGTATTGTATTATGTATTAATTATCTTTAGTCTAGTTTAGGATTTTAAATTTTTTTATCTTTATATACAACAAATTGTAATTGGGACTACCCGTTGAATAAATAAATAAATAAACAAGAGAGACGCACTGCTGTGTGCCCCTCCTGTTACCCCACCCGACACATTAACTGATCACGTGGCAATGCTGCACAGCGAATCGACTCATTTCTTGTCGTTATGTCGATATCCCTTCCTCGAGCGAGTCGAGGGGAAATTGTAATGCTCTCTCTCAACATAAAGCAAGCTATTCTTTACGCTCTCATGAAACCACCATACCCAAGATAAATACTTTCTGGTACTGTATAAGGAGTTTCATTTCTGGTTGCCTACCCTTAGGCTTGCTTATGAATATAATTGCGAGCCATACGACCATCGGTTTAATTGAAATTATATTAAGGGGGGGAAGTTCATAGTTTTCCATTCTTCGGCTGAGAGCTTCAGGTTATTTCATAATCAACATATAAAAACCAACAATATACTAACAACTACTGGTTGTTACACCCCTTTGGATTACAATTTTGGAAGAACTTTTCTCAGTACGTATCTACCCCTGGAATGTAACCTTCCTGCAAAATTTCATTCTATTACCGGTTCTCCTTGAGATATAATCTGTTTTTACTGCCCAAGGTGTGAAATTCAGAGTGAAAAGATTTCTCCTCAGACAAGAAAATGCCGTGTTTTTAATAACAATTTCGAATATAAAAATTATTCAAATATTCCTATTCAAGCAATTGTCAAGATATTATTCATTCATTACGCGTTCTTTCTCTTGGTAGTTCCGGGATTTGACAGTCGAGAGTGGATGTGTATTGTAGTTGTGAGGTTACTGCAAAGTGAAAGGAGAGAGGAAATACTTCGATAAATTGCCGAGTAAGTAGCTATGTAGTGTATGTGTTTGCTTTGTATAAAAAACGCGTAGGTAATTACTGCGTATATGTTTTATATTCGAATCCGCCGAATAGTAGGTTTGATATTCGTAAAAATACTATTCGTTGCATCACTATAAATTTCCAATAACTTGGATTTGAGAAAGGGAACAGAGGTAATTCCCTAATCGCAATCAAAGGATTTAGAATTTCTAATATAAGTTTTGTTGTGAGATATTTTAGGCAAATCATTTTCAAATGCTATGTTATTGAAAAATTTGAAATTTTCCTAGTTTATTTTTATCCAGAATACCAAAAACGCAGTAACGTGTAACGGGGCATATTTTGTAATTTGCCCTTAGAACAGATAATTAATATTTTTTACTTCCAGGGGGAGAGAAAACCCAACGTATGGAAAACAATTGGGTATCGAATTTTGGAAAATCCTTACTTCAGTTTCTCAGTATTTCGATAAATATATGAAAAATTTGTTTATTTTTCGGTTTCCTACCCACCTACCAAATTTGAAACAATTTGACATCTGTTTTTTTTCACGTTTTCTTACAATTTTTTGGCTAATTCAAATTTCGTAAAATCTGAAATTATCAGTTGAAATATAATACACTCATCTATCTGCTGGAGAATTTTTTTCTGTTTAAAAGTGTTTCTAATTGATCTTTTCCAAATAAATACAAATATGCTAAAAAAATATGTTATACTTGACGCAAAGTAGCTCTAGTTCTGAATATTCAAATCCATTTTCAAATAATAAAAAAAAAAGTTTTTTATTTTCATATAATAGTAGTTTTACACAGTAGTAACATGTAACACACGATTTTCTTAGAAGAATGTGTGTGTGCTACGTCTAACAATTAACTAGATTTACAATAAATGTTAAGTAATTGTTTACAAAAAAGTTAGAAAATGGTAATAAAAATAAATGATTTTGGTATTGGTTATAACAAACAATAAAAGTAATTATTAACTCTAGTAGTTTTAAAAGCTATACAGTACTAACATAGTGGCTTAAACAATAGTTTTTAATTTTATTATCTAGCAACCAGAATATAATCTTTCTTTTGATATACTTATAAGGTCGATTTTTAAATTGAGAGGGAATGATGATGAGTATTTTTGGGGCAATATAATGAAGTGATCTTTGAATTGCTGTAAAGGAGGTGCTTGGACATGTAACGTGTTTTAGGCTTACAGCTCGGGTAGTGATACTGTGCCAAATTTCTTGCGTTGTATACTTATTTTTCAGTAGTAATCTACAAACATTTTTTATGTGTAACTGTTCAAGGTTCAGGACTCTAGCTTCGTCAAACACTTGCTCTGTGGAGCATCTTCTGTTTTTAAATAGTATAATTTTTAGGATTCTTTTTTGGGCTATGATTAGTGGAGACAAAGTAGATTTACAGGCCGAGCCCCATGCGACAATACCATAGTTTAGGACTGACTCTGTTAAGGCCCTGTATACATTTATTAGGTTTTTCTTCGGCAACCAATCTCTAATTTGATAAATTGTAATACATTTTTCTTAATTTTGTTGTTACATACTCAACGTGATACTGCCACTTCATGTGTGAATCAAAGAATATTCCTAGATATTTAGTTTTAGATACTAATGAGATTTTTTGGGTGCAGTTGCATTTTGCAAAGTCATGGCAGTTAGTGGCGTGAATCTTTATTGTATTATTACAGGGATAGGTTCGTTTATTTAAGGAAAAACACATGAAGCCAGACTTGTCCACATTAAGAGTCAGTAAACTAGTGTCAAGCCATAATTTAACTTTACTCATTGCTACTTCAGCTTTTTTATATACAAGATCCCATGAGGTATCATGAAGCATAATAACTGTGTCATCAGCGTAACAGACCACATCTCCTCCACACTCCATTTGGATTAAACTATTTATGTAGATGGTAAATAAGGCTGGACCTAGTACTGTGCCCTGTGGCACACCACATTCCACCAGGCAAGACACTTATGGAATCTCCCACTTTGACCTGTTGAGATCTCTGATTGAGATAGGATTTAAACAAGTCCAAGGCAATATCTCTGATACCTAGTTTGTACATATTGTCTAGTAAAATGTAGTGCGACACAGTGTCAAAGGCCTTTCCCAAGTCCAGGAATATTAATGAGCATTTTCTAACATGATTAAGATTTTTTTTTATTTGTAATCTGTTACCCTGATGATCGCGTTAGACCTAAAGATAGATAAGATGCAAATAATGGTTCGCCTGGAAACTTTGTTGACAGTGTTTTTTTTAAACTGAGGAGTAATATTTGATATACATTCTCGAATTACTGTCTCCAGATGGTTGACATCTCGGAATGGTCTGTGCTAGTAGACTTTTTACTTCAAATACCCCCAAAGGAAAAAATCTAGTGGAGTAAGGTCTGGGTTATTCCATATTATGCCCCATAGGCGAGGATACGAGAAATTATTATCGCTTTAATAGTTATTTGTACAACCATTTGGGAAAAGCACTATTTTTCGTAACGAGCGGATTTCTGCAGAACGAGCAAAGCGAGTTCCGCAAAAGAAAGCATGTTACAAAAAATTGTGTTTTGGGATGAATATTCCAATAAAAAAAACAAATCTTTTATCAATTTCGATGGGAAAAATTGAAAAAATCGTCAGGTGTGGGGATTTGAACCCACGCTAACTTTTGAGATGTAGAGCTTAGATCTCGCGCCTTAGACCGCTCAGCTGGGCGATATTAATCGTCAAACGCATTACCATACTTCAACGTAAGTGAGAAAGTTTTTTATCTACTTTTGTACTTGCTACCTACTCATACTCAAAATTTCAGCTTTGCTAAAATGACGTAGGTTTGCCGGCTCTGGGATCTTGTACTATTTTAATTAATTTCGACAAAGCACCCCACGCTTTTTGGCATAGTCGTTGAATAATAAAATTATTTTTTACTTTTTAGTGCGGTAAAAGCGTGTTCTCATTCTTGGACAGACTTCCATGGAAAAACGAAAATTAATGCTACACAGAAGACTACGTTGTCAGCTGGGGTCAATATCACCAATTGTTCAAATTATGTTATTAAGACATAGGTAATTTATGTAAAATCATCAAGTGGTTTATTATAAAAGTATGCACAATGAAATATTAGTATATTAAAGTATAAGTGGATAAAAAGGGCTTTAAAACATGCGCGATTTTTCGAGCACGACGGCGCTGCTGGAGTGCTCGAAATAGAGCAAGTGTTTTTAAGACCAGTTATCCACGAATACTTTACGTTATTTTTTTTTATTGGTGCACTTTGAAATCATATATACTGGTATTATTACTACAAATAATAGAAATAAGAACTAATAATGCAAGAAGGTTGAATTCGTGATGTGACATCAGTATACCTTTCGTTGTCATGGAAATGAGAAAAACATTCATTTGCAATTTGTTACCAAAGATCAATATTTGTTGTCACCAGAGCTCAAAAATGAATTATTCTAATATCGATTTTTTGAATAGTGAGGCAGAATCGCGGTTAATACCGCGAAAATCCAGTGATATATATAAAAAAGAATATGAAAAGTTCATCAAATGGATGGAGGAGCACATATAAATGAACGAATTGTGAGTAATATTTTGACGTTACAAGGTACTCCTGTCAGATCAATAATCAAAAATTTGTCATTTAGACTTCACGTTTCTCGATTTGTTGATGTTGTCATGGTTACCTTTAAAAAACGCGCGTTTTTTAAAGTTCGATTTAAACACGCTGAGGCGTGCTTTAAATGGGTAAAAAGGGGCACCAATAAAAAAAAATATATAATAATAATAATGTGTATTTACCAAGAATACATGTATGTGGTGAAAGTTTACAGAAATATAACCTATAATAAACAAAACAAGAATCCCATAGAAACTCGGGGTTGTGCATTATTAATATTGTTCTGCATTATTAATATTTATAATTAGTTTTTACCATACATATTATGGTATTGAATTCGAATAAAATTTAATTAATATGTACAGAGAACATAATAACAATGAAGAAGTACTTCAAGTTAAAATTTTATTCCTGTATTTTTTGCAACTGATGGTGAAATTAACTTTTTCTAATTTTGACATTTAAAGTGACACTTTTTAAAACTCGATGACGTTATCAAATGTTTTACTTTTCATAACTAGTTACGAAAAGTAAATTTTTTCGCAACTGGTGATGAAATAGTATATTACATTACTAGTGCGGAAAGTGACATTTTTCACACGAGTGGGAAATATTGTGGCACGAGGCGTAAGCGGAGTGCGGCAATCACACGAGTTTGAAAAATCACTTTCGCGCGAGTAATCTACGCTATTTTTCCTACGACCACCTATTTTATTACAACTGAGATTTAAGAAGGTTTTACTTTCGATCATGTACCTACCATCACGAAATGTCTATTTTTTGTGGTATTGTGTCGTGGAATTGTTTCAAAGCCTACTCAGCTTTTTAAATTTTCAAATAATGTGCCCGCGTCTGGTTCTCTGGTTGCCTATCTTAGATACAGGTAGTTCGTATTAAAACAAACTACTGAAATAATTATAAATTAACAGTTTGAGCTTTCGTTGCTATCCTTTAATTATATGAAGTTTAAAAATAGCTAAATTTTGTTGTAATAAAATGAAAATACAAGAAATATTATAATTCTATTAATGTAAATCGACTTACGAGATATACATATCTCTGATAACGTTAATTCAAATCTGAATTAGCTCAGATGGAAGAGTATACGGTAGATGACCGCAAGGTTGTGGGTTCGATTCTCGGCGTCAACATTTTTTTTTTCTTCTTTTCTTTATTTTCTACAAATAATTAGTTTTTAGTCCAGTTTTTATGTAAATAATATCAATAAGGAAGAGCAATTAATAATTACATCTGTAAATCTTACAGGATTCCCGCGTTTGACGGCTTATTGGCAGCCGTGCGGAAAGTTACTTTCCGCACTAGTGCGGAAAGTACTTTCCGCACGCGTAAGAATAAAGGTCACTTTCCATGGGAGTAGAGAGTGCGATATGTGTTACTTTCCTATGTGGTCGTAGGAAAAGTAAATTTCACCACCAGTTGCAAAAAATACAGGAATAAATTTTGTTATAATTTTAAGGCTAAACTACTTGAAGTACTTCTTCACTGCACTAAAAAGTGAAAAATAATTTTAATATTCAACGACTATGCCAAAAAGCGTGGGGTGCTTTGTCGAAATCAATTAAAATATTCCAAGATAGCAGAGCCGGCAAACCTACGTCATTTTAGCAAAACTGAAATTTTGAGTATGAGTGTAGTTGAGAAGGTATGCGTACTTGAAAGCGAGGCCCTTTTACAGGTAGCAGGTACAAAAGTACATAAAAAACTTTCTTACTTACGTTAAAGTATGGTAATGCGTTTGACAATTAACGTCGTCCGGTGGCCGAGCGGTCTCTAAGGCGCTAGACTAAGCTCTGGATCTCAAAAGTTAGCGTGACCCCTGACGATTTTTTTTTATTTTTCACTTTGTTTTTTTTTATTTTAATATTTATCGTCGTTGAATATTACAATAATTTTTTAATGTTTACTGCGTTGAAAGCGTGTTCTTCAGTTTTTTAAATATACAGTGTCCGCCAAAAAGTATGTACCATATGGGAAAAAAAAATATTACTGGAGTATTGGAAAAAATATTCTGGGGAAAAGTTTGTGCATGTCCGATTACCTAAAAATCGATTTTGACACATGTCAAGTGATCGCTAGTATGGCGGCAAATTGAAAAAAATTGCTATGAAAAGGCCACTTTTTACCTTTAAGGTAAGATGGCAAGATATCAAAAAAAGTTATTTGAAAAAGTTACTTAGAATTCAATTTTATGCACATCAAGAGATAATTCGAAAAAATTGGAAATAGCAATTTTTTTTGAATATGTTCCCATCTATTTCAAATTTTTTTCTTATGAATAGCTTGACTATACTGAAACATTTGCATTTCAATGATAATGACAGAACTTTCTCATTTTCTCCTCACCAGAGGGCACTATATTTAAAAAATAGGATTTTGTCAGAACCCTTGCTGTGACATAATTGAGGAATATGTTCACGGACACCGATGTAGATCACTAAATGAACCTGATTTCATTTCAGTATGGTTTATTTTCGATGTTTATATATGCCAAAAAAATTGTGAAAATATTCAGAATGAAATAGTGAGTCAAATTTAAGAGACTTATAATTTACATGTTTATGTGCGAAGTGAAACGCTCATCCACGATTATCATCGGAACTTGATTATAATCTGGAAAACACCATGTTTTTGGAGTGTCATGTCATCACAATTGTCGTGGAATTCTGATATAACTGTTAGATACGAACCGATGTAACAGCAAGGGTTCTGACAAAATCCTATTTTTTTAATATAGAGCCCTCTGGTGAGGAGAAAATGAGAAAGTTCTGTCATTATCATTGAAATGCAAATGTTTCAGTATAGTCAAGCTATTCATAAGAAAAAAAATTGATATTTTCAAATAAATGGGAAAATATTTAAAAAAAATTGTTATTTCAAATTTTTTCGAATTATCTCATGTGCATAAAATGAATTCCAAGTACATTTTTCAAATAACTTTTTTTTCAATTTGCCGCCATACTAGCGATCATGTGACAAGTGTCAAAATCGATTTTTAGGTAATCGGACATGCACAAACTTTTCCCCAGAATATTTTTTCCAATACTCCAATAATAAACTTTTTTCCCATATGGTACATACTTTTTGGCGGACACTGTATATTTTTTATATTTCTAACTTGAAAAAGGATCACATTATATCAGAATTAGAAAAAATATTATTGGGAAACACAATTTTTCGTAACTCGCTTTCTTTTGCGGAACTCGCTCGCTTGTTCCGCAGACATTCGCTCATTACGAAAAATAGTGCTTTTCCCAACTGGTTGCACAAATAACTATTTCATCACCAGTTGCGAAAAATTTTACTTTTCGCAACTGGTGTAAGACATTTGATAACGTCAACGAGTTTTGAAAAGTGTCACTTTAAATGTCAAAATTAGAAAAATATGCTTTAAAATACATACGCATATATAAATGTACCCTGAAAAAATTTCAATTACAGCAGTTTCCATTATTTTTTGAAAATCAGCAAATTTTGAAGCTACTAATATTGGCGCTTTTTGTGACGTAAACGACCGAGCAGCCAATAGTTGTTCGGGTTGATTGTGACGTTAAACGGCAATGTTGCCAAGTTTCTCAAACTATAAATGTCAGAACTAGAACACTATTCGCAATATCAAGCGACGATGGCGGATTTGAAGGGTGTAAAAACATTCGATCTGTCACAAAATAATATATTGTCGATTTCACAGGGCACATAAACCTTGTTCTTTTTTATATTTGAATCGTGGTCCATCAAAACGATTTCTGATAAGAGAAAGCCAACCATTTATTCTTATGGCGGCGTGGCCTAAGATTTGAAAATATGGCAACGTTGCAAAATTTATTGAAGCTGTCAACTGTTGGATTGGTTAATCGGGAAATTACGTCACAACATTTTGCAATGGCGCTAGAAAGAAACCATTTGAATTTTGACGACTTCAAATATCTTTTCGAACAAAGAAAAATTTAAAACTTGCACATTATGCAAAGTGAGGTTAACATTGTTCACAGATCACCAAAGAATTCGAACAATGTTGCCAAGCCAAACAGGACAAAACCACAGAAACCGAAATGTAATTGTGTTTGGGATTTGGGTACAATTTGTATCATTCTTGAGAATTTATATTTATTAAGGGTATATTATGCATTAATAATTTTTTGCTTGCGAAATAAATGGTAACTTCCCAGAAATTTCTGAGATATATTTTCATTTGGTAAATTTAAAGTTACTCTACACATGCACTCTGAATATAGGGAAAAAACTTTTCTTACGTGTTTTTGCCTCCTGAACACGAATCCGGAAAATGCGGCGGTCTCATACCGTTCCCGAATTAGATAACTTTAAATTAAAAATTAACCTCATTTTCAAGCACCGTTTTCTCGCATAAAACTCACTCAAAATGCCTCCTTCTTTTTACCAGCATAAACAATACACCCTAAATCACTTATTTCCGTCACAAATTTGCACAAAATATCGTTGTTTTTATCGAAAAAATCCTTCTTCTTACACAGTTCCAAATAAATAAATTTCACACTTTGACACATGGAATTTAGTAACTTTGCCTTATTTTTCATGTTGATAATAAATGAATCACCGCCCACAACAATTGCACACATAAATGAAGGAGAAAACTATTGCTCACATTTGAATTCGAAAAGTTGGCGGTGATTCATTTATCACCAACACGAAAAATAATAAGGCAAAGTTACTAAATTCCATGTGTCAAAGTGTAAAATTTGCTTATTTGGAACTGTGTAAGAAGGAAGATTTTTTCGATAAAAACGACAATATTTTGTGAAAAGTTATGCCGAAAATAAGTGATTTAGGGTGTATTGTTTAAGCTGGTAAAAAAAGGAGGCATTTTGAGTGAGTTTTGTGCGAAAAAACGGTGCCTACCGCAGGCCACATAAAGGAACTTCGTTCCAATAAATGGGTTGTTTAAAAAATTCAGGACATTGTGACCAATCTTCGGGAATAACTGATTAACCAGAAATTGGAAATCCATTGGGTTCAGAATCAAATGGCAAACGATTTCTGTATCGCCTGGTATATAAAGGGGAATCACTTTCTGTTCATTTTTTGGAGAACACAATCTATTTGGATTTGTGATTGTAAAACATATCCTCAAAAGATTTAAAGAAACGAAAACATCCTTAAAAAGTAATCCAACGAAAATATGTGTCAGATGTATTATCAATCTATTTTATTATCCTCTTTCATCCTACTTTGTTTCATATCCTTCCTGAAAAAAAAAAATGCGGATCACTCTTATTTGTTAAGTATTAAATTTTACTGGTGTTCCATAAAACTCGATTGCATTTTGGTCTAGAAAAGATAATGCTAGTCGAAAAAGATAACACAAATATTACCTGTAGAAATACTATAAATGGAGTTCTCCTTACTCTCATTAGCGTCAGTACCAGTAGTTTTGAGTTTTACAGTTCGATAAAGAAACTGATATTTTATTATTGAAAAGAAATGTCTATGGTTGTGTTGGGTGGAGTAAGTAAAAATTACATATTAATGCTCCATTTTAATAGAATAAAAAAAATTAGATTCTCTTGCTTGGGAAACGTAATTTGTAAATACAAATATGAGAAATATAAATCTACTCATTGTCTGACGTAAAACTGTATCTCGTATCTCTGAAACCGTTATTCCAGTGGAGTTGATTTTGTCTGCATGTCATGATTTTCAGTAATGAAGAAAATATAAGAACAATTGTATATGAAAGTGTGAACAAAGAACTATAACTGCGAAGACACACATTAAAAAAATAATTCAGAGCTTATCTTTGTGAGTTGGAATTTGAATACATCTACATAAATGAAGTATTCAATGAAATAGTACGAAAAGTAGCTCCTGAAAAGTGAGTGAAAATTAATCAAATCTAGGACACTGAATTGAAAACATTATTAAAAAAATATGTGTAGAAAAGGAAAAAATTGCTGAATAAACATGTGCAGAATATCTACTTAATATGCTCAAAGAAAATCATATTTCCAAATTAAAATTGTTGATAATAAAAATGATCTGCAAATATCTGAAACAACTTTTGTGTTCAATAAAAAAACTTGGACTTTTATAGTTTGAAAGAAAAAGTATAGTATATAAATTACACATTTAATCGAGTCTTCAGGCCCATCGAGAGGTGTGGGAGGGGGCGGACTTTTCCCCCAGGCCCGGAGTTCTCAGGGTGCTTGACTATATAGAGTAATTTTTGAATCTCCATCAAAGTTTTCTCTTGATTCTCCACATGATTGACATTGGGTCATAATTTATATTCTAGCTTCTTATTTACTATGGAAATACAAATTCAGCATTGAAAAAACATGTAATATGAACCATGGGGGGGGGGGAGGGGCTAAATCAACATGTAATATTTATAGGTAAGAAACAAAATAATGTATGTATTTAGACGACGTTTTTCCTGAGCAAGTCCTTCAATATTTTTTCTGGGTCAACATCCATTTCATAATAAATATTTACCAGAGCTAAACCTGTTAATCTATTTTCCGACATAGAATTTCTTAAATACGTTTTTAAACGTCTCGAAAGTCGAGAAACTCCGCTTTGTTGTTGCTGTTATTTGCGATTGTAACAAATTTTCGGTTACAAAACACCCATTTCCGTTAATAATGTCACTTTCATAAAATTTACAAAGTTTACGAGACTCTCGTAAGTGTATCAAATTCGGATTACCGTCGGTCATCGTATTGCTACGGTCGCTATATCTATAGTAGAAATCTAAATTTTTTGTAAATATTATAAATCTCAGGGGAGGAGGGGCTGCTGCCGCATGGCTACCCCTATGGGTGCGCCACTGATATGAACAAAAAATAGACAACGTAAAATAAAACTAATGCTTCCTAGAAATAACAAAATGTATGGATCACAAAATTGAGCAGAGAAGTCAAAGATAAAAAATTTGTAACATATGTGTATATGTGTCAGATCAAATTATAAACATGAAAATAATTTGATTTATTAGAAAAATGCTGGAACTTGATCGTTTTTTTTTTTTAAGTTTCCATATGGTATATTATTACGAATATGGGGTTCGTCTTTATTAAAATACACTTCACAATTACAATACAATAATGCCCTCTGTCAATTAAATAATTCAGTGTCCACTTCCAAGATATATCGCATGACTCTGAATTACTTTTGTTTTCTTCACAATTGATAACACTATGCTGTCCCGTCTTCGCCGGTTAGGCTGGCTCTTATATAGGTCAATAAAAACGAGAACATTCGCAACGGTCGTTCATCGGCCTTTCTCGAAGTCACATACATATGCGGTGGAGTAATGTATTCGGCAGTAGCCTACGGTATTCGATTTCGTAACAATGCCCTCTCTCTGATTTTGATCGCCTCGATCAAAAGCCATCGGTTCACCATGGCTTCAGTCTTTCCAGATGAACAACCTTCATCTCAGTGCTAGGGCTGCGTTGGATTCTGTAAACCTTGTCGTTCTGTAATCCTCGTGTGATC
The DNA here is from genome assembly GCA_018342105.1 of Gonioctena quinquepunctata. Taxonomy (NCBI): domain Eukaryota; kingdom Metazoa; phylum Arthropoda; class Insecta; order Coleoptera; family Chrysomelidae; genus Gonioctena; species Gonioctena quinquepunctata. Next base: position 164,361 of record JAFIRS010000334.1, read on the forward strand.
TTCTGAACCTGTTGACTTGGATGGCCCTGGGGAGCTTCGCTGCAGACTTTCCCCGGATTTCGGCAGTCGTGTTTTCAACTGTGACCAGTACAAACTGGTCTCTATCTTGATCGCCGTACCTCACTTCCAGAGCAGCAATCAGGTCTCCATACTTGCGATATTGGTCTTCTGTGATGGCCTGTAACATTGCCAAAGCAGGTCCCCTCAAAACCTCTATTAGTGCAGTGGACTTTTCTTCATTGTCCCATCCATTGGCCGTTCTCGCAGTTTTCGATATAGACATATGTTGATTGTCAATCAAAAGTCGGAGGTTTTACGGAATTGTTCGATGTGGCAACCCTGTCACAGTGGTCTTGGATCTTCAATGGTGCAACTTTCTTTTCTGGTATTCTGGTTCTTTCAAATGCTGCATTGTTCTCATAAGCGCCATCCACACTTATTTATTTTTTTAGTATTAAATTTTACTGGTGTTTTAATGATCTAATCAGATAACAAAATATTATTGTTGAAAATTTTTTTTTTTTTTTTTTTGATAAAGAAACTGATATTTCATTATTGAAACGAAATGACTGTGGTTGTGCTTTGTTCAGTAAGTAAAAACAAAATTTTCATGTTCCATTTGTATACATGAACATGATTTTTATGAAAAGTACATGCTTTTTATGAAAAGTACATGGATTTAAAAAAAATACATATATTCCATTGCCTGGGAAATGAAATTTGTAAAGATAAATCTGATCACTGTCTGACGTAAAACTGCAGACTTTCAACCTCGTTGTCGTTCTGTAATCCTCGTGTGATCTTCTGAACCTGTTGACTTGGATGGTCCTGGGAGCTTCGCTGCAGACTTTCCCCAGATTTCTGCACTCCTGTTTTCACTTGTGCCCAGTACAACTGGTATCTGTTTTGGTCGCCGTACTTCAATTCCAAAGCAGAAATCAGGTCTCCATACTTGCGATATTGGTCTTCCGGGCCAAAGTAGGCCCCTCAAAGCCGCTATAAGCCTTTTCTTCATCGTCCAATCCATTGGCTATTGCTGCAGCTCAAACTATTTTCGATACAAATACCATGCGGTGACTATCCATCAAATGTCACAGGTTTCACACGGAATTTTTCGATGTGGCAACCCTGTCACAGTGGCCTTGGATCTTCAAAGATGCAACTTTCATTTCTAGTTCTTTCAAATGCTGTATTGTTCTCTCATATGCGCCATCCACACTTCTTTCTTCGTTTCTTCTCGTACTACTTCTTTTTTTGCGTCTTTTCGTACTGCATCAACTCCTTCCATCAGTCCTGCGATTTGCTCTTCATCTGGAACATTTGTTCGAAAAATAATTTCTGTTGTTCTCGTTCAATATTTTGTTCTTCCAAAATGTTCGGACATTTAAGTTCACGCACTCTCTCGAGCGGGCGGAGGTGCGAAGCTACCATCCCTGGGATTATGTCTGAACGCCTCTAAGGCCGTATCCTTTCTAGTCAAAGGTGGCAACGATATCTCTTGCAGTTCCGAGAGTCGAAAGGCTCAAAACAATGTGACTTTACTAGGCAACACACAAAACCCCTAAATACAGCGCTAAAAATGTCTTTCTGTCTTGTCTTCTTTCGACGGTCATCGCAGAGGCGCACAGTGGAGTATTTGTGGCAAAACCCTGGCCAACAATATTTTTCATGTGTTTTGAAGTTAAAATCATTGATGTTGACTATTGACTTACTTTGTAATGGTAAATACTCCCAAAAAATATCTCTACATACCAAAGTTTAGTCACTACAGTGAGCTTAGTTTTTGAGTGATTCGGAAGATTAACTTTTTCAATCTGATTCTCCTGAACTCTGATCTGCGTCATCTTCTTAGAGGAGCTTTTCATTATTTAATTTTTCAGGAGACTCCTCAACCAATTCTTACAAAGCTAGTCTGAAAAAGTTGAAAAACGAAAAACCTGTGATGTGCCAGTAAAAAGAAACCTGTTCTTTAACTCGACTGGTGGCCGCGAGCGTAAAGGAGCTGGCTGATGCCCAGATGGTCCGAGTGCGATTCCCGGCACGGCTACTGAAATACAAATTTATTTCTGTAGTTTCGTTGAGCGGGAGGAGATAGGTGACCAACCAAACATTCTTGGTACCTAGATATCAATCCTTCGGACTGTCCACGCGCGGTTACCACCCGAGTAGTGCTTCGGATGACACTTAAAAAGCTAAGGTCCCCGTCTTCTTAACTCACACAAGTCTCTGACTTCCGAGGGTTGCTTTGCAACTAAGTTGGCGGTTAAAAACACCTTTAAACTGAGGCTAGAAGCTCCTTATGCTTCTCGAAATGATGTGATCCACACACCAGTTAGTCACTAATGATAAAATGCACTTTTTACAATTGTTGAGCAATTTGTAACTTTTCCTCTGTGCGGCATATGTCTCCTGTCGACCACCCACCCCACCTCCGGCGCCCAATCTCCGAATTTGTGAATTATCAAATAACTTGAGAAAATTGATTTGCTGTTTATTTCCGAGAAACTGTTAACGTATCCGTTTACGCGATGCTTTAATCATTTGCGTGGACCTGCGGGGGCGGAATAGATCCTTGTCATGTCCGACCAGATTTCTTGACGGCCGATCATGGGCAGTACAAACTCGGAATTGTCTTTCTGCCTCTGTACCTTCCTTTTTGTTTCTATGCGGAGTTCCCCCTCCTTTTGTCGACGTTCCTTCTCCTCTTTTCTATTCCTTTTGTCGACGTTCCTCTTCCTCTTGTTTTTCTTTCTCCTTTTGTCGACGATTCTCCTTCTTCTGTCGACGTTCCTCTTCCTCTTGTCTTTCCATCCGCCGTTTTTCCTCCTCAATTCATTTTCTTCCAGCAAACTGCTGTTTGATCATTTCCATTATAGCCTCCGTATCGTCGAAGGATGTATTTCTCTTATTCACTATGACTTTTTCTCAAATAAGTCACTAATATCCTCATTTAATAAGGAATCAGTTGAAATCAGTAACTTACAAGAGTTTTCACAAAACTAGAAATTATGACTATTCCATCGGTTTACATTTATTACTCTGTACTGGAAATCCACAACAAGAAAGATTCATTAATCAAAAATTCAGACCACCATAATTACCCAACAAGATCTGGAAATCTACTTAGATGTCAACGATTTAGGTTGAATAAATCTAGGGAGAATTCGCTGGACCTTGACCTTTATAATAAACTTCCAGAATACTTTAAAGATCTTCCCCAGAATATTTTCAAGATTACAATGAAATATTTTCTTAAAACTCACTGCTTTTATTCCATTTCAGAGTTTCGCAATTTCAAATTCCCCATAACTCTGAATTTGTTGAATGAAGCGAACTGATCTCACTTACTCCTATACGAGTACAAGTTCATGTGATTATTACTGCTAACACATCTTAGATTTTATATGTGTGAATGGTATATGTATTAGCTGGACTTCTGTTCCTATTTTATTAATGTGACTTTTGTTCAACTTATTTTTACTTTTAATGTGTTTTACAAATATATATATATATATACATTTTTTTTTCTTTTATATTTTTGACTTGCTAAAATTGTGCAGAAATGTATAGAAATTAGTTAAATAAATACTACTACTACTACTATAAGCAATATTAAGTTATAATTCATTCAAATTGATTATGTTCTTTAGATTTCATCATTTTATCAAATACAGTTGTGGGTTTGATTATATCCTTTTGCATGAATTAAAACCATCGGGATATAGATTTCCATCGATCCAGGCGATAAAATGAGTAAAAATTGTTTTTTTTTATTGGTGCCCCTTTTTACCCATTTAAAGCACGCCTCAGCGTGTTTAAATCGAACTTTAAAAAACGCGCGTTTTTTAAAGTTACCATGACAACATCAACAAATCGAGAAACGTGAAGTCTAAATGACAAATTTTTGATTATTGATCTGACAGGAGTACCTTGTAACGTCAAATAAAATATTACTAACAATTCGTTCATTTATATGTGCTCCTCCATCCATTTGATGAACTTTTCATATTCTTTTTTATATATATCACTGGATTTTCTCGGTATTAACCGCGATTCTGCCTCACTATTAAAAAAATCGATATTAGAATAATTCATTTTTGAGCTCTGGTGACAACAAATATTGATCTTTCACAACAAATTGCAAATGAATATTTGTTTTTCTCATTTCCATGACAACGAAAGGTATACTGATGTCACATCACGAATTCAACCTTCTTGCATTATTAGTTCTTATTTCTATTTTTTGTAGTAATAATACCAGTATATATGATTTCAAAGTACACCAATAAAAAAAAATAACGTAAAGTATTCGTGGATAACTGGTCTTAAAAACACTCGCGCGTGTTTTAAAGCCCTTTTTATCCACTTATACTTTAATATACTATTTGGCGCCTGCTCACCTACTTTATCGTCCACCGGGCGATATAGTACTCTCCTCGGGACCACGGGCGCTATTTTACGCCCGCAGAACTGGGCGTTAAAGTGCTACTTTACACCTTGTGCATTTATTGTATCATCCAATATAATCTTATAACTTTCAGGTTTTGTTATTTTGTGCTGCTAGCACCCGATCTTTTCAAATTTATGCTACGAAAGAATTGGACTGTCAGAGTTCGTCTATACAATGTATTAGCAATACAACATTCACAACATGTGCTTCTCTAGGACCCTTTTCAGTACTTCTCAATACTCGAATGACATGCCCCGATGGTTACATTTGCAATGAAGCCACCTCATCTCCGTAAGTACTTATTATTTTCACTCAAATTGAGAAATTAATCGGAAATTATTTGAAAAATATATCTATAACAAGTTTTCTTTCGAATTTTATCAGAGCTTCCTCACAAGAATTGCCTAGTCTGAGAAATTTTGAATGTAATGTAATTAATTGTGTTTTGTTTGCCCGTTATACAGGGTGAGCCAGAAGTACTTTGACAAACTTCAGGAGGTGATTCCTCACAATATTCTAATATTAATTGTCCAAATAAATATATGTCCGCAAACGCTTCGTTTCCAAGATACAGGGTGTTAAAGTTTAATTTTAATTTTTGTTTTTTTTTAAATAACTTTCGAAATACTGATCTTAATTAAACGAAAATTGGTATTGAGAGGTTTTTTGAGGTGTCGAATTCGAATCTGATGTTATTATTGCTCTTACTCATAGGGGCCGCCACCTACACGTCTTTTTTTTTTTTAAGACTCATAACTTTTTGAGCATACTTCTAGCACATTTTTCAGTAAAAAAATCAATTCCTCTATCATATCTACGTGAAAAAGCTACCCTCGTCGTTTTCTAGATATTTGGACTTTTCAAGTTGATTAATTGATCATCGATGCGTGTTGAAGTTATTACCATTATTTTGCATTTTTCACAAGAATGCTTAGGAAATCAATTTGACGTTTAAGTAAGTAGTTTTGGTTTTTTGTAGGGGGCGCCACCTATTCTATTTATTTTTACTCGTTTGAAATAGTTATTTTTGTATCAAGGGTGCAAAATCTGTATTTGTTTTAATAAAATTTGCAAGAAATATCAACATTTTATTTCAAGATATTTTGAATATGTAGAATAAAATAAAATAAAGGAAACTAAATTATTGTATTCAAATAAATTGTTCAAAGTGTCCACCTTCAGCGAAGATACAGAAATTCAGTCGCTCAAAAATTATTGGTGTGTTTCTTATTGTTTGACAGGCGTCTACTATTCGGTTTCTTAGATCTTCCTCGTTCGCTACTGGAGTTTTAAAAATTAGTGACTTCAAATGTCTCCAAAAATAAAAATATAGCGGGTTTAGATCTGGGGACCTTGGTGCCCACGCCTGGTTAGGTTCTTCTACACCCCTACCGATCCATATCGATTTGGATAGACAGTGTTAAGGAATTCCCTGGCTACAACGCTAAAATGGGTCGGCGCCCCATCATGCATAAACCACATGCGGATACGAATTTCTAATGTTACATTCTAAAGTAGTCCCGGCAATTTATTTTCTAAAAAGTCTCTGTAAGTTGCGCCATTCAGTCGGAACGGAAGAAAGAAAGGACCTATCAAGTAATTATCAATAATTGCCGCCCATACATTTACAGAAAATTGATACTGATAATGTCTTTCACTAACTGCGTGCGGATTTTCCAGAGCTCAAACATGGTTTGTTATGAAAGTTTGTGATAGCATTTCGAGAGAAGTTTGCCTCGTCCGTGAAGAGTACATATCTTAAAAATTGAGGATTTCCAGCCAATTTTCTCAAAAACCACTGACACATATAGTAATGCGTTGGGGAAAGTCTCGTGGCAAAAGAGCTTGTACCCTTTGAATATGGTATGGATAAAATTGTTGATCATGGATAATTCTCCAAACTGTGGACTGAGTAGAATTGAGAGCTTCTGCAATTATTCTTGTACTTGTTTCTGGATTCTCCTCGAGAAAACAGCTTCTTCCAATTCTGGGGTTCGGACTGCTCGTGGTTTTCCAATAAATTCAGCTGCCCTCTTAAAGCTACCTGTTTCTGCCAAACGACGGTGGAGACTGGTAAATGTTGGAGCTGAAGGCAGTACTCGATTAGGAAATCGCTCCTGGCAAATACGTCTTGCTTCGCGTGCAATGCCATCCGCAAGGCCATAAACGAAATGCATATCGGCTAAACGAGCATTATTGTTTAAATAATCCATTTTTTCAAAATGAGTGTTTAAAAACTTACAGAGACTTTAACAAAACAATAAAACGTTTAACTGTCACACAATATGTAATTACCAAAACTACTTACTTAAACGTCAAATTCTTCCTAAGCATTCATGTGAAAAATGCAAAATAATGGTAATAAACTTCAACACGCATCGATTATCAAATAATCGACTTGTAATTTTCAAGTCCAAATATCTAGAAAACGGTTGCTTATAGCGACTTGTAGCAAGGGTAGCTTTTTTATGTCGATATGATTGAGGAATTGATTTTTTTACTGAAAAATATGCTAGAAGTACGCTTAAAAAAGTTATGTTATGTAGTAAGAGCATTAATAATATCACGTTCGAATTCGACACCTCAAAAAACCTCTCAATACCAATTTTCGTTTAATGAAGGTCAGAATTTCGAAAGTTATTTAAAAAAAACGAAAATAAAAATACACATATTTATATGGACAATTCATATTAGAATATTGTGAGGAATCACCTCCTGAAGTTTGTCAAAGTACTTCTGACTCACTCTGTATTTGTTGAAGCAGTTCTCGTTAAATCATGATACATTTTATAGGTCACATGTAATAATAGTTTTTATTGTGTTGTTTATTATACACTTGTCTGTTTAAGTACATTTTTCATAGTAAAAGCTGTTTTGCATTTGTTTGTCGTATATTAATGTTGGGTGATAAAACAATTATGTGAAGAAATCTCAATGGAAAATATGAAAGGGGTGTTCATAAAATCGGATGTGGAATATCATCTGCGACTGAAACTGAAACTTTAGTCACTATCTTTCCATCGTTCAAGATAACATTCGTCATTGTAAATGTGGGTCAATAATAAAGGCATAATAAAAAAATCACAAGGCACTTAGTATTGATAATATGTCAAATAGAAGATTACATTAAACTACCATATTTTTGCAGGTGTATATTGGAATCGCAGATCAATGGTAAGTGAATAACATTTACAAAATCCGAAAATTGATTAGACAATGCATACAAATAATTGCAGAATAACAAGTCTGAAGAATTGTTCTTTGCACAAACAAGTAAAAAAAAATTTATCTATCTACGTAAAATGTTTTTTTTTAATAAAAAATATTCTCGTATCCGCATACCTATATCTGTCACAGCCGATTTTCTCAGAAATCATCGGAGGTAGAAATTTAGATTCAGGTTGCGATAGGTATATACATGTATCGATGAAGAGGTTTCATGATGCAAGTTTCATAATGAATGACAATGTATGTGTGAAATATGCAAAAAAGGATTTTGTTGTGAAAAAAATTCATAGCATGTGATGTTCTTTCAGACCAGAATTAAAAAAAGTACTGGATTCACAAAAAAAGACAGAAAATTCGGTAGATGACGTCTATATACACCCAATTTATGGTATACGACCTCCTTACTTTTACTATCGACTCTGAAACCCCTAGAAAAGGCAAATCAAATATTACTGACGAGGTGACAGAATAATATCTACCACTGTGGTATCAGTAAAACAATGGAACAATTTTGGTAGTGTATTTACTCGAGATACAAGATACATGTTTCATGAAACCTCTGCATCGATTCATGTATCGCAGCTAAGTGTATGCGGCCTCTCTAAAGAGTTAAATGCGGGCGGGAGGAAATTGGGTACTCATTTTTTTTATATATCATAAATATTTTAATTTTTTCACTGAATAATCATGCAAGTATGGGGAACAAGTGTATAAGGAAATGAATAGTGATTATCATTTGCAAAGTGCCAAAAATTGCATTTGACTAGCATAATCAATATAATTCAAGAGTGTAAACAATTTTTGTTGTCACCAGCAAAAAAAAACGTATCTCCAAGCCAAAAAAAGAAAGGACACTGAAGCAAATCAATTTACAAATAAATAGACCAGGGCCGGAATTAGGACACATCTACAGAACATGTCTGGAGTGGTTTGTGCTAGGTGTGATTCAGAAATAAACAAAAATGATAATGAAAAGATAACTATCTGTGATTGCTGTGCGGAAATGGTTCATGAAAAATGTGCTGACCTTGCTCCCTCTGAATTAAGAGCTATTATAATTCAAAAACGTAGTCTGCTTTACTTCTGTATCAGTTGTAAGGAAAATTTCAAAAAAGTGCCCGGAATCGTTGGAAAATTAAATGAGGTACTAGAAATCAACAAAAAGTTAATGGATGAAAATAAAAATTTACAGGAAATGCTATTGAAAGCTAAAGAAGAGAATATGGATGGTAACCTTAACACTGTTGTCCAAGAGATACAGGAAAGACAGAGTAGAGCATCAAACATTATAATATGTAACATTCAAGAGTCAAGTCAAAACAGTCTTCCAAATAGACTAAATGAAGATACTGAATGTGTAAGGAAAATACTCGGTGACCTTTCTGAAGAAGTAACGATCAAGAAAACATTCCGAATTGGTAAATTAGTAAATGGTAGAAACAGACCAATTAAAGTTGTTCTTAAGAACAGCGAGGATGCCTTGAAAATTCTTAGAAACAGAAATATGATTAAGGCTACTGGAATCATAATTTTTGGGGATCAAACTAAATTACAAAGAGACTATTATCTTTCGGTCAAGGCTAAACTTGCTGAACTCACTTCCCAAGGAATAAATAACAAAAGAATTCGTTATATAAATAATATACCTACAATAGTAGATGTATCTCCTAGAGAGAAAAAAAAAGAATTACTGAATATCCTGATATTTCAATAGTGACATCATATATGCCAATATCCAAAGTTTGATGGCCAACCACGACCAACTGATCCATGACATCATATGTTATCAACCGTCTATTCTTTTACTTAGTGAAACACGTACAACCTGTGACATGGAAGATTTTGAACTTGAGATTGATGGATACAAAATTGTGAGATGTGATTCATCTAACAGATATACTGGAGGTGTCGTGATATATTTAAGAAATGAGTATGTCTTCAAAATTTATAAAAACATTTGTATAGATAAAGTTTATTGGTGCTTAGAAATCAGACTTGAAATTCAGGGCGAAAATTTACTTTTAGGATGCCTATATCGTTCACCTAGTTCAGTAACATTTTTGAACACTTTGAAACTTGGGCAGAACATTTTTTCAATGAGAAAAATCGATGTATTCTGGTGGGGGACTTCAACTTGAACTTCTTCAACATAGATGACAATAACGTTCAACAGTTTAAAAATTTCATAACCATCAATGGGGTTGATCAACTAGTTAATGAACCTACCCGAGTAACTAACACTAGCAGCTCATTGATCGATTATGTTTTAAGTAACAGAGCTGACTGTTTTTATAAGGTACATAAAACACCAAAAATAACTGACCATAGCATTATTTCAGTCTCTATCAGAAATACATCCATATCTAATGATGATTCCATCAGAACATATAGAAATTTTAGTACAAGAAATCTAGATTTACTGAATAATCAATTGATACTTTGCAATTGGAATTTAAATTCAATAGATGTTGATGTGATTTACGACAACATTATGGAAAATATTGGGAGGAAAGTAAAGATCATCTCTCCATTAATTTCATATACAATTAAGGGAAATCAATTGCCTTGGTATGACCATGAAGTTGTTGAACTGAGCAAATCGAGGGACAGGGCTTATAAAGCATTTAGAAATGGTGATGATGTGAACCTTAAACAAATGAACTGGATCACATATAAGAGTTGTAGAAATGAAGTTGTTAATCTTCTCAAAATAAAAAAAAATGAGTATTATAAAACAAAAATTGACGATTGTTCACACAACCCAAAAAAAATGTGGGAAACACTAAAAACTCTAATAAAACCAAAAATCCCCCTATCCCAAATCAAATAATTTTTGAAACAGGTCAAATAACAACAAAAGCTGTGACAGATCATGATAAAGCTGAAATGTTCAATTCATTTTTCATTGAAAGAATTGTATCAATTAGAGATGGAATTCCACCTTCTCTCCCGTGGTCTTATACCAATTTACCCAGAATTCAATGCAAATTCTCATCATTTAAATCACTGACTTTAAAAGAATTGAAAATCATAATAAGTAACTTAGACAATAAATGCAATTCGGATATTATCAACAACAAAATTTTAAAAAATGTGTTTGATGTTATTGGTCCTGTTATTTTGAACTTTGTTAATACCTCTCTGGAAACCGGAGTTTTCCCGCAACTACTCAAGAATAGCACAGTTGTCCCAGTACCCAAAATTGCAAATACTAGTGAAGCTATTAATTTTCGACCAATTAATACACTACCATGCTTGGAAAAAGTACTTGAACTAACCGCTTACAGCCAACTTTTAGACTATATTAATGAAAATAAACTCCTAATGGAATATCAATCTGGTTTCCGATCTAGTTATTCCTGTGAAACTGCCCTACAAGTAACATTGTCAAAATGGAAAATAGATATTGATTCAAACAAATATGTAGTAGCAGTATTTCTGGATTCCAAGAGAGCCTTTGAAACCATAGATATTTCTATTCTACTTTTGAAACTTCAATATTATGGATTAACCGATTGTACCTACAGCTGGTTCAAAAGCTATTTGGAAAATAGGTCGCAATGTACCAAAATAAATAATACATTTTCAACTAATAAAGTCATCAATACCGGTGTTCCGCAAGGGAGTGTACTGGGACCACTGTTGTTCATTTTATACTTGAATGATATTAATTATATTCAGGAATGTGAATTTATTATTCTTTTCGCAGATGACACCCTACTAACAGCAAGTGATGTTGATCTACCAAATGCTATTCAAAAAATGAATAGAACACTTGGCAAAGTCTCAGAATTTCTCACAATTAATAAACTGAAACTCAACATAAAGAAAACAAAATCAATGATTATAACCACTCAGCATAAAAACAATTTGTTGGATAAAAACTTGATAAAAATTGAAATCTATGGTGAAACAATTGAATTGGTAGAAGAGTTTAAATATATTGGATTTATGATAGACAACGCACTAAACCTAAAAAAAACACTTTCAATATATTAACAAAAAAATTGCAAAAAAAAATATTTTTTTTCACACGAATCAGCAGATATCTGTCATTTCAAACCTCCTTAACGGTTTACAATACGATAATCAAACCTCACTTTGATTACTGTCCTTCCTTATTATTTCTTCTCAATTCAAACTGTATCTCTTCATTGCAGAAACTGCAAAATAGAGGAATGAGAATATTTTTGAAATGTAACAGATACACTCCCATAATATATATGCTGCAGGTTTTTGATTGGCTATCAGTTAAGGACAGAGTGTTTTATTATTCTATGATTTTAATTTTCAAAATAATATCAGGAAAACTACCAACTTACTTCAATCAATTCATCATTTATCAAAATGAAATTCATGATTACCCTACAAGAGGTAACATGAATTTTTATGTGACTAGAACAAATTACACGAGATCAATGAATTCACTATTCCACCGAGGTCTCATTGAATATAACAAGCTTCCCAAAGATATTATAAGTAGCAGTTCTATAATACATTTCAAAAAATTACTTATAGATTACCTAAAATCAAAATATATTTAAATCAGTTTAAGGTTTATTTACCATATTTACACCATTTCATTTGTTTATGACTATAAAATATGTAAAATAATATAATTTTCATTTATTTTCTTTTTTTTTCAATATAATTTCACATTCTTGCTTAGCTTACAATGTTATTATTGTTAAGATGTAACATTTATATTTATATTGTAACATTTATATATTGTATATTAGGATACCTATATTAAAAACTTACTTATTTACTTATGATGCAAAAAAGCTTATGAAAAACACAAAATTATGTTTTTCAGAATTTCAAATAGCACATTCAAAAAGATATGCAAAATTAGACTATTCGTCCTTCCTTATCTTTGAAACTATGGGACTTAAAATTTTAAAGAAATCGGAGAATAATACTTGAATTTTACAGGAAAATGATACCTAACAGGAACCTTCTGCGCGCGAGTCGAACTTTGTTTTGCATATATTTTTAAGATGAATTGCATCTCATGTTGATGCAATCAGCATCAGTAGCCACTTGACTGTTTGCATTTATATTTCTAATTTTTTGTTTTTTGTCGTAACAGATACTACTTCCAGCACAACAACAATAGAAGCTGGTATGTATATTATTCTGGATGTACTGTGACATGTTTTTGCAAGCTTTTATTTAATTTCACATCATGTATATTTAGTTCAAATCTTGCAAGTGAATTTTGACCCACTTCTAGTTGTCCGATTAACGTGAAATTTGACAGGTGTTCATAATTTCGGCGACAATGCAGTATGTAATTTTTGCTAGAGAAAAAAAAATGGCGGGCTCCAATATATGGCGGACGAGTTTTGTGATTAAGGTTCGATTCTATTCAAAATTAGTATGTATGTGGGGGTTTTCGGGGACAGAGATCACGAATTTTTTGTCAAAATTCATAAATTCAAGATGGCGACGAGTTTTGTGGTTATAGCCCGATTCCAATAAAAATTGGTAGGTATGTGGGCGTTTTTGGGGTCGGAGATCATGATTTTTTTGCCAAAATCCACGAATTCAAGATGGTGGCTCCAAGATGGCGACGTGTTTTGTTATTATGGCCCGATTTCATTCAAAATTGGTACCTAGTGGGTATTTTTGGGGAGATTATCAATTTTTGTCAGAATTCAATAAGACAAATCGGCGGATTTTATGCATGGAAAATAATTGAATAAAAATGTTTTTAAGACAAGCTTTTATACAATAATGCACTAACAAGGAAAAAAAGATTTCTTTAAATGTTTGACCTAGGTTATTCTGTGATGTAGCAGATTCAAAAGCTTGCCGTGAATATAAGATAGTTTTTGAAAAATCGAATTAAACGGTTTTCTTCACATAAAGGATTCAATATAAAATTGAACCAGAGAAAGGTAGATCTCAGGTGAAAAACAACTACTTTCCTGGCAAATACCACGTTGAATGATATTCACCTGAAAATCCATGCATACTTCCATATAATATCAATGGACATTGAATGCAAATGTTTCTTTCTGATAAGCTCGATTATGTTTAATTTATGTCGTGTTCACCTAACAATCCGAATACCGGTTTCAGGCTTCTTGGCCCTCATCATCATTCAACGTTCTGCGTGGTATTTGCCAGGAAAGTAGTTGTTTTTCACCTGAGATCTACCTTTCTCTGGTTCAATTTTATATTGAATCCTTTATGTGAAGAAAACCGTTTAATTCGATTTTTCTATTCATTCCACTTCACATGGCACTTATCTCTCACTATATGCTAGACGGGCTTGCCACTCCTACCGAGAAGGAATCTTTTATTCAGAAACCTATCGAGGTGGGAGATTTTCGGAGTGTTTCTTTCTGTCACTAGGTACCGCCAGTTAAAGTTTATCTTTTCCGGCGTACCTATAGGTGTTACAAGATCGATGATGGTTTGTTTACGTTGTGTCTCACTTCAGCCAGAGTTCTTTGGACCTTTGGCTGGTTGACTACTCCGTACTGATGAGGGCCAAGAAGCCTGAAACCGGTATGCGGATTGTTAGGTGAACACGACATAAATTAAACATAATCGAGCTTATCAGAAAGAAACATTTGCATTCAATGTCCATTGATATTATATGGAAGTATGCATGGATTTTCAGGTGAATATCATTCAACGTTCTGCGTGGTATTTGCCAGGAAAGTAGTTGTTTTTCACCTGAGATCTACCTTTCTCTGGTTCAATTTTATATTGAATCCTTTATGTGAAGAAAACCGTTTAATTCGATTTTTCTATTCATTCCACTTCACATGGCACTTATCTCTCACTATATGCTAGACGGGCTTGCCACTCCTACCGAGAAGGAATCTTTTATTCAGAAACCTATCGAGGTGGGAGATTTTTGGAGTGTTTCTTTCTGTCACTAGGTACCGCCAGTTAAAGTTTATCTTTTCCGGCGTACCTATAGGTGTTACAAGATCGATGATGGTTTGTTTACGTTGTGTCTCACTTCAGCCAGAGTTCTTTGGACCTTTGGCTGGTTGACTACTCCGTACTGATGAGGGCCAAGAAGCCTGAAACCGGTATGCGGATTGTTAGGTGAACACGACATAAATTAAACATAATAATCGAGCTTATCAGAAAGAAACATTTGCATCAATGTCCATTGATATTATATGGAAGTATGCATGGATTTTCAGGTGAATATCATTCAACGTTCTGCGTGGTATTTGCCAGGAAAGTAGTTGTTTTTCACCTGAGATCTACCTTTCTCTGGTTCAATTTTATATTGAATCCTTTATGTGAAGAAAACCGTTTAATTCGATTTTTCTATTCATTCCACTTCACATGGCACTTATCTCTCACTATATGCTAGACGGGCTTGCCACTCCTACCGAGAAGGAATCTTTTATTCAGAAACCTATCGAGGTGGGAGATTTTCGGAGTGTTTCTTTCTGTCACTAGGTACCGCCAGTTAAAGTTTATCTTTTCCGGCGTACCTATAGGTGTTACAAGATCGATGATGGTTTGTTTACGTTGTGTCTCACTTCAGCCAGAGTTCTTTGGACCTTTGGCTGGTTGACTACTCCGTACTGATGAGGGCCAAGAAGCCTGAAACCGGTATGCGGATTGTTAGGTGAACACGACATAAATTAAACATAATCGAGCTTATCAGAAAGAAACATTTGCATTCAATGTCCATTGATATTATATGGAAGTATGCATGGATTTTCAGGTGAATATCATTCAACGTTCTGCGTGGTATTTGCCAGGAAAGTAGTTGTTTTTCACCTGAGATCTACCTTTCTCTGGTTCAATTTTATATTGAATCCTTTATGTGAAGAAAACCGTTTAATTCGATTTTTCTATTCATTCCACTTCACATGGCACTTATCTCTCAAGATAGTTTTTCTTGCGCGGCAAGATTTTGAATCTGCTACTCACAGAATCAAACAATTAAATAAATTATTTTTTCCTTTTTAGTGCATTATTATTTGTATAAGAGCTTGTCTTAATTTTTTTTAATCATTTTATTTTCTAATTTCAGCATATAAAGTGAAATATTTTTAAATTAAGGGAGTCGTAATTAATATTCCACAAAACTTATCCTCTTTAAAAAATATAATAAAAACTTGTACCGTTGCACGGTCTCTTTTTTTACACTGCACATCAGAATAAACTCCAAATTTCGGGAAGAAATTATGTTGAATGGACCCTATATAGCCCTATATATGAATACACCTTTTTTTCCAGTTACCAAACCATCAGGACTTCCAGAATGCACTGCAGCAGGTCTTTATGCTGCACCTGAATGCAACCAGTACTATGAGTGTGTGAAGAAAAAGGGATTCTTCGCTAAAGGTTTTACTGCCGAACTTCGAAATTGCACTGATGGAGACTACTTCGATACAGCTCTACAGTCTTGTGTCTTAGCTTCTCAGAGTGATTGTTCAGAAGATTTATGAATAACTCTGAAGTAATCAATATATATGATCATTAGAGTATTTTTGTTGTTTCTTTTCCCCCAAAAGAGTATCTGAAACGGCCAACTTTTTATTTCAGATTTATTTTTAGTGCATCATTTCATGTAATAATATTATTAAATAGTGAGAATGGGCTGAGGTGTACCTATAGAAGCCCATTCATACATGTCATGAGTAAGTTGATGCTACACATGAGTATAGTTAAAAAGTTAATACTACATTTGATAGATGAGAAAAGATATAAAGACACTTGTAAAAAGACAAATTAAGATTAGGTGTGTTAGATAGATGGAAATTATATAAAGATACTTGTTAATAAGAAAAGTTATGATAAGGTTTGCTTACATTAGACGATTTAATTGGTTTTTAAAAATTGAAACTGAGGGTGTATTCTGTGTCTGCCTCCAGATTGTTCCTTGCCGAGAAGACACGATTGACTATGAAGTTTTGTAGTCTTGAAATGTTCCTTCTTGAGTTTGAAGTTATGTCCTCTCAATCGAGTATCAGCATTTATCCAGAGACGTCAGGAATCCATGAAGAATCCGATATGTTAGGATCAAATCTCCGCGATGTCTTCGGTCGTCAATTGTGATCAGGCATAGCTGATTCAAACGATCTTCGTATGATGGTCTCCTGAAACCAAAGGACATTATTAAGGTTGCTCGCTGTTGTCCAGATTCTAGCATGTTACGGTATCTAACCAATTCTGGACTCCATCAGCAGACTTGTCCTCCATATTCAAGGATTGGTCTAACATAGACTTTGTAGAGGTTGGTAAACGTTTCGGGTGACGTTTTCGAAAATATTTTCTTCAAAAGGTATAATTTTGTATTTGCTCGTTTGCATATATTTGAAATATGTTAAATCACTGGTTATGATAACTCCAAGATCGTTGTGATACTCAACTTTGACTAATTATTGCTCATCGTTTAGAGTATAATTCTAGCTGTCTCATCGGATTATTTTTCCCAAGATGGAGTACAACTCATTTATTAATGTTTAATGCTAATAATCATTCACAACTCGGGTTGTACAAAGCGATTAGGTCATTTTGCAAGACTTGTGATCTTGGATCGTTGTAGAGATTTGTGTCCTCATCGGCATAGAAAGAACAGGTTGACTTGAGCAAATGTGGTAGATCTGATGTGTAACACAAAAACAACAAGGGACCAAGTACGGACCCTTGGGGGACTCCACTTAATCCAGGATATTGATCGGAAAAACAATCATCAATCCGAACACAAAAGTGTCCATTTTCTAGAAAATTCTGGATCCATTTTAGGAGTACTCCACGTATACCAATATGTTCTAGTTTAAACAAAAGTCTTTTCCTGGGGACACAATCAAATGCTTTGAAAAATCACGATATATAATGTCTATAGTAGGAGTATTATTGTCCAACTGTTTTGACCTATCATCCACGCACTTCAATAAGTTTGTTGTAACCGATCGATTTGGAACAAACCCATGTTGCTGTTCGGGAATTATTTTGTGATGTAACAGGAAGGTTTTTAGGTCATTACTTATTATTGATTTCATAATTTTGCAAACCATGGAGGTGAGACTAATGGGTCTCTAGGTGTCGAGCTTGTTCCCCTTTTTTAATATTGGTGTTACAGATGCCACGTTCCAGCTATTTGGTACACAAGAATTTTCGAATGAACGGTTCATAATTATACTGAATGGGTGGATCAGATTTTCGCTGCATCTTTTTTTACTCTGATTTTTACCGCTGGTAAGCCTATTTTCAAAAAACTATCACACGACGTACCTACTGACAGTAAATCACGACGTACCTACTGACAGTAAATCACGACGTACCTACTGACAGTAAAACCTACTTGCTTTAACGAAATGAAACCGATATTCATATCATGTTTATCAGGACAAAAACAGCAAAGACTTTTTTAAACTTTTACAAATACCAAGTGGCCCATTTTATTTTCTCTTTATGTTAATATCAACGGTTGCAATAAAAATATTTTTCCTAATTTCTTAAAATTAATGGTCAATATTGGCCATCAACAATTTGTATGCTGCATCGGTAATAAAAAACTGTAACAAAAAATTGTAAAATATACGGGTTGTCCCATTTAAAAATAAACATATTGTTCGTATATCTCAGAAATTTTTATTACTTATGGTTTTTGTGGATAACTATACTCTCCAGGCAATCTAATTTTCTCATGTCGTTGACTGGTTTGATCAATTAAATTATGAATATTAATCGAGAGGTCTCTAAACCATACTCCGGGATGTAAATCTCGAAGCAGTTTATAACAATAAAAATAACTTGCAAACGTTATTAGGAAAACCGAAGGAAAAAACTGTCATGCTAGACAGGAATTTATGAAATTTATTGTCAAAATTGTGACAAAGTCTATTACGGTCAGACAAAAGGTTCCACGAATATGTGGCCCATGCTACCTACCAAAGGGAGAATAAATCATGTGTAGCGGACCATATAATCGAATCTGGTAACAAAATTCATAATTTTAAAATGATCAAACCGGTCTACGACAGTAGAAAATCAGATTGCCTGGAGAGTATAGTTATCCACAAACACCATATATTTTTTTTACTCAATGACAATAAAGGGCCAATGTATTCCACCATGTAATCCCCATAGAACCATCAAGATCCCATTAGCGATTTTAGGAACAGTAATAAGTATAAAATAACCCAATCTGAAACACCAGGTATATATTGTAATAACATGAAACAATTTATTTAGTGTGTTAACTTAGTTATCGAAATGAGCATATAGGTGTGAAGTGAGTAAGTGTAGTGAAAGGGTTACTTGTGCAATTTTTGACTGAGTGACACCATAGAGTCTATCCAGTCTTTATGTTACATGTGCTGCACACTGACACACTTGGCGCATGTTGATAGGTACATCACATGGCAGTTATAGTGTTTAAATTTGTACCTATTCTAGTGGCGTGTAGTTAAATTGGGTATTTCTACTTCCGTTGCCATGGCGCTCACAGCAAGGATTTGGGTCTGTTTACCAGAGCCTCGTTAGTCGAGTCATGGCCGCCCACAAACTCATTTGTCGCACGAGCTGGATGGGGTTGGACTTTAAGGGGCTGATTTTGGTATTAATTGAAGATGGTTTCTTTGGATAGGTTTTAATGTACTATATCAAATGCTGACTATTAACAGTGGTACTATTTTACATTAGGAAATTTCTTTAATAACAAATTAATTTGTTTATGTGTTAAGGACTTTTCGCCTGGCGTGAGCACACCTTTGGTTTCCCTCTCATATTTTGTCTTCTTAGTGTCTAAATGATTCGTGTAGCACTTCTGAAACGTTTCGATCTCCTTGGAACAAGCAGATTGATTGAACTCATTTTCTTTGAAACAAGAAAACATAATGGACATTTCGTATACACAGCAAACTTCGGAGGTTTTGTTTCCTTTGCCGGACACAGTCGATTTCAATTTCAGAGGCAATATTGCTTTGAAGGGGACAGGTTCTTTGGGGTTGCCCCTCGCTATGTACAGGCTATTAAATATCCTCATTTTGGAATCGGCCTCTTCCAGCTGGAATAAACAATTCTGTTAAATTGTAAAACAATGTTGGTTGGAATAATCACTTATTTCTTTATATTATAAATTATATCACATTTTTCGACTATTTAACCTATATTAAATAGAATAAAATCTCGGAGTGGGTGACATCTATATTAGGGAGGTCGAATCACTCGATCAGTGTAACCATTGTCTAAAGAATGCTAAAGATATACAATGGTGTAACCCAAAGAAAGTAAACGTTATCTGAATAGGAGGTACTAATAAGCTCTAGTCAATCAGAACCATTGTCTAAAGATATCTTTAGACAATGTCAGAACCTTGTAGCATTAATCAGTCATAGTGACGTACATGGACATGAGTACAGGTGGCCCACGTAACATACAGAGTGGTCCATATACATTCAAGAGCCTGTAACTCTCCGATACCAGAGTGCGCTAGTCCGCCACTGTCCAGAGAGAATGGTGGCCATGACTTGTCCATATACGTCACTATGACTCACAAATGATCTGTCATCTCTTTCTATTAGTGTCACCATTGTCAAAGAGTAGAAGAATAATCTTTGATTGTCAAAGAGTAGAGTAACAATAATCTTTGCCATTGTCTTATGAGGTGTTTTCTGGCGTAAAAACGTATTCAATCTTGCATTTGAATACGATTCTACGTGACGTCATTATTATCACGAACCGCAAGAATGCATCATTCCGAATACGATTCAATAATCAAACCTAAACTAAGAAATTTCCTTTTAGAAAGTCAGTAGACAATAAAACTCTCACGATTATTAGTGGAAAGTGGAATGTCCCACTACCAAGATTTATTTGAGGTATTATTATAAATTATGCAATCACAAAATAACGAATTATGTTTTGAAACTGAATTCGACTTGGTTTCAAAACTCTATGAATACGTTTTGAATCGTATTATATATGACGTCATCGTTTAACGCCAGAATGGTTGTATTTGAATCACAGGACGAATACGTTTTGAATACATGGGCGCCAAAAAACAGCTATGGTTATGGGGAATAGACTCTCCTACTCAGATAACGTTTACTCTCTTTAGGTGTAACCATTGTTTATTGTGACGACAGCATGGGGCATGGGATTGCTGCCTACCAACGGGTCGTCGCTCACACTAAATACCTCCGCACGAAAGTAGGACGTCAGGTTTTAATGTTTAGTAAGGTTGATTCATATATGTATCAGTACAAATATTAATAATAAACACAGCAAATTTGAAGCTAAAAACAAATGAAGCATGACCATCGATCGGACTCTTTCTAATCGGAAACGTTGAATTGATGCGCAAGCGCGAAAATGGAGGCGTGACATGTATTGGTTGATGTTCGGTTGCCATAACTACGCACTGCCAATATGACAAGGAAATACATATATAACCAGACTTCACTTTCATTGCATTAATATTACTCTTATGGCCAGTTATCAATATTCGTAGTTAATAAATATATGGGCAAACTCTAGTAAGTTTATGAATCGGTCCAAATTGTATGTTGAGATGTGTTCTGGAATATTATGGTTATTGAAATTTTTATTCACACATCTACTCCATATATTTTGAAATATATATGAAATAGCCTGGCCATTCCAATATACCTGGAATGGACGCTTCGTATCAGTGAATTGAGTGGATCTTTGACTTTTTTAAGAAAAAATATCGATTCTCGATTCAAAAATGAGTTTCTGCTAGCGTCACCTAGCGTGGAATATTCTTCATAACATTTACGGACATAACTGAAGAAGAATTTTAAGTTCTGTTTAATTCCCGCCAAAAAGTTCATATTTTTTTTTGTGGCCAGAAGTAAACAAGATTCTCAAAAATGGATATTTTAGACTCAAATGATATGCTTACAGAATTAAGAAAACTTCGGAATGAACTCAGTTGTCAGTTTTGTAACAAAACCTGTAAGAACCCGGTGAAGGTGAAAGTTTGTGGACATTATTTTTGTAAGAATTGCCTTAAATACAGAAACAAAGACTTGTTTACTTGCCCAAAATGTAAAATTTGCTATGAAGAGCGAGACGTCGACTATAATAATATAGCCAAAGAAACAGAAGGGTTACTTTCTGAACTAGAACAATGTCTAGTGCAAGCAATAAATAAAACTGAAGAAACATGCAATACTGTTCAAGAAAAAACGTCCGAAGGAAATACTACCGGTGAGCTTACTAAACCCAAGGCACAAGAAGAAATACCAGATCACAATATGGAATCTCATACAATCAAATACAATAATAAACAATATCATATCAAATTTGTCGAAGATCTTTGTAATAAAATTAATGCCAAAGGTGAGACACCGCTGCATATTGCTTGCAAACGAAAAAAATTGAAAGAAGTCACGGCACTCTTGAATAGAGTTGATATCAATGCACAGGACTTTGCTGGTTGGGCACCTCTGGTAAGTATTGCAACGTTTTTTTTTTCTAGAGTTGGAAGTTCTAATACTCAAACCAGTTATTAAACTATTATCCCTAGAAATTCACACTGTCGATAAAGTACTAGACTAGAACTATTTTCTTAACTCAACTTTGAATCTCGGCCGCCAGATTTTATAGTGGTTTACGCCACTTACCAGAATAGCAAGAGATGGAGGTCCAGGGGTCTGGTATTTTGATATCTCCAAACGACTAGGTTTTAATTACAACACTTGTGACTGGCCACTGGTTATTGCTATTATTGAATAGAGAGACAAGACAGACATAGCTGTTTGCATACTACCTTAAAACATTGTGTTGTTGTCTGACTCTACTTTCCAGAGAAAATTCAGAGTGAAAAACACAAATTATTCAAATATATTTTGCTAAATCTTACAAGAATGATTTATTTTTACAAGCTTCTATTCTTCACATTTGTATGTTTAATTCAAAGTTCAAATCTTGCAAGTGAATTTTTACCCACTTCTAGTTGTCCGATTAACGTATAATTTGGCAGGTGTCAATGGATCCAGTGATAATGCTCCTGTGACAATGCATTATAAAATTTTTGTTAGAGAGAAAAACAAGATGGTGGACGAGATTTGTGTTTATGGTCCGATTCGATTCAAAATTGGTATGTGGGAGTTTTCAGGGTGGAAGATCATGAGTTTTTTGTCAAAATCCATAAAATCAAAATGGCGGACAAACTCTGTGATTATGGTCCGATTTTATTCAAAATTGGTATGTGGGGGTTTTCGGAGATTATGAATTTAGTTGAATATTATTGATTTTCTGTCAAAATTCTTAATTTGAAGATGGCAGCTCCAGGAGGGCGGACGAGTTAATCTTGAATCTGTAACTCACAAAATAACCTACGTCACACATCCAAAGCAATTATTTTTTACTTTTTAGGCCATTTGAATAAAAGCTTGCCTTTAAAAAGGTTTTTTCATTAATTATATATCGTATATAAATCAAATTGATTTCAAGAAAAATATTACGGAAAGTTTCAACTTAAGGCTACCTCAACTACTGAAAAACTCGCTTTTCACAATTACCAAACAATTCAGAGAATTAACTTTTTCGCGGCTCACAGTACAGTTACGCTTGCTTGTTCTGGGACCGGAAGAATAGAGACTCGCACAAAGCCGGAACCAGCCCTGTGTGAATACACCAGGAACAAGTCCCGATTCTAATTCAATTTTGCATTTTATATCTTTTGGAGTTATACAAAAACTCGGGCGCTCTTTTTGTCCGTCTGACATGAGAACTGAAAACTTTTTGTCTCTTGTTACTATGTTTCTTACTATCGTGACTTTAACTTCTTTTACCCTTTCAACAAAAACAGTCCGAATAGCTTTTTACCCTTTTTATCTCCTGCTAAAAAAGGTTGGCTGTCTTTTACTTGGTTTTGTGATCTTTCCAGTAGCGTTGGATACTTACAACTCTTTTCCAAATCAGGAATTATTTCGTTGACCAGACTGTGATTAAACTTTATAGGAAAATTAAACCCAAATAGTCAGGGACGTACCAAAGTTATTTTAAACTCTTCCCTTAGCCGTTCTTAGTAAAGGTGCTCTAAAAACATGTTTTGTTACACTATAATAAGTTGTAGATTCGGGTTTAACGTATATGTATATACTTTACCTGTTAGTTTAAATAAGCCTCTCATACAGTTATGTCAATTCTTAATTCAACTCTATTTTCCAGCATGAAGCAGTTGAAAGTGGAAGTGAGCAAGTTATTGAAAGTCTTCTCAAACACGGAGCACTCATAGATATCCTAGGAGAGGAATACACTACACCGTTGCATAAAGCCACAGTTTCGCACAAAATAAACATCATCAAGCTTCTTCTGAAATATGGCGCTGATCCTGAGATAGTTGATATTTTCGGAAGAAAACCTATTGAGTACACAAAAGATAAGCAAGTTCAAAGTATTCTAAGTGAGGAACTCCACCCTAGAGAAAGGGTGGAACAGTTGTATTGCAAGAAAATAATTGTTGCATATTGCTACTATGTGGAATTGGAATATGTGGGTAAGCTGAAAAAAGCCAAAATCAAAGTTCTAGAAGAGTATGACTCGAAGAAAGTCACTCATTTTGTCATAAGAAAAACCCACAAGATCTCACTCAAGATTCTTGTTGCTATGCTAGATGGCTGCACAATAGTACCTCAGGAATGGATAGACGACTTTTTGAAAGATGACCCTTTTATTCCGTTTCCAACTTACACTTTTATTCATATCTCCAAGTTGAATGAAGGAATGCAGAAAGCAATGATGAATCATCTGTTAAAACTTCCAAAACTGTTCAACGGCATCAATTTTTTTATCTCTGGACACAAAAACTTCGTCAAGATCCATGATGTGAAGTTTACCAAGGAGTATATTACAGCACTGATAAGAGCAGGGGGTGGAAAATCACTACATAGGGCCCCTGCTCTTAGGACTTGTGAGGAAGTCGTTAATTTTCCATTTCATGCCAGAAATTCTGCTGCAAAGTGTTGTAATTATATCATTTATGAGGAAAATAATCCGCCAGAATTGAGATACCAAATGGCCGAAATAAAACACAAATCGTCCACGTGGCTTGTGGAATGTGTTGTAAATTTCACAATTCTTGACTAAAAACTCCAATTTGCATAACTTTGGAAAAAACTGTGACCTTGTAGTTAGTTACCAACCAATATTATTTGTTAATATAGATATAATAGACTTTCCTATGATGGAAAAAAAATTGCCGCGGTCATATTTTGCAGGGAGTCTTTTATACATCAGAAGAGTACAATAGCTTCGATTTGGGAAGCGTCCAAGGGTGGTTCCACGCTTCCAGGGTATTTAAAATATGACAATTTAATGGTGGAACCCAACCTTAGACACCTCCTGAATCGAAGTATTTTATACAGTGTTTTCTTCAGTTGCATAAAAGCCTCTGTGCAGCATAGGATCGCAGCTATTTCTTTCCTTTATAGAAAAAATGTTTGTTCTTTTATTTCCTGGAAGTGGAACCACGCCATAGAAGCCTCCCAAATGGAAGTCATTTGTACAGTATACTCTTTTATGAATAAAAATCTGGAAATTATTGAAAGCGGTTATGTTATCCTTCACAGAAAAAAAAAAGTTTTTACATTTTTGGTATTTTGGAGAAACTGGATGCTCATTAATTGTTCAAACAGCTCTTAACCCATTATGATCTAGTGTTACATATAACACTCGTGAAGGTTCCTTCTGATTGCCACGATGGCCTGATTTATGAACTTTTCCAGTGAGTGCGTTGTATACCTCATCTTCAGAAGTTGAATTATTAAAATGTACAGTTGCATCATGACAATTTTCAAGGTGCGCTTTTGTGAGTTATTTTCAAGCAGAGCATAGATGATGACACTGGCGTTCGCATCAAGTAAGTACTAGATGAAATGGTTTTTTCTGTTTAATGATTATCGAATTAACATGTACCCAAATATGTAATTTAGATAATGTATGTGTTTTTTTGTCGAAATAGGATTAGTGGAGGGTGGCTTATTTGTTGGTGTTACATATAAGTAACGCTAGGCTTTTAAATGATTGTAGTTGGACTTTTTTAAACCGAGTCGTATTTTGATTTCAGAGGGGGTCTTACTTTACAAGAGGCATGAGAAATGGCATACATTGATGACATCGAAGAAATTTTTATGGGACCTCCTGATCCTAATACTCTCACATATGAAGTTAGTGGAGGTGCATTGGATAATCTTAGTGGCCGACAACTACGAAGTAAAGTTGAAATTAGGTCGGTGAACTTAGATTGACTTCCGAAAATCAGGAGGATTATCCTTTGGTCACTATCGCAATAGATAATGAAAGAACCATATTACTTGAGAAAATAAATCTTCAAGAGAGGATTACTTGGAAAGACAATTGTGTTATAGAGGTTTTCAGCAGCAGTTTTCTTGAAAAGTCCCCTGTTGAAATCTTTGAAATGTTTATTGATGACAATATTATAAAAATACTTGTTAGTGAAACACAAAAGTATTCATTGTTCAAGAACTTCCCAGATCCTCATATTAGTACAGAAATTAAAATATTCATTGCAATACTGATATTGAGTAGGTATGACCCCAAACCAAGTAAACGGCATTTTTGAGACTGTGGATTAGACTTGAAAAAATCAGAACTTGACCGGCCCAAGCCGCGGAGAATTTTGAAATAAAACATTTTTAGGGCGGTACGAAGTCAATTTGATTCCGATAATTCTTTTTTCAGTGGATAGGGTGTACTTCGACTTTAGTCCCATTTGAATTCAAAAGATGAAATCCACCCCTAAGGGTAGCGAAATGAAGGATATTGATCACTCACCCTCTGAATTCTGGTCCGTTAACTGATTCTATCAGGCATAACTTTGTACTGGGTTCTTCGATTTGGATGATTCTTTTTTTAATAGATAGGGTATACCTTATA
Source organism: Gonioctena quinquepunctata (assembly GCA_018342105.1). Lineage (NCBI taxonomy): Eukaryota > Metazoa > Arthropoda > Insecta > Coleoptera > Chrysomelidae > Gonioctena > Gonioctena quinquepunctata. Next base: position 190,906 of record JAFIRS010000334.1, read on the forward strand.
TTTGGATTTCGAAAGGAATTAGCCACCCTTACGGGTAGAAAAATAGGGGATAATTGATTTTTCACTAGTGAACATTAGCACACATCAATGAGTTGACAATGACAGATAGCTACTGACATTATTCTTGTTCCGTCAAAATCAGTATATTTTATGAGAGGATGGAGTGATATACAAAGTAATGAAATAAACTAACCAGAACAACGAAAATAATTTATATTACAACAAATAGTAAAAGTAGATAATCATATTATTTAACTGGTAATAGTTGAAGTAAGGTGGGTAAGTAAGTATTTTGGAAGTAATCAAAAAACAAGTAGGTAGTAATTGGTAGATTTTACCCACAAAATCAGTTACTTACATTAGTTTAGGAGCTCAATTATCATTTAGACTAATAAGGTTTATTTTATTTTTTGATTTTTTCGTCTGTTTAATTTTTTGTTAAAAAGTTTTTATTAATAGTGATACTTTCGTTTGACAGGAACTGTATCTTCATACCAAATTTCAGCTCAATTGGTCAAACGGTTCGGCAGTTATCGTGGAAGATTACAGACAGACTTCACTCTAAAGTTTCATACAGTGTAGTGTACAAATTACGACCCCTAATGAATGCACTCCAGACAAAATGCCTGCAGTATTTTGTACCTCAAGAACACTTGGACTTTTTCAAAAAATGATGAGTTATGGTATCCTGAGTTCATATCTATATCGGAGTTATCTCATACTGACTGAATAATTGTAGTAACAATAATAATAATAATAATAAAAGTACTTTATTGAACATAAATACAAAATGCTCAACGGGCTATTGACCGAGGTCCTTCTGCCAGTGTGATAAAATAAGTTTGTTGATTATACTTGTTGCATATTTTGGGATAAGGGTGGTTTATCAAAGTCTATGAGGAAGAAAAAAAAATAAATAACATTAAAAATTGTGTGAAAAGTTCATTTTTGATCCTTCTTACATGGCTGTGAGGCACTCGTACACCGTTTGCGTTGGGTAGATGAATCTTTCAATATTGGAAGTTGGATGGATGTATCCTAACATTACATGTAACTTTTGGAGGGTTGGCTTTTTTCATGTTCAGTGTTGGGAGAGTCTTCATTAGGCTGCCTCATCTGACATTTTGATTCACTATGTGTGTATGAATAAAAAGCCCGCAGTTAACGTCGTTGCCTTACATGTAATTGCATATAATGTGTTTTTTGGGTAGGTAGCTGTTTATGTTGGCATATAGAATTTTAAGAGTATTGAACATTAACGGCAACGATTTCTCCCAGCGTGGATTCAGTTGGTGAAGGTTTGTCTGGTTCATCAAGGTCGAACATAAAAACAAAGGCTTTATTTTGTCCCGGGAAGACCACATTTGTGTTGATATTGAATTCTTTGACAAATCTCCTTTTCAATTTCTGTAGCAGTTCTGTCCTGTTCTGGTGTTTAGGTTTGTTCAATTTCCTAATATAAGTGTTCACTATGTGATCGTGTATTGTGTATGGAGCATGAATTTTGCATTTTTTCAATTTTGGTTTGACTTCTCTAGACATTTTGTTAAGTGGTTTGATTGTTGCATTGGGGATCCCCTCTATTGGTTGTCTTGGCCTTTTGGGGCATTTAAATGACCATGCCACTATTGCAGGACGTGCATTTAGGTGGTAGGTTGGTTTTTGCATTGGTTGGTTGTGTGGTTTTGTCCACATTTGATTTCTTGGTTGCAGTCTTCAGTTGTATGTGTGAACTGGAGGCACTTTTTGCATGGTATTGGGGTAGGTACTGGTGGATTACTGGTATATACTGGGTAGTGCCTGTTTTTGTAAAAAAGGCCTTCGTTGAGCAGTTTCTCATAGGATGTCAAAGAAGTAGTTATTATCCTAATATAGGAAGTTGGGGTGGTGAAACTATTATCCTTTAACAGTATCTGTGTTCAATTCCTTTCTGGGTGAGGGCAGCACTAATATTCTCGTCTGTTATGACCTTTTCAACCGACGAAATAACTGCGGAGTATGAGGGTTCTTGGACTTTTTGGGTAGGGTTAGATTTTTTTGATGGGTTTGTAATAACATTAGTGAGTCATTTTCAGGTTTTGCAAAATTAACATTGGCGAGTTCTGACTTACTATGGCGAGTTTTGGCCGACTAGTGATGAACTCTAAAATTTCGGACATATTGTTTAAAAAACTATCGAAATCTTCTGATGGAGATCTTTATACACAAACTAATGACACATACATTTATTTCGGGAAAATTTAGTATTAAAATGATTTTGTGCAACTGGTGTTTCTGCAGTACTAATTGTAATTTCATTTGAGTACCTCTTCCTCGACATTCAGTTCAGTTCGATAGGAGTAGCACACTAATTTATGTTACTGACAAATCAAATCATTTTCTCAATACGATAGTCATTTGATAAACTTATGGGGGCAAATTAATGTATTTACCCTTCTACGCTTGCATAGATTTTCTTGTTTTTTTTCAGATTGTGAAAGGTCATTCATCACATAAAATAACTTTCAAGTTGTATATGTTTCAATTTATTATAGCAAAACAGATGTTTTCCTCAAGATGAAATTACTTTGAATATATTTCAGATCATTAGCTACTCATTCTCCCATTGAATTAACCATAACATACGTACAAGTAACCATAATGGCAATTTATGATACTCTTTATTTAAATTTAAAAATATTTCTTTAGAATGCTGAAAATCCACTTGATGTTTTCATCCTGCAACTGACCTCCAACTGTCAGTTCATCTGATTATAAAATTAAACTTATTTTCACTAACTGACTCTTTAATAATCATATTATTTTTTTAATGGACAAATTGTCTGAAAATTTATGCAAGACAGTAAAAAACCAGGTCTCACGATCTTATCAATAATAATTCACAGCTATACCAGTGAACCACGGCTATATCAATATTACATATATAAATCGATTCTGACAATTTTTACATAAAACCATTCCTTATGATACTGCCATTGTTAATTATTGACAGCTGTGTCAATTATATTGAACAAATTGATTTATATGTGACTCTTAATAACTATTCCTTGTGTTGACGATGAATGATCTTTTGATACTATCGATTATGAATAATTGACCATTCAGTACCAATCACAGGTTGACAAGTTGATTTTCAGCTAGCGTGATTCACAGAAAAACTTGAACACATTCTCATCACTGATTATTTATCTGTCCTTGTCCTTTCGCCACATCACTAATGCATTGCCATACTCCTTCGGTATTCTGGTCCCACAAGGTGATTTTATTATCGCCGCCAGAAACTGCAAGAATGTTTCCATTGAGAGACCAGCTCACATTCCATACGACATCGTCGAATGTATGAAGAACCGTCGAATTCCAATTTATGCAATCGTTGCTAGTCCAGATTACTACTCTTCTGTCCTGGGAACAGCTTGCTATGATGTACCTGTGGAGGCCTACCGAGGGGGCCCAAGCCACATCTCTTACCCAGTCAGAGTGGACTTCTAGTTTGGATTCTTCTACCCACCTAAAAATAGTAATATAATAATATATAATTAACCATTGTTTGATACACTAGGTATATATGGTATGTCAGGTACAGAGTTAAATATAAAATGTACAAGTATGTAAACATACAAAATATAAAAGTAGAACATTAGGGAACGAGGAAAGATTTAACCTAAAATAGAATGAATATAAAATCAATAACAGTACGGTTCAAATGAGTTTGAAGGATTGTCAGTCAAGAATTCTTGGTGACTATAGTAACATTTATCTATCTGGAAAGTTTTGATTCTTTCAAGGAAAATTTTGTCACTTCTGACTCATTTGACTTATTATAGCAAGTAATAACATTGTAGTGTTATGTTCTGATACAATTTTCTAAATTGATTCCGGATTTTTTCTAGCAAAAGTTTTTAAGGATGATGAAAATGAAAGGTGCTGTTAATATTTTATTTTCTATGAAAATAGGCCATCAGCGGTCTTGAAAATACATATTGAATAGATGTGAGTCTTATGATGCTTTTCTGAGCTATAAAAACTCTCGAAAAATATCTTGCTCTGCCCCAGGACAAGATATTTAAACTGATGTGTGAATAGACCAAAGCGTAATATAAACTGAGTTGCAAGACTCATCCAAGCTGCATTCCATCTGCTTTAGGGCAAAATATGCTTTGTTCAAATTCGTGCAGGTACAGTTCACTTGTATTTCCCAATTTAAGTTGAAATCTAGGTAGGTTCCTAAAAATGTAACTTCTTTGGACATTTGAATATCATCTATAGTGCATATATCAGCTGGAGTATTTTTCCTGGAGTGGAATTTAACAGATATTGATTTAGAGGTATTTAGAATGAGCTTATTCCTTTGGCACCATGCACAGAACTAATTAACAACATTTTGTGATTTACTGATGAGTTGTTCAATATTTGGCCAGAAAATGTTGTAGTGGTGTCGTCAGCAAACAATGTAACATGGCCGTCCATAATGTATTGAAGTCATTTATATATAAAAGAGATAGCAATGGTCCTAGATCAGAGCCCTGGGGCACACCTACTTTTACATTTCTTGATCCAGAGAACGCACCATTACAGGATACGACCATATCTCTATTTGTCATATAGGACTTGATCCGACTTATAATGTGTGAATAGACCATAGCGTAATATAAACTGAGTTGGCAAGACTCATCCAAGCTGGATTTCTTCTGCTTTAGGGCATAATATGCTTTGTTCAAATTTGGGCAAGTATGGTCCAATTGTATTTCCCAATTTAAGTTGAAATCTAGGTAGTTCCTAAATATTTAATTTCTTCGGACATTTGATCAATAGTGCATATATCAGCAGAGTATTTTTCTTGGAGTGGAATTTAATAGATATTGATTTAGAGGTATTTAGAATGAGTTATTCCTTTGGCACCTGCACTGAACTGATCAATAACATTTTGGGATTTGGTGATGAGTTGTTCGATATTTGGCCAGATAATGTGTTGTGGTAGGTCATTTACATATAAGAGGAATAGCAATGGTCCTAGATCAGAGCCATGTGGCACACCTGGTTTTACATTTCTTGATCCAGAGAACACACCATTACAGGATACGACCATATATCTATTAGTCATGTAGGACTTAATCCCATTTATCAAATTATAGAGGAGACCAAAATTTGTTAATTTTGCGACTAGGAATTTAGGGCACACGGTCAAAAAATTATGAAAGGAGATATTTGTTGTTATAGTTTTCCCAATATCAATTTCAGAAGCATAAAAACGTCTTGCGGCGAAATCGTGTGTGCAGCATTGGCGGAGATAACTAATTTTATTTAGATATTTTAAAAATACTTCATAAATAATGAAAAATGAAAAAAAATTAAAGACAAGCTTTTATTTATACAAATACATTAAGAAAGAAAAATAATTTCTTTTTTTGTTTGATGTAGGTTATTATTATATCCTAAAACGTATTTCGATCGGCACACACCAAGACCATAGACGCTACTGGTTTTTAATCTTTCATAGCTATTAAAACACAAATATAACGCGTGATTTATGACCTCCCATCGTAGACACACACCTGCCAGCATTATATCCGACTTGATTGGTCCAGACGAATCGGTTGTACAACTGACAGCTCTCACTCTAGTCCACGTTGACTATCGGCTCTTTTGATCTACCGTATGCCGACGGAAAATGTTTACGAGTAGTACAGTTTATTTTTCGTTCCGTTTCTTCGCATATACGCTCGTGTTAGTGAAGAGAGTTTTCATTAGCTCCTTATAGAAACAACTTCTGCAATTGATATTGGATGGACTATATCAATCTCACTATAAAAATGATTAAGTAGGTGGTAAGAAGCTCTTTGGACAGATTTATTTTCTCAGAATTCTTGCTGAGATTTACACAGAAGAGTTTCCAGATGATCAATAATTCTGACGGCAACAACTTTTTCAAATAGGATATAGAACAGAGCAAAGAGATTTGTCTGTTGTCTATATCTTTTGGCCTTCATTTTTTATAGACAGGCATAACAACTGCTTTTTATAAGAATATCTGGGAAGTAGCCTAGTGTGAGTGATTGATTTGTTCATTAGTGAGTCAATAATGGCAAGGATTATTTTCTTTAGTATCACAATTGAAAGTTCATCAAATCCTGCAGATTTTTTATTTCAGATAAGGTTTTAGCTATCTCATTTCCAGTAAAATGTTGAGATGGGAAGGGTTTGGTTATGATGAGTTTTTTGTAATGGTATAAGGGAGAGACAAGTTTTGTTTCTGCATCATTTGAAAAGTAATCTGCAAACAATTCTGACACTTCATCAGGTTCTATTATAGGACCACAGTCTTGTTCAAGGAAGATCAAGTTTTTTCATTTGTTTTTATTTTTTCCCAGTTCATTGTTGGTGATCATCCATGTCTCTTTAGTTTTGTTTTCTGATTTGTGTATTTTTGTGCTATAATAGTTTTTTTTACAACTCTGCCTTATACTTGTGTTCTCGTAATCTAGCTTTCTGTCAAATAAGTTCAGAATTTTGAGAGTTTGAGATAAACCAAAACATTCCTCTCAAATGTCTACCTTAGTCAATTATCTCTTGAGATATCTAACCCTTTGGATTGTTATTGAGATAAGTGCGTTTATAAGGACCAGAGACATCAAAACCCCATAATAGCATGTTGAAGAAACATAATGAAAACTGATTGAAAATAACCATAAAAAGTTCAAACCTACCGATCCCCATCTTCTCTCCAAATTTTTATCAGGTTATCACAACCACCGGAAACCAATCTCTTGATAGGCTGAGCTGGTTGGTCAGCATTGCCAAAAACTGGGGTTATCGCTGGTGCCCAACTTACTGCATTACACCCAATGGCGTGAGCATTTTGAATTTTCTTAGCGTCCCAGTTGTTACTTCCTGCATTATAGGTTAAAATGGAAATAGATCCGTCGCTGCTGCCACAGGCTAGAATAAGACCCAATTCGGCAGGGGCAAACTGAACCGAATTCACACTAGAGTCGTGGTTGGCATACTCATAGTACTTCGACCACTTTCTTTGCTGTTCTCTCCATATAATTACTTTTCTATCGTAAGAACACGAAGCTAGCAGGTTGCCGAACTTTGGGTGGCTCCAGGCTATCTGCCAAACAGGGCCGAAATGGCCTTTCAAGTCATCTAAGAGTGTCGAGGCCCCACTTTTTATGTCGTATACTTTCACACTGTTGTCTGACGAACAGGTAGCTAAGCGTAAACCGTAGTAATCTACTTCGGCATCGTGTATCATATCTTCATGACCAGTGTCGATTGAATTCAATATCGAAACCATATTACAGCTACTTATTTCCTAAAAAAATTACACAAAAATGAAAGCTTAAATCTTAAAACCACAATTTCCACAAAACAAAAATGACGTGTAAGAGATGTGTTCTTTTGAGGTTTTCTTTTTAGACAGAATTGCACCGAGGCACAGATTATAGATTACACACAGATAGGAAGCTCCGTCCCTTTCCTCTGATGATTGGTTTGCCGCTTCATTGACCTCGGACGTTTAACAAAGAGTAGACCTAACCTTTTAATCTTTGCCTTTAACTCGAGATAGGCACATTTACCAGTTCTAAATTATGTTTCATTTGGAATTAGGACAAGGCTGCCAACATAAGGGGTAAGGTCGAAAAAATGAATAATTTATTGAAGATTCGCTTTCGAAATCGTTTGTAGTGTTGAATGCTTGAGTTGTGTTAAGTATGTAGAATTCAGTTAAGGTAAAATCGAATTTGAACTGAGGACCACCTTTAAATTTGAAAATTTCGACGAAATTTTGGTATTTGATAAATTATTTGGACAAAATTTAATTTTTGAAAGTGAGGTTGAATGTATGTTTGGGTTTTATGGAATAGTATTGTCTCCCAATATTCCTGAAATAATCACAATTGGTACTAGTGTTTGGGGAAAGTTATTCCAGTGGAAGTTTAATCGAATTTGAATTGAGGATTCGAGAACTTTTCAATTTGAAAATTTCAACAAAAATTTGGAATTTGAGAAATTATTTTGACAAAATGTAGTTTTTGAGGACCGAACTGATGCAAAGAAAAAATAAAATCATGCGTGTTGCCTATTGCACTGCAACTTCCTTTGGTGTGTCTAGCCGCATAGTCGTTTGGGGCAGTAAGGATTTTGTAGTCCATTTGGCCATATACTGAAACTGTCAGGCTTGATATTATTGCCCTCAAAAAGGCTCGACTTAGCTTTTCTGCCACTGTGTAGATTATGTAGTAGAGTCCCAAAGAGAGTAAACGTTATAGGAGAGTCCATTCCCCATAAGACAATGGTGACACTAATAGAAAGAGATGAAAGATCATTTGTGAGTCATAATGACGTATATGGTAATGTCATGGCCACCATTCACTCTGGACAGTGGCGGACTAGCGCATTCCGCACTCTGATATCTGAGAGTTACAGGTTCTTGAATGTATATTGTACCACTCTGTATGTTACGTGGGCCACCTGTACTCATGTCCAAGTACGTCACTATGATGCGTTAATGCTACAAGATTCTGATTGGCTAGAGCTTATTAGCGCCTCCTATTCAGTTTACTCTCTTTGGTAGAGTCCGACTATCTTATTCCATGAAAGTACGGATCCGACAACGTAAAATTAATGGATCGGAACTGAGTAGATGGTCTTATGCAACCGAGCACAAAAAAGTACTAGAAAGTGTACTGTAACCTGTATTATCTGACAGTTGTGCTGTCAAAGGTATCTTTTTTGCAGTCTTCCCTTCGATCATTGAATTAGAAATTAGACCCAGATAAATTTACTGAAAAGGTAAGAACTTATTTGAATAATCAAAAAATAATTTTATCGAAATCGTTGTTGCATGTGTTCTTCAATAATATGAATAGATAAAATTATAATGTCAATTCAAAATGATAATTCGCCATTAACCTTTCATTACATAACTAACCTTTTTATTCCTAGATGCTGTCTTCACAAATTTTGAGCGGTATCAGAAACAGCGTCAAAACTGGAGTTTGCAGCCGTAATATTGGAATCCTGGCACCTTGTTTGCAAAAGGCTACAGATCCCATTCAACAGCTTTTCGTCGACAAAATCCGGGAATACAAGCAAAAGAGCAATAAGTAAGCAATTCATCTTCACTGTAATATATCCGATTTCTATCTTTCAACTATATTGAATATTGCAGACACATTATTAAAATCCAATATGCAAGGATATATTCCATTGAGCTTTCAAATGAATAAATATGATGTACTCGTATGATATCGAACATTTTCGTTGAAGACATCGTCATGTCAAAAGATCAAGTCGTTGCCGAACTCCATAAACTGGCTAGAAAAAAATTCTAGACTACCAACCATCATCAACGGTTTGGACAATGTATGGCAAATGGACTTGGCCGAAATGAGAGCGTTCGATTCACATAATCAAGATTCAAAATGATTATGGTCATTGAATGTTTTTCAAAATTTTGGTGGACTCGTTTGCTAAAATCAAGGTATGGAATTTTACAATGCCAAATTTCAAAGTTTGTTGGAAGAACGTGAAATCAATCACTACAATATGTATACGATGATGAAAGCCGCCATAGTTGAGCGTATCATCAGAACGTTAAAGTCAGATTTGTATAAATACTTTGGTTTGAACGGTACATACAAATAGATAGACATACTGCCGGAAATCACGAAAAACACCAAACTTAGGAAGATCAAATGTAAACCTAATGAAACGAAAAGGATATTCTACGTCAAATTTATAGCGTGAATCCTTGGGGAAAATGCGTCGAGCCGCGAAAATTCAAAGTGGGTGACATTGTCAAATTTCCAATGGCTCAAATGATTAACCCTTTCCGTACGGCAGCTACACGGAATTTTTTTCCGTACAGACGGGACTTTTGAGCGGGCCAAACAGACGGCTGTCGACTATGTGCGACACTATACAGACCGTGCCGAACAGACGGCTGTCGACTAATAGCGACACTATACTTTGATACTATACTTCAGCCTCAGATAATCCACAGTGGCTATCGTGATTTTTTTTTGTCTTTTTGCCCGCGACGAGATCCCCGAGGGACCAGCAGCATTCTCCGACGACATTTCCATACTGGCGCGAAAAAACAAAAACACTGCACTTGACTTAGCACTGGCCATGCCAGGTTGCCGGATGTCGCATATGATCGACGGTGTCGACCATATGCGTCAGTCGCCTGAGCGGTAGCATGCAGTGAAAGCAAAGCGTTCGACAACAGTCTGTATGCCAAATCTAAAAATTTTATGCGTCGCATCCCAACCGGCAGTCGTCCAGGAGACAGTATACATGTCGTCGACCATATGCGACAGCCGTCTGTGCGGCACATATCCTCGGTGTCGTATATGCTGCGTCAGCCGTACGGAAAGGGTTAAACTAATCAAGCTGAACGGATGAGTCCAAGTCAAGTTGAATTAATTACATTTTCTTTCAGCGGTAAGAGCTTGGTGGAACCAACACCCGATCTTCAGAAGGAACTAAAAACTGAATTAGAAAAAGTAGCCAGGCAATATGGAGGTGCATCAGGCGAAGATATGACTAAGTTCCCAGCCTTCAAATTCCAAGATCCAGTAATCGACCCCATCAATTTGGAAAAGTAACTTTGTAATTTTTGTTGATATGAATAAATAGTTGATAGATTTACATCTTCATTTCACATAAAAAATAAATGATACCCAATCATAAAAAAATATTTTAATATATACACATAAAAAACATAATTATTCTATCCTCTATACCAACTTCAGAGTTTGTTCAACAGTCTCACTCAAAGCAGGCATATCAAATTTCTTTGCTAGCGAAAGGAATATTTGCAAAAGTTTTATCAAGTCCGATCTCGATACGAGGCATTTGAAGTCTGACGAACACTGGCAATGTTTCATCAGATTCTCCAGCTTGATCTGAAAAAAAAAATGAAAGGTTGTCATCGTATTTTTATAGAAAATAACTGAAATTAAGCAAAACCTACGTTCATCTACGTTGAATCATTTTTCCAAGATTGAAGAAAAAATAGTACGGTAGTAGTTCTTTATTATATTAGTGTAAATAGATTTGATGTGATATATTTATTACAATCTATAAATATTATTTCAGATGATCATTTTTAATGCTATTATTTGAATTAAATCCTTTCGGCCCCGATGGAATTCCTCCGTTACTTCTCAAACAGTGCAGCAGAGTATTATCCACTCCACTTAAAATTATTTTTCAAAAATCGTTCGATGATGGAATATTTCCAACCATATGGAAATCATCACTGTTATCACCAATATTTAAGTCAGGTAGTAAAAACAATATTGAAAATTACAGAGGTATATCTAAAATTTCATGTATTCCGAAAGTTGTTGAGTCAATATTAACAGACGAACTTTTTTCCAATTTTAAGCATATTATTGTTAATGAACAACATGGCTTTTTCAAAAATCGCTCTACAGCTACCAATTTAGGAATTATACAAAACTTTTTATGTAATAAACTAGAACAAGGTTTTCAGGTTGATGTGATTTACACTGACCTCGCTAAGGCTTTCGATTCCGTTAATCATAGTCTTCTTATTTCTAAAATGAAAGCACTTGGTGTGGATGGCAGTTTTTTGAAGTTTATTATTTCTTATCTGGACAAGCGTAATCAGAAAGTGAAAATAGGAGATTCTATTTCTAAATCAATAAATGTTACCTCTGGAGTTCCTCAGGGATCCCACATTGGTCCCATTCTGTTTTTATGCTTCATTAATGATGCTTTTAAAAATTGTAACATTTTACTTTACGCTGATGATCTCAAATTCTATAGAGTTGTATCATCTGAAGATGACTGTCATTTGATTCAGAATGATTTAATCAATTTCACCAATTACTGTGAACAAAATTTTTTGAAAATCAATATTGATAAGTGTAAAATCATGCGTTTTTATAAAATACTCAATCCAACTATTTTCAACTATAGTATACATGGGGTTGATTTGCAAGCTGTAACTAGTATCAGTGATTTAGGGATAATATTTGATAAAGAACTCAATTTCAACGATCATATCAACAATATTTGTAATAAATCTCTCAGGATGGTGGGTTTTATAAAGAGGCAAGCTAGAAATATTTCTGATCAGAACGCAATTAAGACGTTGTATATTTCACTTGTTCGAAGCATTCTGGAATATAATAGTATAATTTGGTCACCAATTTACAATTGCCAGAAGGACCGTTTAGAGAGAGTACAAGGTCGGTTCACAAGTTTTCTTCTTTGGAAACTTGGACTTTCCTTCCACGGTCTCGACTCTCTAACAAGAATTTCATTGTTGAATCTAGAAACTTTAGAACAGAGACGAATTAATGCCATGTCATATTTTTTATTCAAAATTGTAAATGGCGCCATAAATTGTACAGAGATATTAGAAAAATTATCATTTCATGCCAACTCTAGAACCACCAGAACCTGCAACACTTTCTATGTACAAACACATCGTACTAATTATGGTCGCACCGCTTTCTGTTGTAGGCTTCAAGAAAACTACAATATCCATCATTCATCAATAAACATATTGTTATATAAACACACACCTATTTGTTATTTAATATCCCTTTTTACGTATTTAAGAAACAACTGAAATTCTCCGTCACTCCTACCTGAAAACTTGCAATGTTATTCAATTCAAGTAATTTATTTTTACCGTATCCTTTACTTATATTTTTATATACATGTTCACTATTGTCTCTTTTTATATACACATAAATTTCTGTTTATTGTTTGTTTGTCGTTAAATGTATTAGTTTAGTTGTATCGTTTAGATTAGTTGTACCATTTGGAATCTGTATCGAATTCTGTAGAGTACTTGATTGAATAAATAAATAATCCTCTTGGTGGTTTTTCAAGAAGGAACCACACCCCCATGGCTTTCCTGGCGTTTTACACGAATAGTACAGAGAAAAACAAAAGAAACTTACCTGTGAACATTTCTTGCACTGCAAATCCTGCAAATTGTAAGCGATGAACTTGCCATTTATAATACCCAATAGTGTACATTCAATTTCGGAGCTGTCATATGTCGTTTTGCACAGAGGACAAAACCACGCCGAATCAGATCGGTGCTGATCTCTTCCCAAGTCGATATCGCGACAATGATTACAAGCTTTACAGATGATCTGAGGGATGATGTATGATACCGTTGGATCTTTCCATACAGCTTTTTCTGAAAATTCTCCCACACCTGTGGAAAAATTGTTGATTCAATTTCAAAACATCTTAATACAAAAGTGAAATTTCAATATTCCAGGCATACCAATTTATATCATGAAGAATGTTATTCGGTAGTCCGATATTTTGTCAATAAAGTTTACACTTACTTATCAGTCGAAGTAAATTACTTTTCAGCTCCTCTACAGATTCTTTCATAGCCGAGTCGAGACTTAAAATATGACAAATCGATTTAACGAACTCTAGTGCTGCGCTTGTTCCATCAGGAAGCGGTTGTAAACGACTATTGATTTTTTCAGTCAACCTGAAGGTAGAAAAAAAAATCAACTTCCATTAACATTGATACTTCAACTGAAACTCACTGAAACAATGTCTGGCTGAGCTCTCCGGCTAGCAATTCTTTGGCATAATCGACAACATCCTCGTACTGTGCAATTCCAAAGGACGGTTGACTCAATACTGCAGACGATACGCTCGTAGTTTCATTTTGCTTCAGTCTGACGTAAATGGCATTGATATAACCAGCTATCACAGCATTGAAACTGACCCGGCACCTCGCTTGCTCTGGCAGAAGCTCTGCTATGTTCCAGTTCATCACAACTTTGGGCTAACATAAAAATTATATCACAATTAAATATATCAAGCAGATCTCAAGATGATGAAGCATGTAATACTGATTAACAATTTCAGAATTTGGAAATAATGTTCACTGTAACCGACGAAACCAAAAAGGAGGAGGTTCTCTAGTCGACGCGTATATTTTTTTTTTATATATGATCACGCATAACTTTTTATTGAGACGTCCGATTCCGATGATTCTTTTTTCAGTGGATATAGGGTGTACTTCGAAGTTGGTCCCATTTGGATTCAAGAGTTGAAATCCACCCCTAAGGGTAGCAAAATGAAGGATATTGATCACTCACCCTCTGAATTCTGGTCCGTTAACCGATTCTATCAGGCATAACTTTGTACTGGGTTCTTCGATTTGGATGATTCTTTTTTTAATAGATAGGGTATACCTTATATTTGGATTTCGAATGAAATTATCCACCCTTACGGGTGGAAAAATAGGGAATAATTGATTTTTCACTTGTGAACATTGGCACACCACATACATAGTTGATAATGACAGATCGCTACTGACATTATTTTTGTTCCACATCCGTCAAAATCATTATATTCTATGAGAGGATGGAATGATATACAAAGTAATGAAATAAACTAACCAGAACAACAAAAATAATTTATATTACAACAAATAGTAAAAGTAGATTTAACTGGTAATAGTTGAAGTAAGGTGGGTAAGTAAGGATTTTGGAAGTAATCAAAAAACAAGTAGGTAGTAATTGGTAGATTTTAGCCACAAAAAATTGAAAAATAAAAACTTTTCAACACAAAATTAAACCGACGAAATACAGAACTGAAAAGTAAAAAATAAAATAAACCTTCTTAGTCTCAATAACTAAGCTCCTAAACTAATGTAAGTAACTAATTTTGAGTCGGCGCCAAACAAACAAGCAAATGAATTAGGTAAGGCGTAAAATGATGGCATTCTGATAATTTTTTTGAAGTAATTTAATGATCTTCGTATATTATGATTGTGATGATGACACTAGCGATCTGTCATTGTCAACTACATATGTGTGCCAATGTTCACAAGTGAAAAATCAATTATCTCCTATTTTTCTACCCGCAAGGGTGGATAATTCCATTCGAAATCCAAATATGATCAACTATGAGGTATACCCTATCTGATAAAAAGAAGAAGAATCATCCAAATCGAAGATCCCAGTACAAAGTTATGCCTGATAGAATCGGTTAACAGACCAGAATTCAGAGGGTGAGTGATCAATATCCTTCATTGTGCTACCCTTAGGGGTGGATTTCATCTTTAAAATTCAAATGGGACCAACTTCGAAGTACACCCTACCCACTGAAAAAAAAATTATCGGAATCGGACGTCTCAGTAAAAAGTTATGCGTGATCATAAATAAAAAAAAAATATATATACGCGTCGACTAGAGAACCTCCTCCTTTTTGGTTTCGTCGGTTAAAAAGAGAACTCAGATACCCCAGGGATCAATACTTGGGCCATTTTGTTTTTCGTGTATGTTAATTTTTCATTCCAATAAAATTACTAGAAGAATAAATTTATTTTCAAGTTACTTTATATGTAATGTGTAGTATGGTTATGTCCATTTTTAACCCCCGATACAGAGGGGTGTTATAAGCTTAACATGTCTATCTGTCTGTCTCATCATAGCTCCCAAATGGATGAACTGATTTTGATTTAGTTTTTTTGTTTGAAAGGAGTCTTGATCGAGAATGCTCTCAGCTATGATTCAAGAAAATATGTTCAGCCGTTTGAAGATCATCAGCTCTAGTTGATGAAGGGATTCGAGCAACTTCCACAGGTCTGATCATTCGAAATTTGGCCTTTTAAGGTTAAGGTTATAGATAGATGGTGATCAGGGTCTGATGTGGAGCAAGAAAGAGAAATGAGGATAAATAGGTGAGGGATTCTAAGGCTACTTTAACTCGTTCAATCGATTAGAAATTTTGGTATACGATTTACCGTTTGTGGCGAATTAGTGTATGAATATGTAAAGTGAATGAAAGGATGAATGAGTGAATGGGATTGGGTGAACGAATAAACACGATTTGACATGGTACAGTGCTGAATATAATAAGGCACGGAGAGGTACGGTACGGACTACGAATATGGGAGGTGGTACAAGTGAATGAGTGATCATATCGTAACATGTCTACTAGTAATATATAAAGTTTAAAAAGTATGAAATAAAACTTACATTAAAAATTTTAAAAACACCCGACACAAAAAAAACATCTAAAAAGTAAAAAAAATATAAATTTATATTTTATTTTCCCAAAAAACATAAATGTTTATAACAGAAAAAAAAAAGGAAAAAATATATTTGTATAAGCAATGAAATCAGAATTTAATTCAATGATGGAAAAATTCAGAATAAGTATTTTTTTAAATAATTTTCAACCGACGAAACCAAAAAGGAGGAGGTTCTCTAGTCGACGCTTTTTTTTTAATGTATGACCACGCATAACTTTATACTGAGACGTCCGATTTCGATAATTCTTTTTTTAGTGGATAGGGTGTACTTCGAAGTTGGTCCCATTTGAATTTTAAAGATGAAATCCACCCCTAAGGGTAGCAAAGAAGAATTCTGGTCCGTTAACCGATTCTATCAGGCATAACTTTGTACTGGGTTCTTCGATTTGGACGATTCTTTTTTTATTAGATAGGGTATACCTCATAGTTGATCATATTTGGATTTCTAATGGAATTATCCACCCTTACGGGGTGGCTCCTGAACTAATATAAGTAACTAATTTTGAGTCGGTGCCAAACGAACAAGTAAATTACTTCAAAAAAATTATCAGAATGTCACCGCGCAACTCGATGCCTTCATTATTCGCCTTACCTAATTCATTTGCTTGTTTGTTTGGCGCCGACTCAAAATTAGTTACTTACATTAGTTTAGGAGCTTAGTTATTGAGACTAAGAATGTTTATTTTATTTTTTACTTTTCAGTTCCGTATTTCGTTGGTTTAATTTTTTGTTAAAAAGTTTTTATTGAATCTCATTTTGCCATATTTTTTTAGAGAATTCGGTAAATCATAAAATTTTATACCATTGTAAAAAATTGATTGTTGGCCAATATTCGTTTGTATTTTTATTGGTGTAAAATTGTTTGAATGTCTAGTTGAATGATTGTGTTGATCACTACTAACTCGGAAAACTAAATTTGAATCTTTTAGATTGTTTTTACTAGGTGAATGAATATACAAATTTTGAGTTTACATAATGAATAAATATTAAGTAAGTTCCTTGACTTATATAAATTAACTGTAGGTTCTTTGTAATTAAGTTTTAATATGCACTTTATAGCTTTATTCTGAAGTATTTTCAATGGTTTTATTGAAGATTTTGTTGCTGATCCCCATACTGTAATTAAATATTCAAGCTTTGAATATACTAAAGGAAAGTAAATTGATTTCAAATATTTCAAAGGTACATTCTTATTTTGTAAAAAATTGCAATTATTAGGGATATATATTTTCTCAATTTTTCAATATGTTATCACCATGATAGATTTTCATCTATGAAGAGCCGAAGAAATTTAATTGTAGAGGAGTATTTGATATTTTCGTTATTTAATTTGACATGCTCTCTCAAATATTAAACTTAAAATGCCAATACATATTTTTTTTTTACTTTTTAAAGTTTTTTTTTGTAATTCAATGTTTTTTTTTCCTGCTTTATTTAACGTCGGCCTATTTCTGCTACCAAGGCTAAACACCGACGCCGGTGAGCACACTCCTCCCAAACCGGAAATTTTGCTCATTGATAAGACGCCTGTAGCTGCTACAGTTGTTAGGGCATTTAACGCGGAACATAATTCAATGTTGAACCTAACATGGTATTGAAATTTTACCTCGTTGCTTTCTTCATCACCTTCTGTTTCGATTTCATCCTGAGAATCATTCTGCTCCCCCCCTGGTAATTTTCCTTTTATTCCCCCGAAATTTGCCAAATCCAACCACACTAGATGTTCCCAACATTGACTGAAAATAAAATGTTCTAGCTTGCACGTCTGATACAAAATTGACAACATCGTTACCTGTACGTGATTTCTAAAGAGTGGAAGAGTTCTTTGTTACGTATGGAAGTGACCACAAATTCGACGTTACCGAGGGCGTCTTCTACTCGTTTTCTTTTGGAACAAATAATAATTTTGTTGAAATTTGCGTAGACTATCATACAACCCAGTCTTTTGAATTCGGCTACGAGTTGCAGAAATAGCTTTTTCATCAAATTCTGCAAGGTCCTCAATAAAGCCGGATCGTATAGAAGGGACTTTGGAGATCGGAGCCACCTGAAAATATCAATATTAGTTTATCAATAGGACTAGAAGAAATACCACATAAAAGTATTAGATCGATTATTATGAAAACAACCCACCTATAAAAGTGGATGACTTGGAAATCGGCGAATGCATTCCGATACAACGATATATCTCTCATCCAAGCAGCTGCCATAGTTCTCAAGATCTTGAATGCCTCTGCACACCTAGCCGATTCATCATAGGGGGTCGCTGATTGATTTCCGGCAATCATGCCATCTATAGAAGTGACTGCCGAGGCATCAAAAGCCGTACTGTTACTCATTCCTTCTATATCTGTAACATGGTGAGATTGAAGGAGAGTGTTGATTGCCAAGCTGTCGATGTCTAGTTCGACACAAACCATGGAGTACCAGCCAGGTTCGTTGCATACTTCAGAAGATGTTTCCTGATTCTCTGCCAAAAGCCTAATGAAAATAAATTTAAAACAATGAAATATGAAGTAGTATTAGGAAACAGTGAAACATCGTTTTTTCAATCATGTCAAGATTGAATCATTGTTTGAAGCATTTTTTTCATTTATTTGCGGATCAGCCAATTTACAATGATTTATAAAATAAAATAACTAATGAAAAAACTTTTAAAAGGCAATTTTATTTAAGCCGTGTACTAAAACATATAAAATAACAACAATGATTTAATTATTTTTTGTTGAATTATTTGGTTTCAAAAAGCTTGGCGCACGAAGTGTTCATAAAAGTAGGTACTAATTAATTTCATTGCACAATGATTGGTTGGTAAGTAACATCTTGTCGAAGTATTAATTTTATTACAATTCGTGCGACAAGCTTTTTGAAACAAATTAATTCAACAAAAAATAATTAAATCATTGTCAGCAATGACTTAAACTTATTGAATACGTTTTAGTACACGGCTTAAATAAAAAAACGTCTTCAATTTTTTTTTTTTGCTTTTTAGTTAGTTTGCCGTTATCTGTTCATTTCTAATAGAGCATCGTTATTACAAGGTCTCTTCCCTGTAAGTTTTGAACTGAAAGAAATTATGATCTCCGACCCCAAAAACTCCCACACACCAATTTTGAATAAATTGACCATAATCAAAAACTCGTCCTCCATCTTGGGGCCGCCATCTTGAATTTATAAATTTTGACAAAAAATTATAATCTCCGACCCGAAAACCGCCGCATACCAATTTTGAATCGAATCGGACCATAATCACAAAACTCGTCCTCCATCTTGGGGCCGCCATCTTGAATTTATAAATTTTGACAAAAAATTCAAAATTTCCAACCGCGAAAACCGCCGCATACCAATTTTGAATCGAATCGGACCATATCAAAAACTGTCCCACTTGGGGCCCCATTTGAATTTATGAATTTGACAAAAATTCATAATCTCCGACCCCAAAACCCCCACATACCAATTTTGAATCAAATCGAACCATAATTACAAATCTCGTCCGGCATTTTGAGCCGCCATTTTTTTTTTTTCTCTAACAAACATTCCATAATGCATTGTCACCGGAATTATGAACACCTGCCATATTTCAAATCAATCGGACGACTAATAGAAGTCTGTCAAAATTCACTTGCAAGATTTAACTCAAACTAACAAAGAACAAACTAACTAACAAGTGAAACTAAATAAAAGCTTGTAAAAAACATATGAATGTAGATTATTTCTAATATATAGAAAAAGGTCATGATGGAAAATAATTTGAATTAGACAATAAAACTACAAATATTAGATTCTATCGCCAAAATTACTAAATGCGTAATTTGAGGTGTGGAAAAGTCTGAATTGATTTGCAAATTCATTTGCCGTTCTCAATATTCTAGTCATTGGTTCTTGCTGAGCATAGTTGGTTGGATGATGAGGCATTTTAAATAAATTCGACTTTCAAATTTAATTGAACTATTGAGAAGAAATCACGACCGTAAATGCAACCATCAATTAGTTTATGAAAGAAACGTACATTATGCTGAACTCTTCTATGCTACGCAAGGCTTTGTTCGAGAATGTCGGAGTAATTATATGATGCATATGTAAATCCCATCTTGAAGGCACAAGTAAATCACAATCTTATTGAGGACTACAAAAAATACTACCGAATTCAAATATCTTGGAAGACATTTTATATAAAAAACGATTCCCAAATCATTAACTGTACTAGCAGTAATAGCAAGTGTACTGATACTATTGATTATTCCAAAAGTTCATGTCACACCAACATACAAGATTATTTTGTAAATGACATCTAGTGCGAATAACATCTATATTGTTAACAAAAAGGTTAATAACACTGGACCTATGTGAGATCCTTGTGGAACTCCAGAGATCCTAAAGGATACAGATCCAGCATATCCAACAAACTGCACTTTAGATCTAAATAAAATGTGAAAGATGGCTCTCAACCCACTTTAGAACATTTCCATCAATTCCTGAGCAAGTAATTTTGCTAATAAGAAATATTTTTGAAAAGTCAATTTGCTATCCTAATAATAAATTTGTTGTTGACTTCCCAGAACTAAAGTTGTTGGATGATTAATGTGTTCTTTGTATCACAAGGGAATTGTTTATTAATAAGGAAGTCATTCATATTTTACATAAATGATTTAGCCTTAGATATTGTGAATAATGAAAATATCAACTTAGTGAATTTTGCAGACGACACAAACATTTTAACGGTGGGTTGGTCATTAAATAATCTTTTAGAAATCTCAAATGAAACACTAGAAAAAGCACAGAAATGGTTTACCATGAACAAACCCATACTTAACGAAGATAAAACAAATTATATTTGCTTTAGGACTAAAATGAAAAACAATAACATACCTGAGATGCTTCAAGTACAAACGCAGATAATAACACTGGCGGAACACACAAAATTTCTTGGCGTACACATTGACCAAAACTTAGATTTCGAAAAACATATTAGGGAAACCAGCACCAAATTGTCATCTATCTGTTATGCATTTAGAGTAACATCGACATATTTGGATGAGGGTCAAAGAACCATTTACTTTGCCAACTTCCACTCGGTGATGCGTTTTGGCATCATCTTCTGGGGAGGAAGTAGCGAACAGAAAGTATTTTAAAATACAAAAAAAGCCATCAGGATTTTGCTATGTCTAAATTACAAAGAATCCTGTAGAGGTAAATTCAAAAAATTTAATATAATGACCATGGCCGGGGCTTATATATATGAGTGCTTAATGTTTCTGTTTAAAAATCGCAATAAATTTGAGTCGCACAAGATAAAACATAGACTAAACACAAGAAACCATAACACCGACTATAATATCCCAATCCCAGACTGTCAATAACAGAAAATCTCCAGAGTATCGTGTATTAGGTTTTTTAATAAATTACCAGAAACAGTCAAACAAGAAGTGAACATAAAAGTCTTCAAGAGGCTTATAATCAATATCATAGTGAATCTAGAACCATACTCTACTAAAGAATATTTGGGAGAATAGATATTTTTACGAATGGATCCTGCATTGAAAATAAGACAACTTTATTCATTTTAAACTTTATTCATTTTGAACTTAATATTTATTCATTTTAATATTTTAACTGATACAAATACTTGTCTTCAAGTCACAAGATTGATTCAATCAACTTTATATGACACTATTTTCTTTAATTCTGGTTACTGTGATAATGTATGTTATTTTTGTTTTAAATGTAATGTCACTGTGATTGTTATTCTTGAAAATAAAGCCCTGTTCTATTCTATTCTATTCTAAAGGAGTTTTGGGATTCCGGATTGGTTGCAATCTGCTCGATAATTCTGGACTTTATTTTTCTCCCCAGATTTGTGGATTGGGATCAGATAGCTGTTTTACCAAAATTCGGGTTATCTACGACCACGCAATAACAAATTCAATAGTATATAAAATGGTGTTACCAAAATGAAAGTGCATTCTTTAACAAAAATAATGACAGTTTCCAAGGAACAGATAAAGTCTACAAACTTCAAGTTCTGGAATCTGATATGGTTTTTGATTGAAGTATACAGTGAAAAGATATGTAGCAAATAAAATTTCATCATTGTTTGTGCCAACTTCATCATTATACGACATTGTAGATGGTAATATGTAACCCTTCTTTTGGAATTAATGCACTTCCAAAAGTTTCATGGATTTGAGCAAAGTTTTTTTTTATATAGTTTTGCTAGCAAATAGTTCTCAATTGCACACATCTCTCCCCCAATCTTGAAAACTCATAATAATCATTGATATTTGCAGTGGTTTTATATTATAATCATAAAAGTCAACAACTGCGATTGATTTAGTAGTTGTGGTGAAATAGATTACACTGCAAATTTGCATTTATAGTGACCAATTTGCACATGGTGTCAGGTGTGAGGTTTTACAATATGGTGTCAGGTATGGGGTTTTACAATATGATGTTACCTTGCATCATTTTCCTGACAACCTCCAAGATCAGGCCTATCAGTTGAAGAACACCACATCACGTGGTTATGTTTGACCAGATGACGAGCAAAGAAAAGATCAGATCCGAAAAGAGCAGGATCTGAAGGAATGTTGCCTATGGGTAAATGGAAATACCGACATTGTTCTGCCATCAGTTCCAATACTTTCTCACTATTCAAGTAGTGGCGTATAATAGCTCTTGCTCCAATTTTTTGCCAGTCTAAAGCATTGTAGAGATCGTCCATATCCTGAAAATTATAATATGTTTTATTTCATCTATGAAATCGCGGGATAATAACTTTTGAACTGACATATTGACAATTACCTGCACATGTATCTGAACTTGAGGAAAATCAATGAACGTTGGAACGTTACGTTGCAAATCTTGCATATCCATAGCCGATTGAACCGCTAATAACGTAGGTCCTTTTTTCTCGTCCTTATAAGCTTGTAAGGTTTTATGAAGTATCTTATAGACTTGAGCTATGTTAGATTCAATTCTAACTTCAACAGACATTTCTTCAGGAGGTAAAAGTTCTTGATCCGGATTCTTTTCCAATCTAAAGAGAAATAAATACAGCATGTTCAATTTCATTTGTACAAAGGCGTTCAATTTGTTTCAATTTGAAAATGAAATAGTAAAGTCTATACCTATTTTTTTTTTCAATTTTAGGTCTGTATTATCTATTATTATCTGAATCACCTACTGATGCCAATAAAATTTTACAAATATTATGAAATATTACATACTTTGCCAATCTCTCTGCTTGATACAAATTCACCATATTGGGCATCAAATTCGTTTTCACAGTATCAACAACAATCACAACAGCTTTCTTGACTGGAGTCAGAAATAAGGCGAACATATGCTGCGGTTTAGTGAGATGTTTGTGATGGTAGAAATACAAATGCCGAATTGAGTCTGTCGCCAAATAAGGCTGACGAGCTACGCTGACCATATCTAGTTGTTCGAGGTTGAAATTTTCAGAATTTGAGGCTCCTGGTAACACTTTACAGACGCAACCGATTTGGACCAATGCTCTGAACATCAGAGTCACTTGTGTTTCGTAAACTCCCTCTACGTTGGAATCGGTTTGATCCAGGAAAACTTTTCTAAAAATATAAAAATTGTAAAATATAACGACATATGATGGACTGATAAACTCACTTTCCGTGTTCTTGGAAAACTTCTTCGGGGACAGAGTATAGGTACAAGTTATACACTGGTCTGGACCTAGGTAAAGTTCTATTACATTTTTTGAAAAGGGCCCCTTCTTCAGCCACTTTAGGTGTACGCAAGTTGGCATAAAATATCCTTGGCACAATCAATTTGATCAAATGCAACTCAGTCAGAACCTAAAAAGGTTTTTAACTTATTGAAGGGACTAATGATCATAGCATACGGATTTTAATCATTTTAGTTTTTCACTAGAATAGAAGTTGAATAATAAATAGAAAAATTTGTCGTACCAAAGGTTGGTGCTGGAAGTTTTTGAAATAGTACAATTTTCAAATTATATTAAGGCTACCATAATCAAAGAAAATGTAATTTGATCAAGTGTTCGTTAACTTGTGAAAATAAATTGTAGTACAGTATAAAAACCAAAAAAAATAATAACACCGCGAAAAACCATAGAAAGAAAATTAGCAATATTCGGATGATGCAGAACGATTATCTTTGACATACTCCAGTTTCCAAGATACTTACTAACGCCCAAAGTCTAAACTCTCCAGGCGTATTCGTTGATGCAATCTGAAGCACCTGCCAAGGAGTTGTCAACAAGGTTCTTTGGGCTCGTTGAATGAAGCCTCCTAGTGTACCAGGAGCCGCAGTGGACCTCACAGCAGGTGAATTGCTCATTCTCTTTTTCTTGTTTTGATTAACGCAAGTTCTTTGTTGAGCTTGAAATCGCCATTTTTTCTTGTGGAAAGCTATCCAAGCTACAGTCTCCTTCTATAAAATAATAAATGTATGCATAATATCCATCTTCAATATTTTTTCATGGTCAATGAGAGCAGAAGGCTGATCAAGTCAATTTTCTTTTAAATTTTTTGAAGTAATTTGGTCGTCTTTGACAAGGCCAATATTCAATTTGAGCGACAAAATAATTTCATGAATTTCAAACTCCGTCATTGATTTCATTTTTAATTTGTTTTTTTTTCCATAAATCCATTCAAACCGTTTTCTGACAAATTATTGATAAATTCGTTACATATTTCTTTTTTGTGTTTTAGTAGTTGACATACTGTTTTTTATGAAAAATTTTCAGGAACCACAATAATAATGGACTCGAATCTCATAAAATAAGAAGTACACATCAAAATCTATAATTTGAAATATTTCCTTACGAAAGGAGGAGGTTTCCCAAGTACTTCTCTCCAAGTTTTATTCAAATCTTCCTCAGCAAACTCGTTTTCTTTATCAGATCCCCTCTTACGTTTGGTTACGACAGCGAGTGGCGCCTTAAATGTATTATCCCTAGCTCTTCCATCTGTGATATCTTCAATGTCACGAATATTATCCGATTTATCCTGTTCATTGGGATCATCACTAGATATATCGTCATCATTTTCACCATCCTTATTTGATGTCCCTTTCTTTTTGAGAACAGAGAACATGTCGCTTATTCTTCTCTGTTTAAAAGTGTCACTTTTCTCAAGAATTTTCTTGTGCAACCAGTCGGGATGTCTGACTCGAGGGACGGGATTTGGTACCTAGAAAAACAAAATGAAAACAATTTATTATTAATATGATTTAGGCACTCACCCCTTGCATAGCAGCAGGAATAGTGATGATTTTTTGAATGGCTCCACCCAAACGCTCTATATAGTAGCTCCAATCTAAAATGTCCCGGATGTCCACCTCGTTTAGAGAAGAGTTTTTCAACCATTTCCGGAGGTAGTGTTTCTGAATTGTTTCTTCTGCCTGGAAAATAGCCATCGGGATGGCCCTGCGAAAAAAATAATCTGGTATACCTCAAGGAACATTTTCAGGGCCTCTTCAATTATAAATGTATATCTGGATGAGCTTAAAGTTACCTTTCGGTGACTGGTGCTCCATCGGGTTTTTTCGAAATGACATATTTACAAGCCAATCCCGCATCTTTCACCATCTGATCCCCCAAGAACTCTGCCAAACGTTTTGCAGTACTGATAGAGGTACTTTTCTGTGTTCCGTATTCTTCGAGTTTCTTGGACATTGATCGGTTCTCTGAAATTAGGTCAAATAACTCAGAATCCGGCATGTTTCTGCCATGTGAAAAAAGCACATCCAACCAGTAGTCTGCCACTTGAGCTACAGCTGCATAGCAAGTTTCTAGGGTGTCGCCTTTCAAGAACGCTTCAAATACCGAAGACTGGAAGTTTTTAATGAGCTGCAGTTCTCCCCTCCTCTTAACTTCAAAGCTATAAAGTGATTCAATGACAAAAGTTTTCACACAGGATCACATTTGAATTTCTCACCCCTTCAATTCTGCCAAGGAACCATCAAAATTGAATACAGCATATCTCTTCTTTAACTTCTTCCCTTCCTCTTTGCTAGCAGGTAGCACCATAGCCTTGTAAGGTCCATCCACTTCAAAAAATATGGAATTCTCGTGTTTTATCTCGTATTCCAACTTCACGGGATCCACTAACTCGTGGTACTGATCATTGGTGAAATGTTCTTTGACCATAGCATTCAGTACAGTATTCGGATAAGATATATTGAACTTCTTTTTCTTTTCGTGGTTGGTAAGAATGGTAAAATTTTCGGGGAAAGACGCCGGTAGAATACACCAAATACCGTCCGTGTCCAATTCGAGGGGACGACCAACTTGTTCTATGATCTCACGGGCTTTCATAATGATGTTGGCCCCTGTGAAACATACGATGCCTGCCATTTCCATGCTATGCCAACGCGCCCTGAAAATACGAATGCAATGGTATATCACAAGGATCAGCTCTGGGGCTCTTTAAATCTTTCATGTATAACATCTACAAACGGTTCACATTAATAAAGAAATATTTAATATATTTAAAGAAAATTACCCTCTTCTCATGACATATCCATAAAATGAATTGAGGATACATTTGTGAGCCAGCTGCAGGGAATCGTAAAGAACTTCTCTATTTTTCGCCGATTTTATTTCAGAGGCATCTCCCCCTTTGACTGCATCAACAACAGCCTGTTTAGCTTTTTTTGATAAACCCTTATATTCATACCTAAAAATATAAATAATGTAGAAGGACGCGGAGATCAATAATAATAATAAAAGTACTTTATTGAACATAATAACAAAATTCTCAAAGGCTATTGACCGAGGTCCGTCTGCCCATCTACATAATAAAAATAAATCTTGATTCTTTGTAAGCGCAAAACGTGAGAACGGCTGGACCGATTTGGCTAATTTTTTAAATGTTCTTAATATCCCGGATAGTTGATACGGAAACAAAATTAAGAAAGTTGCCCGGAAATTGGAAAATTCGGGTATATAAGAAATTTGGCAAAGTCATTTATTACAAAAGATAGCTCAGCGGTAACACTGTCGCCTACCAAGCGCAGAACGTCACAGGAACGAATCCCGGTCAGGTTTTTAGGTAAAGAGAGGATTTTTAGAAAAATTATTGGAAATTTATTTGTCTTGGAAAAGTTTTCAGGAATATATAATAAAAATGAATGTCTGTTTGTGTTGGTGAACTTATAATTTGAGAACGGTTGGACCGATTTGGATAATTTTTTCGTGAAAAACGAACAGAAACACGGGATAACAGGAGAAAGCTATAACGGGATAATGGGATAACGGAAGAAAGTGATAATGGGATAACGGAAAAAAGGGATAACTGGAAAATGGGATAACTCGGTGACGGTATAACGGGATATATTTATTTATTTATTTAGCACATAAAGCTAATTTCACATTGTCAAAGTAAAAATACAGTCACAAGTATAACAAATATATCACACTAAAGATGTAAGAAATAAATTATACAATAGAAAAACAATAGTAGAAACATTGTAATTCAAACACATTAAAACTTCTGAACTGGGTAGGTAAGCTAGAGTAATAGTGACAATCATGTGTGACACTCGCGTAACAGACATATTTTCAATTCTTTTTTGAAAGTTGTAATAGTGCCGCAGGTTTTCAAGAAATCTTCTAATTAATTGTAACGCACTATGCCTTTATGAAAAATAGATTTTTCTGAGCTTTTTTTGTTTTTTGTTGAGACTCGTATATCAGCTCTTCTTCATGTGTTGTAGTTGTGCAAACTGTTGTTGAATACTAATTTAGATGACAGATACGATGGGGTTAATGACATTTCCATTTTATGGATTAAAATCATAGTATGGTACTCCAAGTAATGTATCGAGAGCCAATTCAATGTACGTAACATGGACTTGATGGACGTGTCTCTTGGAACATTCAATATAGTTCTCATGGCTTTATATATAGGGAAAACAGGATAAAGGGAAAACGGGAAGTGGGCAGAGTCAAAGGCATAACCCAGATGGAACAACACAAAAAAAACATAGGAAAAAGAAATTCTACGCAGACGAGAGTTTTCAGGAAAAAAATTTAGGGAATATAGAAATTTTGACAGGGCAACGTCTGTTGGGACAGCTAGTTACAGTATAATAATTTTCTGGATTA
Organism: Gonioctena quinquepunctata; assembly: GCA_018342105.1. Lineage (NCBI taxonomy): Eukaryota > Metazoa > Arthropoda > Insecta > Coleoptera > Chrysomelidae > Gonioctena > Gonioctena quinquepunctata. The sequence goes on from JAFIRS010000334.1 coordinate 219,084, forward strand.
TAATTTTTGCAAGATGGACACATTCACTGTCCATGACAAGCCGGCGGACATGTCTTGCCCGTCAATGATCTGCCAGCATGTCTTATTCCTACATTAATTCACCTTTCGTTTTCAAGTAGACGCTGCAGCTCAAACTCTTCATTGATTACATGTTAAATATGCTGTAGTGGCTGTCGATTTCGAATCGACTGTTCTTTTTAACAATGGTTTTTATTTTTGAAATAACCAAAGGTCTCCAACCAACATATTTAAAGAATTTTTTGTTTTCAATAATCAAATACATGAAAACGAGACAAGATCGAATGCTTATTTTCATATATATATATATAGAACTCATACTGGTGGCGGTATGAAAAATTTATTCTTCAAGGGACTACGGGAATTTAACAATTTACCAAAGAGGCAAATACTGTGAAAGGGTTTAAAAGGGAATTGTTGGAATATCTAGAGCGTTAGTTGGTTGTAAAATATGTATATATGTTTGTGTGTATTTTACCATATTCTTGTATTTATGTAAACTTTTTACTATCTTTTTATCTATTTTATCTTTATTATTGTTGTTATTTATATTCAGATTTGAATGTTATCAATATTTTTGGCACTATGTGTAACTGTTTATTATCTATTATATCCATCCAAACCGTCCAACATATGGTGGTGGAATGCCCAAACACAACATATGAGGGAAACTTCGACGACTTCCTAATGGCAACTGACGCCTCAATTGACTATGTATCAAATTTAAATGTGTGCTTGTAAACTAGAATAATTTGTAATATCTGTCTATACTCTTTGTACACTTGTATGTATTATATGTACACTTTTATGTATTTTTATGACACAATAATTTCTACGTCTGGTGTACCCCAAGGGTCGAACTTGGGACCATTGTTGTTTTTAATCTTTATTAATGATTTAAACTCACAAATAAACTCTATGAAGCTTTTTTTTGCTGACGATCTGAAAATAGTAAGTTCTATCCAAAATGTGTATGATTGCATAAAACTTCAGGAAGACATAGATAATGTACAGGCTTGGTGTGAAATTAATAACCTGCATTTGAATATTGATAAATGTAAAGCGATGTCATATACAAGAAAACACACATATACTGAACATCCATACAATATTCAAGGTAGTCTGTTGACCCGTTGTAATGAGACTAAAGATCTAGGTGTATTCTTTGACTATAAAATGGCTTTTGCCAATCACATGAATAAAAAAGCTTCCGAAGCCACTAAAATGTTAGGATTTATCATAAGAAACTGTCAGAACTTTACAAATGTTAATGCCCTGAAAATTTTATACTTCTCATATGTAAGATCCAAACTTGAATACTGCTCAGTCATTTGGAGCCCCTACTATGTTTGTCATGAGTACACAATCGAAAAAGTACAAAGAAAGTTCTTGAAATTCATGTACTTCAAAAATTGTGGTATCTATCCAGCTAGGGGCTCTGACCATAACAACCTTCTTGACCACTTTCAATTCATTTCTTTAGAAAAAAGGAGAAAATGTGCGTCAATAACTTTTCTTCATAAACTGCTACACGGCCTAATTGATTGCAGTTTGCTTTTATCAGAACTGAACTTTAGGGTACCAAGGGCTCATTCACGGCTGAATCTCACATTTTACTGCTCCACAGCGCGAACAAATTTAATCTTGCATTCTCCAATTGAATATATGTGTGATAATTACAACTCCATATGCAGCTTTTGCGATATCAATACTTGTTCTGTGAAGCATATGAAAAAAGTAGCAATGGAAATATGGAATTGACTATAGTTAATCTGTTTTTATTGTTTTTTTTTTTACCGCAAGAAATTACGTAGCATCACTTTTACCGTTTATTACCGTTCATTACCATTAATTAGTTTATATTAGTTTAGTGATTTTTCGTCTCACTAGTGTAATTTACACTTTGTTTTTTCTTTTTTTATATATTAATATTGTATCACATGTCACATTTGAACTTAATATTACTTGTTAATTATCTACTACTTAACAGTACTGATGTATTTAATTATGTCCTGTAATTGGGTTTTACCTGTTGGGCAATAAATGATTATTATTATTATGTGCAGCCATACGATAAATAAATAAATCTATTATATCTATTGTAAGATTAGAATATATCCTATATTAAAGATTACTTACTTACTTACTTACTCCACAGAGTAACCATAGTGAAGTATATAACATAATTTATGAGCCGCTGGATGCACATGGGACTTGAGAAAAAAATCAGATAAAATAGATTTTTTTATTCAGAATAAAACGTATTTTTCAATGTTTCTCGAAAAAACATGGCCAACAAAATGTTACTTTGCACTGACTACATTCTGTATCAACTCTTTTAGCATTTTTTCCAGCGTCTGTAGCACTCATCGTTTCACGTAGTCTACTCTAGCATCCTGAACGTTTTCTCAGATTCATTTTCTGCCAGTTCCTCCAATTCACGATCAGTTAGTGATCTCTTTCTACTATTATTTGGCTTGATTTGACTCATTTCCAGTGTTCAAAAATACTTTTATCGAGCTCTACTCATACGCAACTAAATACACAGATTATTCAATTGTAAATTGATTTCAGGGGGAATCTACCGTTTAACCTGTGAAAGAAACGTTGAAAACTGCCTGCATCCATTCTGATACTTTTAGGACAAATTGTTAGTTGGACATAGCACCAACATTTGGGAAATGAAGCGCTGGCGTGTCATGGACAGTGAATGTGTTAATTTGTACAAACACGAAAAAAAAAAAATGTTGGGTATATAGAAATATGTATATACATATGTATTCCTGGGGTTGTTGTGAAGAAGGATCAATATTATCTGTTTTGCTTTAAATTTCTTCAGTTTGAAGTCAAAATGTTGAAGTTCAAGTTCTACGGAGATAATGATGAAAAACTAACTTAAACTATACCAAAAAAAAAACAATCAAGTATTCGACATAACTCGTCAAAACCATCAATATGATATCTGACATAAAAATGTATACTTCCAAGCAAACATGTTACAAGATTATACCAGAAGAGCCTTTTCTATAATGGATGTTAAGTTTTTAATAATCTACCCTTACATATAAAATACATAAGGTCATTTCAAAAGTTCAAAAACGAACTGAAGTCATTATTAGTAGGGAAGTCGCTCTATTCTCTGAACGAATTTCACTCAATGTGCATGTCAATTTTTCATTTTCATAGTCAGACACTATCTCTGTAAACAATGTGATACCTATATTAACAATGTTTTAATGAAATAAAGAATACTATTATTATTAATAGATTGTACTGTGAAAAAAGTTCTACAAGCTAGATATATTCACTCAGTGGAGTGTTTATGTTGAAAAACTCTTCAATTACTGACTTTATGAACTGTACATCATAAGTTCATAACACTATTTAGATATATTTATGATGTATAAATAAATCTCTATAAGTAAAACTTTTTAACAAAAAATTAAACCGACGAAATACGGAACTGAAAAGTAAAAAATAAAATAAACCTTCTTAGTCTCAATAACTAAGCTCCTAAACCAATGTATGTAACTAATTTTGAGTCAGCGCCAAACGAACAATCAACAAAGATCATTAAATTACTATTACTTTCTGAATTCTGGTTCGTTAACCGATTCTATCAGGCATAACTTTGTACTGGGTTCTTCGATTTGGATGATTATTTTTTAATAGATAGGGTATACCTCATATTTGGATTTTGAATGAAATTATCCACCCTTACGGGTAGAAAAATAGGGGATAATTGATTTTTCACTTGTGAACATTGGCACAAACATCTGTAGTTGACAATGACAGATCGCTAGTGTCATTATTTTTGTTCCTCATCCGTCACAATCATTATATTCTATGAGAGGATGGAATGATATACAAAGTAATGAAATAAACTAACCAGAACAACAAAAATAATTTATATTACAACAAATAGTAAAAATCATTGATTTGTTTGAAAATATGAACAGGAGAATGTTTCCTGTTGCAACATAGATAATCATATTATTTAACTGGTAATAGTTGAAGTAAGGTAGATAGATAGATATTTATTTAAATAGGATACCCTAATATGCATACATAATTTCATATTATAAATTTACAAATACAATTTAATAAAAATCAGTTACTAAAACATAATTCTAATATATAGGTATTATCAAGAATCAAATATAAGATGTAATATAAAATGTGATTAATAAAAAGACAAATAATAAAATGACATTAGCTAGTAATAAAAATAAAAGTAAGGTGGGTAAGTAAGTATTTTGGAAGTAATCAAAAAACAAGTAGGTAGTAATTAGTAGATTTCAACCACTAAAAATTGAAAAATAAAAACTTTTTTAACAAAAAATTATACCGACGAAATACGGAACTGAAAAGTAAAAAATAAAATAAACCTTCTTAGTCTCAATAACTATGCTCCTAAACTAATGTAAGTAACTGATTTTGAGTCGGCACCAAACAAACAAGCAAATGAATTAGGTAAGGCGTAAAATGCGCAATGACATTCTGATAAGTTTTTTGAAGTAATTTAATGATCTTCGTTGATTGTTCGTTTGGCATCGACTCAAAATTAGTTTAGGAGCTTAGTTATTGAGACTAAGAAGATTTTTTTTATTTTTTACTTTTCAGTTCCGTATTTTGTTGGTTTAATTTTTTGTTAAAAAAGTTTTTATTTTTCAATTTTTTGTGGCTGAAATCTACTAATTACCACCTACTTATTTTTTGATTACTTCCAAAATACTTACTTACCCACCTTACTTCAACTATTACCAGTTAAATAATATGATTATCTATGTTGAAAAGGAACACATTCTCCTGTTCATATTTTCAAACAAATCAATGATTATCTACTTTTACTATTTGTTGTAATATAGATTATTTTTGTTGTTCTGGTTAGTTTATTTCATTACTTTGTATATCATTCCATCCTCTCATAGAATATAATGATTGTGACGGATGTGGAACAAAAATAATGACAGTAGCGATCTGTCATTGTCAACTACATATGTGTGTGCCAATGTTCACAAGTGAAAAATCAATTATCCCCTATTTTTCTACCCGTAAGGGTAGATAATTTCATTCGAAATCTAAATATGAGGTATACCCTATCTATTAAAAAAAGGATCATCCAAATCGAAGAACCCAGTACAAAGTTATGCCTGATAGAATCGGTTAACGGACCAGAATTCAGAGGGTGAGTGATCAATATCCTTCATTTTGCTACCCTTAGGGATGGATTTCAACTCTTAAATCCAAATGGAACCAACTTCGAAGTATACCCTATCCACTGAAAAAAGAATTATCGAAATCGGACGTCTCGGTAAAAAGTTATGCTTGATCAAAATAAAAAAAATAATAAAAAAAAATATACGCGTCGACTAGAGAACCTCTTTCTTTTTGGTTTCGTCGGTTAAAAAATCAATTCCTTTGTTCATTGGTAGGTATGTGCATAACTTGGGAACAGCAGGACCGATTTGTCTATAAAAAAATAAAAAATTCTAATGGTCCGATGAAGGTTTTTAGGGAAAGAAAAATCCCGTAACAGTTGCCAGGAAAATTGGAAAATTCAGGAAAAAGTACTTTTTTCCAAGAGATTTATTTATGAAAGTTAGCACATTTAATAATTTTTTTTCATGAAGAAGGTTTTTATGATATCCATTTAACTTCAGCTCGCCACTAGGTGGCGCTGATGGCAACCGATTGCCATGAAAATTGGTATACCCAGATAGTTGAACATGAAGAATATTTTCGTGCTATCCATTTTGCTATAAGTCACCTAACGGAATAATGGGAAACGGGCTAACAGAAAACTGGGAAATGGGCAAAGTCACACAGGCATAACCTAGATGGAACAACACAAAGAAAAATATGGGGAAAAACAATCCCAAACAAATTTATAGAAATTTGGACAGGACCAAGTCTGTCTGGTCAGGTAGTATACAATAAAACAAAAACATTCGGTCTTGGTCTAGAACTACATAATATCATCATCTATGGTGTTAGCCTATATTTTATACAAACTTTTACTTACCTTCTATCCCTAAACGCCCTCACAGTATCCACATAAAAGGAATTTTCTCTTTGACAAATTGTTGTCTGTCTTTCTTCGACTCTTGTGCATTTCAATTTTTTGTACACTTTCCTGCAGTATATGGACAACCTCTTCTTCTCCAGTTCAGCCTGCTCCAATCTAGGAAGCTGATGGAATGCCCTGGGAGTCCCTCCAGGGTACTGGGGTGGGAACTTTTCAGTCTCAAGTTGTTGCTGGATTCTGTGGTATTCGTTACGAGACGCTGGCACTGAAAAATAAATCAACAGAAATACAAAATCGACGATTGGAATAAATAAAAAACGTACTGTATTCTTCCCTCATCATCCATGCCATACTTCTTTGACAAATGGCATTAGGTTTATTATAATCACAAGCAGCACATATTATTTCATCCACCATCGCACAGGGTTGTAGTCTGTTCGTAAGAATTATGTTGGGGTACATGGCACCAACGTCCAAGTGATATATCAGTGGTCTTTCCAGGCGCATAGGTTGTTCCTAAAATATATTTTTTTCAAGAACCCGAAAACCACCATCACCACTTTATGGACCTTACCTTGAGTGCCACCAACTTTGCTTTAATTTCCTCAGCGACTTCGTCCAAATTCGTAACACACTCCATGGGTATGCCCTCTTCAACAACGATTGCATGCTCCAAAGTTTTATAAATCTGACTGATGAGTGTATTAACAGCATCTGGAACGATTCTGAAGCGACAAGGAATGTCGGCTCTGAATACTCCTGACTCTAGAGCTTCTACGTGTCCACCTACGTAAGTTTCTTGCTGGAGGACGTGCCCGTCAAGGGTGAGTTTGTTCAGTTCAGTTTCTTCTTTGTTCGGGAAGATTATAGTTGCGTGAAAGGCTTCCACCATGAGCAACGATTCACAGAGTGTACCTGAAGAATAGAATGATTTTTTTGAAAAAGAATAAAGTCTTCTTTGAAATCACATTCTGCTGGACACAAAATGCACAAATTAAGATTGAATTTTCCATAACTGAAAATTATGAGTGATTTATGCTCACCTGATCCTTTCCGTAAAACTTCGTCGGGTTCACAAGGGATGATGGTACACAAAGCAAAAATAAATGGATGCACATACTGCATGTACAAATAGTATGTAGCTACTGCATCTGATACTGAATAATTGGACAATACCTGTGGGTCAGATGCTGCTAAAGGACACATCTCTTCAGGATCCAACTCAACTGGATCATATCTAAAAAAAACGTTTATTATTTAAACAGGATGAATGGCAATTACAAGACAAGCAAAATTCAGTTACTAGTTAGTAATAATAATAATAAATTAATTTTATTTCAAGGAATGTCACAATATATAGATGTATATAACAGACAATATAAGGCAACATTAACTGAAAACAATCGTCACATATATTTAAGATTACTGAGATAGATTGGCAGAAAGATAATCATTGATGAGTATGGCTCGATTTCCCGAAGTAATTTAAAAATTGTTTCCTTGAATAGAGGCAGTTTTTCTTTAGTTCTTATGTTAGAGGGTAGTTTGTTGTAAAATTGTATGCAGTTGTATAGAGCACTTTTTTCAGTGGATGCTAATTGAAGATAGTTGTAGAAAGAATTCCTCGTACTGTATTTAGACTATGGCTTTAGATACTCAAACTGAGATTTGTTTTTGAAAAGGTATAATAAACATTCTTGTATGAATATTCCATAGAAACTTTACTAGTTCTGAATTTTCCCCTATAAGAATCACCAACTTTCAGTCTCCAAAAAGTCCTTAGAGATCTTTTTTGAAATGTAAAAACTGTGTTTGCATCCCTGCTATTCCCATAGAAAATTATACCATACCTTATTACAGATTCAACAGTTGCATTATATATAGTTTTGATATAATTCGTGTAGTTTGCAATTATCTTGGTCCCAACACAAGACTTCGTCAATTTGCATTCCAGAAATTTCACGTTCTCTTATATGTCTAAGGTGGTTGTATTCATTTTTAATTCTGTGGGCTTTACAAATTGTTGCCGTTTGTGGTAATGAACATTACATTTGTTTTGTTTTCATTCAGAGTCAATTTGTTCATGAGAAACCAGTCAAATGCGAGTGTAACGTCTTTAGGTTATTTATTACTTCTGGAAAGTGTTCGCCATGAACCAAAAAATTAGTATCGTCTGCATAGCATGTGAGATTATATTTTTTCAAAAGTGATATTTGAAATGAGATCATTTACTGATTTGTTGAAAATATGAACAGGATGTTCATAAAATCAGATGTGGAATCATCTGCGACTGAAAGATAAACTTTAGTCAATATCTTCCATCGTCAAGATAACCTCTTGTGGGGTATTCATGTTGAAAAGGGAAACATTCTCAATTGAATTTTGATAGAAAGATTTTTCTGTGAATTGAAAAATCACCGATAAAAATGAAGTTATTTTTTGTGAATGTCTAACAGAAAACAACTACTTCCCCGGCTAAAGCCACGCTGGACATTGAACTACATCTGATAGATATTCTGAAAAGTCCCTAACTCAAAAAAAAAATCTGAAATAAAAAATTTGCATTTTCATTCATTTTCTAAATAAATAACTATCTGAATGAAAATGCAAATTTTCAATTTCAGATTTTTTCTTTTGAGTTAGGGACTTTTCAGAATACCTATCAGATGTAGTTCAATGTCCAGCGTGGCTTTAGCCCGAAGTAGTTGTTTTCAGTTAGACATTCACAAAAAATTACTTCATTTTTATCGGTGATTTTTCAATTCACAGAAAAATATTTCTATCAATATTCAATTGAGAATGTTTCCCTTTTCGAGATCATTTACATAAATAATAAATAGAATTGGTCCGGTTATACTTCCTTGCGGGACACATTGTTGAAGGTTTTCTCATCTGATTTAATTATGCAATTATTTTTAGTGATAATGACCCTTTGTTTTCGATCAAGCAGGTACGATCAGAACCAATTCAATGAAGGTCCTTTAATACCATATTTCTTCAATTTCTGCAGAAGAATATTGTGGTCTATCCAATCATATACTTTAGATAAGTCGAGAAAGACATGCCAGCTCTTTGCGTTCAAGTGCAATTATTATGTTCTGCAGAAATTGGAAGATTGTAGTGAGAGTTGATCTGCCTCTAAGATATCCATGCTGGTAATTATTCAGTAAATTATTGTGCTCAAACCATTTCATGAGCCTGTTACACATAATTTTCTCAAAAGATGACAGTAAGCTTATTGGTCTATAATTTTCAATTTTATCTCCTTTTTTGTGTAACAATGTAATCAATGCTACTTTAAGCTTGCCAGGGAAAATACCTAAACGTAAAGAGTTGTTCACAATATATAGTACATGGTACTATAATATAATGAATGCAATATTTGATAATCCTCACAGGAATATCGTCATCACCGCTACTGAACTTGTTTTTCAAACTATTTACAGCTTCCAATATCTCATCAGTTGTGACAGGGAAGACAAAAAACGATGTATTGTGAGGTATAATATCGCACGGGTGTGGGATGTTAAGAGATTATGAATGTAATGTGATAGGAATATTCATCAAGAAATCGTTAACTTTGTTGGCTACTTACATAGGAGTGCCAGGAATGGAGATTACTTTGTTTTTGGATTTTTGTTTGCCAGTGATCTCATTGACGATACCCCATGTAGTTTTACTTTTTTTATCAGAGTTGTCAATCTGGCGCTGATAACTTAGCGCTCTGCGATTAATGAGTAAGTTGTTATATTTTCTTTTAGTATTTTTGTAGTATTAGGAGGTACAAGTGTGGTAAACTAGGACATATAGGCACACACACGTAGAAGATAGACAAAAATTGTTAATAGAGTAGGGAGCCCAAAATTCGAATACGTTCAAAGGTTGGGGTGAACATGGTCAATTTTCAAAAGTGGGAGGGAATTCTGAAAGATGAGCCTTCTATGAAAATATTTCCAGAAAGGGGGGTAAATAATTTTAGGTAATTTATGCACAATCAAATACAAAAATATTGAATATAAACAAAGTTCCATAATAATGTCGGAAAAATATCCCCTTGATATCAGTTATTATAAGGCAGATTTCATTATTTGGAAAATAACCGGTTTTTAAAGTTAGATTAAAAACTGTTTAGAACTGGTGTGGCTAGTATTTTAGCACAGCCTTTAACAAGGAAACTTAAAATTGCATCATATCCAGAAATACATTTGGCTTTCAGTTTTTCCGAAGTGTAACACCCTGTATGGTGTTATTATTTTGTTAATATAGTAGTTTGGTCCCAGTTTAAGTTAAGTTTGTTTTTTTTATTGAATTTTAGAAGAAAATAATGAAAGAACGTATATCTCCCCATTTAGAAATTTCAGTTGTCTCCCCAAAAAGAAATCATGCCTCTCATGAAGATAGATCGTATTATTTTATACAGTATTTGGGTGCAAGTCGAATTGTTACAATGTAACTAAGTTAATCATTGGATGTTTAGGCTTTCTTGACTCATATAAAAGGCCATTGTTGTAGACTCGGCTGAATCTGCAAACTCAGGACGGCACCTATTGAGCTGGGGAGGAGCAAGCGTGGAAAAAGAGTTAGTTGATTGAGGGAGTTGATTAGAGAGTTGATTGATTGAAAAAGTCGATTCCGCAGGATCGAAACGGCCGCTGGCCACTAATGAAGACCGAAGAATACATTTTTATTCGAAATAATCGGCCGGCGCGAGAAACTTTGGAATCGTCGGGAATAACGGTGACGTTTTCGGGAGTCAGAGTTGGCATTGTATTGAAATACGGAAATTGCGGCATGTGTCGTTAGGGATGCTATACGAGGGTAACATAAACACCTTTGGAATTACTGGGGGACGGAAAAATGTAGCCGAAGGAAAATTGTTGCACACTCGGTGAGTTGCGATGCTTTCAGTAACTAATAAATAACCTAGTGCAAAGCTTAAATTGGATTTCGAGGGTGAACATTTGTAAATTTGAACATGGAAACAGTTGAACATTTGAATTTTTAAACCAGTTATAGAAAAGTTATTCAGAAAGACTGCGCATTTGTGAAACCATAGCCGAGCCTCGTTCTGGAGGATAATTGTGACGGAAATAGATAGTGCCTTATTTCTAATATAGAGACGTTCTATAATTAATTGTTGTGCGTTGAAATGTTTTTTTTTACATAATACTGGTGAAAGTAGCCTATATGATATATAACTACAGTAAAAACCGAATATAACGACATCGTTTATAACGACAGATCGGTTATAAGAACCGAATGGCAAGGTCCCGGCCGAATCTATATGAACTAATAAGTATACATACCGCCTATAACGACATCGGATACAGCGACATATCGCTTAAAACGACGAAACTTTATCGATATTCATCGGCTATACATCGGCTATAACGACCAACCGTTCACCTATTCCAGCAAAACAAAACATTACGAACAATTTTCACCTTTATACTAATAATATGAAGGAATATTTTGCTATAGAACCTCTTTCCCGCTCTTTGCCATTTGACCTTGCATGTTTTACGACTTATTCAGTGCGATAGTTGACCGCGTGAATTACAGGTTGATTTCAAAACTTTTGGGTTAGATCGTGTGATTACGCGTTACTATGTCGCAAAAAAGAAAAAGGAAAGTGTTTAATATTGAAGAAAAATCACATATTATATGGAGATTAGAAAATTGCGAGTCAAATAGTGAAATTGCAAAGGAATGTGGAGTCTCACACTCTACGATATCAACGATTTGGAAGGATAGAGATAAAATAAAAGCTCTTTTCGATAACAACTCTTTGAAAATTAAATGATCGAGGACATCTGAACATAAAGTTATTTGAAAACAAGTTCATATGCATAACCTATCCCCATACTACAAACAGACATAATATATAGATACATACTTGTGTATATTGCTTATAACAACTATCGGATATAACGTCCAAAGTATACGGTCCCTTCAATGTCGTTATATCCGGTTTTCACTGTATATTATATGTAATATTCATTCATATTATTGAAAAATAAAAAGAACAGTCTATTGACTTGTTGTACAGAAGGACTGAATACTTTTAACTCGGAAAACTATTGTCTTACAGAGGAAGTAGAATCAATACCTTAATTTAGCTTTGGCAACAGCTTTCAAATTTTGTGATCCGACGGGCAAATAAGAGTCTCTCTTCACCCAACAGAGACAGTCCATGTGCATTGCTGGTCTGCAACAATACACCCCTTCGTTATTCTTAGCAAACCCTATTTCTTGCGTCATATCCAAATCGTAGGACGCTGCACGTGCTTCAATGAAAGGCCAATCGAAGAAATCTCCGTTATAGGTTACGAAAATGTGGGGACGGACTTCCAGGATATGGTCGAAGAACTTTTGTATCAAAGACATTTCATTTGGCTCGTTAAAAATCGTAAATTTGCCTTCGAATTCCGGTTTAGGGGTGAACTCAAAATCTTCGATATCAGCAGATATGATTTCACGATTTGTGATCAAGAATCCTGAGAATGAAAAATAAGTTCGTCTAATAGTGTATCATTTCAAACTCAACTCACCTTGTCCATCAATCATATATGAAATCATCATTATTTGATCAGAGGCGGAATCAGGGAATTTCAGAGGAAGCTTTGTTGTTTCGATATCAAAAGCAAGTACAATGGGTTCAGGACGTTCTATAATATCACTCCTGAGAGTTATTATTGGTGTTTCATTTTTTCCTCTACACTTTATGGTATACCAAGATCCACAGAATACTTTGAGATCTATTGAAACTCTCACATGATAAGGCACATCATATTCTCTGGAAATACAGGGATTGAATACAGAATATCCCAGTCAACCAGCGAAGTCGCAAGGAATTCAATATAATATCTCATTATAGATCATCAGTTCGTAGTAACAAATAAGTACCTGCGACTTCGGTTTGGGTACAATAATATGCATAAAATGTTAACCTTGTGATTTCGTAAAGCAATCAAAATTAACACGTCCTAGAGAAGTGCTTATGACCTCCAAAATGTTACCACCATGCCCATACCATTGACTATTTTATATTAACGTACAGTTTGTGATATTTATTGAATTTTCAATAATATATTACACAGGAAGTTTTATAGATTATGATCGGGCAACTTTTTCAAGAAGACTAGATTCAACATTTTTATAATTTATAATTAGTGGCACTCTGCAATTACTTAAAAATATCATCCTGCGTCTATTTATTCTCCAAAGTTAATATTTTCACTTGAATTTAATTAAAATTTTTAACTTTTTCAATAGGTACCTTTTTCACAATAATATCTGGAAATTATATCATACTGCATGATTTTTATAGTTTCAATCTACACATCTCTACGATTTTTTTTAGTTTGCGACATCCTGGGTAATTACTGGCAATGTGCGTATTTGCGGACATTGGGCACTCGCTAATAATTACTAGTGCCCCTTTTTTGTATCCACATTGCGAAGTCGCAGATCCCCACAGTACCTCCTTGCAACTTCTACGCAATCCATTCTTGTTCACTGGGATGGAATAGAAAATTAACAAACATACCTAATGTCCATGATATTCTCCATCTGATCTGCATTTCCCTTAGAATGGCCAATATCATCGATGTTATGAGCTAAAGTGTTTGTCAGCATTTCTGTATAATAAGTATTATCATTTCGTTTCAATCTATTTTTTCGTACAACCTTCAATATCTCTTTCCGAACCTTTTTCAAGTCTGTTTGATTGAAGAAAGATAGTTTAATATATCGCTGTTTCAATCCTATTAAATGATTAGGCTGGAATACTCAACATTAAAAAATAACACAATATTTTACGAGTCAAGTTACCAAATCCAAATCTTCCTTTGTACTCATTTCCATTTTGGCTATAGATCCTGTGTATTTTTTTGACAAAAACTGCATAACTTCTTGCAACAATTCTCTCTTGGTCAAAACATAAAAATAAGGCATAAAAGGGTAAGAAACTTTAAATCTGGTACCATCTTCTTCCATGAAGTAATAGTCTACTGCTGCACACAATTTTTTATCTTCGTCAACAATTTCGGTCTGTAAAAAGAATCAGTCAAATTATTTAATTTTGAATAAATGGACATGCTGAATACCGAATGCATATTCAAAAGGAATCCAGTTCTTTCTTGATGATCTTTGGCCCGTTCGAACCCATATTTGAGGTCGATGTTTTCATTTTCAAAGACTTGTCGCAATCGGAACTCAGAACTTTCCTCTCTGAAATATAAGAATGATAAAGAATACAGCTATCATTCATTTCGGAAGTGATTCCTCCAATCTACCAGAAATGTATTCTTCAGTTTATTTTATTTTTTTGAAGTGGTGAGGAAGGATTTATTCACCTATTAACAGGAATCTGTCCACTAGCAGTCGCTTCTGATTTTTCGTGCCGATCCGGTCTATATTTACCAGTATTTTTAAAGACCATTTTGGCAGTATTGAACTAAACTAAAAACATTGAAATAAAATCACAAGTAAAATCTTTGAAATTATATAGATTTGTACTTAAAATAACCTAAAACAAGCAACTTGTCAAAATTTTCGCGCCGTCCCATCCTATTGGTCAGTTTTATAATGGGATAAAACGTCATTTGGCCATCTTGTGGTTAGTCATAAGAACTAATTCAAGGCGAATTGTCACGAGCTACCCTCGAATCTTTATCCTGTGTATGTATCCTACTAGTATTTCAAAATAAGGAACACTCTCACCAGTTGCAGTTTTGGAAGTAAACTTGTGTATTAGTCCTGTTCGTTGGAAATGCTCAGCCTGCTCAAAAAATCATGTAATTGATTTGATTATCTGGTCCAAACTCAAACAAACACTAAGCAAATCATAACCTAATTATTTGTAAATTAACCTTTTCTAATAACACTTGTGTGTACCTAAGAACGTTTTCATATTATTTATTTTGTCACCTATAATTCAAATTAATATCTCCATTTGATATCCTGATGGTATTTTTTATAACTTCCTCCATTTTCTTATCGCCGCCTTCTGATTACTTTGATTTGATTTTTCTGCTCCCTGAAAATTGATGGAGCAGATAAAGCATATGCTTTATCTGATTTGTAGCAATTTGCTCCTGTCAAACGAACAATCTGATCAATTGCTCGGAACAAACGAACAACCAAATATTCAGATTAGAGCAATGTGAGCTTAACAAAGGAACAGGCTTTGAAGAAATTAAGTTGATCCGACCTAACAGACATCGTTTAACGACTTCTGAACGCAATACTATAGATGTGAAGTTATATAATAAGTTGCCAGAGCATATTAAGGAGTTACCTACCCACTTGTTCAAGAAACAAATTCGAAATTATTTGCTATCACACTGCTTCTACTCGGCGGGGGAGTATTTGGAGCCTAATGTGTGTTCATGGGAAACTACGACGCATTAACAATGAATAAAAATAACCACCAAATGCCATTGGAGACCACTCCTCACCCAACTTAATTAAAAAAAAATGTTTTATTTTAAAATGTATTTAGTCTCGTTTTTATGTCTATGTCTATTTTAACATTCACCATACATGCTTACTGCTTTGTTTTGACTTACCACAAATGGATTTAATTTTTTCTGTAATGTGGCTGAATAAAAAAAAATATCATCAAAATATCAAATGGAGATATGATAGATGCAAATTCGGATTATTATTCGGTTCAAACAAATTTATAGGTGTTTTTTGTTTCGTTGATTCAATTAGTTTTCGATGATATTCGAGACAAGGCTTTGGAAAACTAATAAAATAATATAAGTTCTCCGAAAAAAATGTTTGTTCCTTTTTTTACTGGTAACATATATTTTTATAAATTTGATTTTGTTATTACTTAATTCTTAGACAGAACAATTAAAACTATAGAACTGATCGTAGATTAATAATTGAAAATGTTGAAAAGGGCAACATTCTCAATTGATTATTGAATAGAAAGATTTTTCTGCAAATTGAAAAATCCACGATAAAAATGAAGTTATTTTTTGTGAATGTCTAACAGAAAACAACTACTTCCCCGGCTAAAGCCACGCTGGACATTGAACTACATCTGTAGAAGAGTTTCTGCAAAGTAGAAAAACATTTTTAATGTGTTGTTGAATGTTAATGTAAATTAGGTATACTACAAGTATTCACGGGTTATACACGTATAAAGTACCCTAAAAACATTGCGGAAGTTGAGGCATGCGCACAAAAAAAACCAGAAGGGACACGCATGTTCCCCTTTTCTGGAATATTTCGATTTGGCCATAAGGATTACCACCTAGAAAGCTCAGCAACGAACTTAGGGATTGAAAAAATGTTTAATGTTCCTCATTCAAAAACGTACTCCTAGCGCCTTTGATGGACGTATGCATCGTTACTTCTCACAGTTCGATTTTTAACCGCTAGTTGCTTCGGATTTTCCTGAACAGTTCTGCCCAGTAAAATAAATCGTTCCAATTTTAGTGAAACTTACTGGCAGTGTTTTCGCGCCACTTTTAAAGAAACCCTGTTAGAGGCTAAAAATTTACTGGGGCTACTGTTGCAGAAAAGGCTCAGATCAATAAGTAATTACTCATTGATCTGAGAGAAAAAGTCATTGTTCCGATATTGCTGGAAATACTGGCCACAGTAAGTAATTTCAGAACGCTTTACAGTGGCAGTGAACTGAAACTACTAATTATTTTCGGAACGAATCGGGCCAGTAAGGGAAAAACAAACACAGAACATAACCTATTGTTGTCATGGTGAAATCTTCTACTTAATAAAACTTGGAAAAATTTTCTGTAATATTTGTAGTTGAGAATATTAATTTTACTGATAATAACTAATTTTATGTTCCGCTACTGTTGATGCTGTTTTGATTTTAAATCATAACATAACCTACCGTTTTTCAATTTGGGGAGGGGATACTGTGACTACATGACCTTTTCTGCAACAGTAGCATCAGTAAATGTTTAGCCTCTAACAAGGTTTCTTTAAACGTGGCGCGAAAACATTGCCAGTAAGTTTCAGTAAAATTGGAACAATTAAATTTACTGGGCAGTACTGTTCGGGAATATCGGAACATGCCAGTGTAGTATGTAGTTACAGTATCTCCTCCTTAAATTGAAAAAAAGTTGGTTATATTATGTTTTAAAATCAAAACAGTATCAGTGGCGGGACATAATCTAAAATCAGTTATTATCAGATTATCACTGCAAAATTAATATTCTCATCTACAAATATAACAGAAAAATGTTTCAAGTTTTATTAGAAGATTTCTGGATTTGTTTTTCCCTTACTGGCCCGAATCGTTCAGAAAATAATTAGTAGTTTAAGTTTACTGCCACTGTGAAGCGTTCTGAAATTACTTATTGTGGCCAGTATTTCCAGCAATATCGGATCATGAGGTAAAAGTGAGGTTGAATTTATGTTTGGTTTGTAAGAAATAGTATTGTTCGTTAAGATCCCCAAAACAACCACAATTGGCGCTAGTGTTTGGGGAAAGTTTAAATGTGAAGGACAAATCGAGTTTGAATTGAAAAGCACCTTTAAATTTAAAAATTTCGACAAAATTTTGTGATCTGAGAAATTATTATCACAAATTGTAATTTTTGAGGACAGAACTGAGGCAAATAAAATCATGCGTGTTCCCTATTGTGTCTCCAAACATCGAACCAGCTGAATTCGAAGAAGTCCACCCCAAACTCATTCAGAGGTGAATAATATCCCACTGGTGGTGGGGTTGTATGAAGAAAACGCAGTTTTTAATGTTTGATCAGATAAAATGTTGAAATAATTTGAGCAGAAAAGTATATGGCTCATGCTGAGTAAAGAACTCTTGTCTATGGTAAAGATATCAACTTTTCGCGTTTCAGCTTATAACGTTTCGCATTTTGTGATATTCACTGTTTATTTACATTACCTCCATTATACACTCTATTGTACTTTTTGTCTTTGTATGTAAATAAACATTATTATTATTATTTAGGAAATCCTAATATACATACAATAATAATAATATGCAGTGACAGAGTTCATTTCAAGGTCAATAAGCGAAAAGTTCAAATTGTTAGAATATTTTATGGAAAAAGCTGATATTTGTCCATTACATAACCTTAAAATATGAATGGTTTTGTTTTGTTACGCATGGAAATCTGTTCCATGTGGAAGTTTTCAACAACAAAAATTATATCTTGACTACTTTGTAGCCGGGTGTCTCGAGCTGACGTATCTTTTCTCTCTGTGCTCACACTCTGCTCTGAATTCCTTGTTCGCATGAGAACAGTCCTCGCTTTACCATTCGGCTTACCGCTGTAAGCTGTCATCTGTACTCAGCTTCAGTGATCACAGAGCACAGAGTACACCTACTAGTTGGTGTACTCTCTTTGGTTCTGATTCAGTCGCCTGTCATCCGTCATCTGACAAAAAATTTGTTTGTTGGATCTTGGATAGTGTTTGGTTAATTTATGTATTTTTATAAAAAAAGGTTTCCGTTCCCTTTGACCATAATTTCCTGAATCAAAACCTAGTTCTAAATCAACTCTCCGAACATGAGCGAGCCTTCAAATGTGAGTTCCAGCATTTCTTATATACCACACTTAAATACTCCCGATTTTAGGTTTCTCCTGGCCAAACGCCACCGGTCTCTATAAATTCGGAAATGATGCAAATGCCTCCCCCTGATAATATGCCAAATATGTCTGCACCGCCTCCAGATAATATGCCAAATATGTCTGCACCGCCTCCAGATAATATGATGACTCCTCCTCCATCTTTGGGACCTCCACCGTCTTTGGGGCCTCCACCGTCTTTGGGACCTCCACCATCTTTGGGACCTCCACCATCTTTGGGACCTCCGCCTGCTTTAGGTCCACCACCTTCGCTGGGGCCACCTCCTTCAATGGGTCCACCTCCTACAATGGGTCCACCTCCTGCGATGGGTCCACCTCCTACGATGGGACCACCCCCTGCGATGGGGCCGCCTCCTGCACTGGGTCCACCGCCAGTGGGTCCCCCTCCAGCGATGGGCCCACCTCCTGGGATGGGCCCTCCACCTAATTTTGGCCCTCCTGGTACGCAAGGATGGGTTAATGATGACTTCTGTAAGTAGTATATTCAAAGGAAAATAACTCTATTTTTTATAGGTACTTTATTCATATATTCCGATAACTAGACTCGTGCAAATGGGCAAGGTCACTAATTTCTGGAAAAAATCTTACAATGTCCAGAACAATGAGAAAAATGATTTGATTTTTTTATTTTTTTTTTCGAAAAAATCCCAAAGAAATGTTCCTGTTTGAACATTGCGGAAACCGAGCCAGGATGTGATGTAACAAGTTCAGATTGATCGCCCAGAGTGCAATAACGCTGTGTTTGAATGTGTCACGGAATATGAACGTTTTAGAGCGGCGTTTATTCTATTATTACACAATATCTTCTAGGAAAAACTATGCATACATAATATTTTATCACTATATTTCAACTTCAAGCACATATGAAGCAAATTTGTGTGTTTGTGATTTTGCCCATTGAGACATGCCGATGCCGTGTACCAGAGGCATTAGAGATTAACGCATGTATGCGTTTCCCGTCGCAAAAAAGCTAATCACTTGTGTTTAGCACATTTTTAGAATAAACTTCTTTCTTCCCACATGAAAAGATCATATAATTCAATGTGATAACCATCAAACACTTAGTGATTTCTATTTTTAAGATGTAGATTGAACTCGTACTGTCAAATGATATCAAAGCCGCCTTTGCGCTAAATGAGATGATGTTCCGTGTTTTTGCCTCCTATACACGGATTCGAAATCAAAACACCACACACATATTCCCCTCAGTAGAAATTTCCCTATGCTTCATTTTTACCATTAGGTATAACGTAATTGAAAGGTGTATTACATTTAATATTTTCTTTGATTACATTTTATATACATTTACTTTGTTCAATATGTACAGTACTTTAGAAACGGGTAAGATGTTAGTTTGATCATATATTATTTGTGTTGATGTAGTATATTGGAATTTGAATAAAGTCTTTGTAACTTTATTTTGTAGTGTTTAAATTTTTTTTGAACATTGTGGTTATTTATCAACTACGATATGTTTATCGACATTAAAGTCACGTAAAACCCACATATGTAAGTAGTAAGTAAGGAAGTAATCTTTAATATAGCATATATCCTAATCTTACAATAGATATAATAGATACATTTACACATAGTTCCAAAAATATTGATAACATTCAAATCTGAATATAAATAACAACAAAAAAGATAGTAAAAAGTATACATAAATACAAGAATATGGTAAAATACACACATACATATATACATATTTTACAACCAACTAACGCTCTAGATATTCCAACAATTCCCTTTTAAACCCTTTCACAGTATTTGCCTCTTTAATGGTATTTGGTAAATTGTTAAATTCCCGTAGTCCCTTAAAGAATACATTTTTCATATCGCCACCAGTATGAGTTCTATATATATGAAAATAAGCATTCGATCTTGTCTCGTGTTCATAAATTTGATTATTGAAAACAAAAAATTCTTTAAAACTTTTGGTTATTTTAAAAGTAAAAACCATTGTTAAAAAGAACAGTAGATTCAAAATCGACAGCCTTTGCAGCATATTTAACATGTAATCAATGGAAGTATAACGACTGCATCTCAAAATAATTCTCATACCCCGATTTTGAAGTTGAGAAACCCTATTTTGGTTTATTAAATACATTAAAGTAGGACAGTACTCAAAATGAGGTTTAATTATACAATTATATGTTAATATTCTGGAGTTGAGAGTCAAATTATTTGCTATTCTAGAAAAAAAATTTTTTTTGAAAATGTGTTTATAACATATTCAGCATGACTGTTCAAACTCAGAGTTTTGTCTACAATAACTCCCAGATATTTTATTTCAGACATATTCCAAGGCAGTGTTATCAATTTCAAACTATATTTCATAATAATCAATAGAATTTAGTTTATATTTGGTTATCACCATAACTTTTGTTTTAACTGCATTCAACTTTAATTTATTTTTATGTAAATACCCTTCAATATTCTTCATAAAACCATTGAGGGTATCCACAGCATTATTCAGTTCCGCATTCGAAGTATAAACCAATGTATCGTCTGCAAACAGATTAAGTTCATGTTCCCCAGGAACATACTAAATATCATTTAGGTATATTATAAATAAAAGTGGACCTAGTACACTTCCTTGGGGAACACCAATGTTGATATCTAACTCCTCAGATATTTTAGAACCGATTTTTGTTTTCAGCTTTCTTTCACTAAGGTAACTAATGAACCAAGCCAGCACAGAGCCTGTTAATCCATAATAATTTAATTTTTTTATCAAAATGTTTCTGTCAATTGTTTCAAATGCTCGCTTGAAGTCAAGAAAAACAGCTACAGTGTATTTATTCTCATCATACGAATTTTTCCATTTAGAGAAAGTATACTGAACAGCTGATTCACAGGAATGATTTTTTCTAAATCCTGACTGTTGACCCAAGAATAATTCATAATTATCAAAGTATGCAACTAACTGCTCGTGAGCTGCTAGTTCAAGGACTTTCTCCAAAGTTGGTAGAGTATTTATTGGGCGAAATTCGCTTGCTTCAATTGTATTACTAACCTTTGGTATAGGAATAACAGAAGTTATCTTCAGTTGATCTGGAAATATTCCTTTATCCAGCGATGTATTTACCAAGTTTAATATCACATGCCCAAATACCTCGAATGTTTCTTTTAAAAATTTGCTAATCAGTACTTCCGACTTGTTCTTACTGTCTAATGAATGAATAATCTTTCTCAGTTCAATCATGGTTAATAGTTTGAATTTGGGGAATGAACTGTTTATAACTGGATAGTTTGTGGATGACCATTCCTCAGATTGTGGGATACTATTAGAAATATTTGAAACACTATTAACAAAATAATTATTAAAATTATCCGCCATCTCATTTTTATTTTCACTAATTGTTATTGAATTGTTTTCACAAAAGATGATTTTATTAAGTTTATTATTATTTATTGGATTTATTATTGATTTAAGATGTTTCCACATTTGTCTTGGATTGTTACGATTTGCGTCAATTTGCTGTTCATAGTAAAGATTTTTTTTATGTTTTAACACACTGATTTCTAACAATTTTATAGTTTTCCCAGAATTGGTCTCGCTGAGTAGAGTTGTAATTATTTTTAAATGTTTTATATATTGCATCTCGTTCCTTCACTTCATTTTTTAATTCATAGTAAGGTAACTTATTGTTTTTTATTGAGATAGTGTGTTCCGTTGCAGGATTATCTACAATTATTTTAGTCAAATATTTCATTCAAGATTTTGTTAACATCAATTGAATTTAATAGCCATGTTTGATCAATTAGTTCTCAATATGTATGTTCGAAAATGTCTCGGAAGTAATATTTCTAACAAACAGATTTTTTTCAGGAACATTTATATTTGATTTGAAACAATTGACCGATATCATTGAATGGTCAGTTATCTTAGGAGTATGAAAGACAGATGCTTGAACATTGTTACATAATCTATTAGGGTTTTTGAGTTTATTGTAATTCTAGTATACTGCGTAACTATTTGAGCAAAACCATACATATTGAACAAATTTTGGATTTTTTTGCTATAAAAAGCATTGTTATCAGCATAATCAATATTAAAATCACCCAACAGTACAAAATTATTTTTAACAAAATAGTTTTCAAATAGTTCCTCTAAACGATCAATAAACACAGCATCACTTGAACTGGGCGAGTGATACAGTCCTCCAATCAACCACCTCTTATTTGATATTTTTATTTCAACACATCTCATCCAATAATTTCCAGGAATAATACTGTTTCTTCGAATTCTATAGTCCACTCCCTCTTTTATAAAAATTAGAATACCTCCTGTATGCCGACTATCACTGTCGCAGCGGACTGCACTGTAGTTATTGATTTGTATTTCAAAATCTTCTATATCTTTGGTAACTCTTGATTCACTTAACACTATTACTGTGGGGTTATAACATACAATATAAGCAATAATTTCAGTTTTATGTGGCAAAAAACTTTCTGTGATTAAATAAATAACTTCATTAAAATGAGGGCAATTATGCACTTCTGGATCTTTTCTTATTGCCGATAGTTATTGATTAAAGCCTATCACAATGCCATCGTCTGCTTTGATTTCTATACCTTGTGTTTTCAGCTAAGATGGGTCCACCCCCTCCAATAATGCAGCAGCCACCACCTGTTAACGAAAAACAACTACCATCTCTTCTCTCTTTGAAGGTCGATCCGCCAGAGCAGTTGATGGAAGGAAGTACCACCAGTGAGGTGGTCCTCCCTCAAGCACTGGAAGACGTGCTCGCTTTAAAAAATCAAAGAGCATTGGAACTTGGTACAGAAATTGATGGGGGCAGCGAAAACCAGACACAAAAAGAACCTGAGAGGGAGCCATTGTGGGAAAAGGATGATAATGTTGTGAGTTATGGTCTCAAATTTAATATTTTTTATGATAAATTCAGGGATTCCACTTCCACTAAAATGAGATTTGGTGAACATGTAAAAAATAAAAAAATGCTTATATGAACCTGAAACTACTCTAAAGCAACAAGAATATTTGCATAAAAAATGTTAAAAAAATTATCGCAAATTTCGAATAAGTCTTTGAAATTTTCATTGCAATCAATGTATTTCCCAAGTAACTAGAAGCAGAATAATAATAATTAAAGTCAATAAAACTTTTTTCAAATGAATTTTGAATCATAATTTGTAATTCAAAATAAATTTTCATGTGCAATTCGTTTTGTAATCATTCTAAGAAAAAACAGGAGGGCATATAGACACACTTTTGCCTAACCCTGTATTTTAAAATATCATTTCCAGGAAACAGTTATAGAAACAGAAACCGAACCTGTGAAGCCACAGAAAGAGAAGGAGAAGGAAAAGGAAATCAAAGACAAAGTTAGCAAAAATAAAAAGAAAAAGAAGAGGAGGAAAAATAAAAAGAATAGAGAAAATGAAGACAAAGAGAAAGAACCAAAGGGCAAGGATCCTGAAGATGAGGAATTAGAAGAAGTAGACATTGAGTATGTTCAAAATACATGATTGATTAAAAAATATGTGTTTTTTTTTGAAATTTTTCAGGTATGTTCAAGAAACTATCGGTCTTCACGAACTGGCTCCACAGTATCGGCAATTTTATAGTATATTCGAGTCGTTCAAAATCTCGGATCAGAAAGCTGATATAGCACCCCCAATTCTAGCTACTCCAACTTCTCTTTCAAGTAAAGCAATAACAGCAGATGACGATATGGATGAAGAAGACAGTGAAGAAGTATGTATAGTTTATCAGTGATCATTCGATTGAATTGTAGTGTAAATAATTATATTTTCATGCAGATCTATGAATACGTTTTTTACTAGTTCCATTTTGAAAATATTGTTTGCTTAGTCAAAGGTACATGCTATAAAAAAAAAACAGCTGTTATAGAAAGACAGGAGCATTTAGAATCTATAAGGGTTCCGAGTTTTGATGTAATGTACTAAAAATGTAGGTCTAATTTTCTGCTGATATGGGGTTTTCCGAAGGGCACCGAACCGAGTATTGAAAAGCGAGAACTCAACTCACTGCAAGCACTAAGTATTTTTTGTTTCAGAAAAAGTTTGAAGATAAGACTAAACTGTCCAAAAGGAAGATGAAAAAACTGACCAGACTGAGTGTTGCAGAGTTGAAACAATTGGTACATAGACCAGATGTTGTGGAAATGCACGATGTTACTGCAAGAGATCCCAAGTTGCTTGTACAGCTCAAGGCCCACAGAAATACTGTTCAGGTAAAAAAATTTTAATTAGGTTCTCTTAAAAATTCTCGCTAAAGGTTTTCAGTTTAAAAACTATAAAAAGGTTTAAACAAAAATCACTTGCATGGTTTGAAAGAGATATTGCAATAAATTTATATCTGAGAGAAAAAAAATATGAGTCGAATTTTTCAGGTTCCACGACATTGGTGCTTCAAGAGGAAATACCTACAGGGGAAAAGAGGTATCGAGAAACCTCCCTTCAACCTACCGGATTTCATTAAGAAAACCGGGATCATGGAGATGAGGGCTTCCTTACAAGATAAAGATGAAGCTAAAACATTGAAAGCCAAAATGAGAGAACGAGCAAGGCCCAAGCTGGGAAAAATTGATATTGATTATCAAAAACTTCATGATGCATTTTTCAAGTAAGATTTCTTTACTTTTATTGACTTGTAAGATTTTTTTTTTCTATTACACTATTCAACAGATACAAGATCCAATTACAGAATAGGAATATACAGTATGAACTATTAGCTATATACGTTAATATAAATCATTGGACAAAAACAGAACAGTCCAGTTTTTTTATGGAGGCCACACTGCAACAAAAAATATCAATGGTTTCATTCATCTTATTATATGTATTGCACATCTTATAAACAGGTGCATTCAATTTAACATTGGTGTGACAAAGTTGAAGGTAGAAAGTAATGTTTCTCCGAGATGTGAGTCTAGGAATATGAAACTTCAATATATCCAAAATGCAGCTGCAGTCCAAATTGTTGTGAATAAGGTTGAAAAGGAATATAACATGTGACCTATTTCGACGAGATTCAAGTGAATCGATTGAAAATCTGGAAATTAGTTGTTCATGTGGATAACCTACGTCTGGATAGTTGCCATCAAGTTTGAAACATAGATACTTAAAAAATTTTCGTTGGATATTTTCTAAATTAGATATATATACCTGATAATATGGTGCCCAAACAATTGATGCATACTCTGAATTTGATCTAACAAATGTAAAATATAATTGAAGAAGAGTTTTCTCATTCCTTCCAAAATCTTTTGAAACTCTGATTATGAATCCTAATGATCTATAAGTTTTTTTGGTGACTAGTTCGATATGTTTTAGAAAGAGAGTTTTTTGTCGTAATGTTACTCCTAGATCTTTGAAAGTGTCGGGTCTTTTAATACTGACATTGTCCAGTTTATAACTGTGAAGAATTGATTCCGCTTCGGTGAAAGACATAACCTGGCATTTAGAAACATTTAGGAATAAGCTATTCTCGATGCACCAGAGATTGAGGCGATCCAGATTATTTTGGAGAAGAGTACAGTCTTCTGTGGTGTTAATTTCATGGTATATCTTAAGATCATCGGCATACAGTAAGTGAGCGACAGAGAGAGTAGCCACAATGTCATTGATAAACATTATGAAAAATAAAGGACCGAGGTTAGACCCTTGGGGGACACCTGACGTGGGGAGGACTTCAATAGACTTTTGACCATGGAAACTGACATACTGCTTACGATTATGAAGGTAGGATTGAAATAAAGATGTGAGATTAGGGGTAAGTCCGAAATTCGACAGTTTGTGAAGATACTTATAATTGAAATTCATTCATGGTTTCAAGGTAAGAATATTCCAGAAATAGTCAGTTTCTTCAAATATACAGGGTTATTCATTGGGAAATGCGCATACAGTAAGGGTAGATGGAGGACACCGAGGTGCTTCTAAATAACCTATATTTTATGGGATTATCGTTCTTTATAACCAAGATATAGGGTGATCTATTAATTTCCCCATTTTTTCAATTAATCATAACTTGTGAAACACCCTACACATTTTTATAATATTTGGTCGTATGTTCTTTGTCCACAGTGGTGTCGATTAACATAATAAAAAAAGTATTATTCCAGGCCGACTTTAAAAAAATTAGGTAGTAGTAGGTTTTGAGTCGAAACAACACCCTGTATATCAATATTTTAAAATGTTATTTACAAATTTGGAAAGAGCAAAAAAAAATAAGTTAGACTAAATGTATTTGGTGTTTCCGCATACAATTTTTTTTACTTATTAACTTGAGTCAAATCTAGATGTTTCAATAATGAGGTGGCACAAAATTAATTTTTTTCCCCAAATGGTACTTTTCCAGCTTTAATCCATAAAATCATCAACTATTTCTTATTCTCCTAATTTCTAGATCCCAACCTTATTGAAAAACGAGAGGAAATGTTCGTATTTGGGACAAATTATTATTATCAATGACTAACTTTCAAACACCATCTCACCCTTAACAAAGCTGATAAATGAAGCCATAAAATGCGGAACTTTTCCTGATTGCCTTAAAATTACAAAAGTGATCCCAATACCAAAAGAAAAAAATGCAGAAGAATTGTGTAAACTAAGACCCATCTCAATACTTCCCGCAGTCGGTAAAATATTTGAAGCTGCTCTGAAATCGCAGTTAGTAGAACACTTTGAGGTACATAACATCATTCCAGATTACCAATATGGTTTCCGGAACGGAAAATCAACCACAGACGCTGTAATGCAGCTGGTAGATAAGATCGTCATAGGATTTCAGAAACGTGTCCACACAGGAACAGTGTTCTGCGATCTTTAGGCGGCATTTGATTGCGTGTCACATGAAATCCTGCTTAAAAATTGGAGTGGTTTAAATTTGAGGAAAACTCAATTAACCTACTTAGATCATATATATCGGAACTCAGACAGTACGTTTTTTTGAATAATAAGGCATCTAATACCAAAGAAATAAAAAATGGAGTTTACCAAGGTTCGGTTTTGGGACCAATTCTATACTTAATTTATGTGATTGATTTCAAAACTGATGATGACTCTGAGATTACGCAATTTGCTGGCTATAGTTAATGAAATGAAAGTAGCAGAATCGAATGCTGATAAATGGTTGACAAATAATAAATTAAAACTGAATACAAATAAAACGCAACATTACTTGTTTACACACAAACAACTGCCTGTAGATCAAAATGAATCGATCAAATTTCTTGGGTTCCAAATGGATCCAAAGCTCTCTTGGGAAAAACATGTAGATTTTATTTGCAAAAAATTGGCAAAGAGCATTTATGTTATAAGAAGTTTAATGGACATTTCATCTATTGAAACCATTATCACTGCTTATCATTCACTTTTTATGTCCCATAATCTCTTAAGGTCTAGTACTTTTGGGGCACTCGCCTCATGCAACAACAGTGTTTGGAATGCAAAGAAAAGATTTGCGAGTTATCTTCAAACTGGGTTATCAAGAAGCGTTAAAACAACATTTATTAATAATAAAATGTTTACACTACCTTCTCTTACGTCTATTGTTGCATAAATTATGTAAAAAAAAAATCCTCACTTATATCTAAATCAAAACGATTTTCATTCACATAACACCAGACAATCACAACAAATTAAAATTGAATTCACAAGACTAGATCACTGCCGTTTTTCGAAAAATTATTATGGTCCTATTTTATTTAATAAACTACCAGAAGATATAAAAAACTTGAATACAGCTTCGTTTTCAAATTACATGAGGAATATCTGCTTGGAAAACGCTTTTTATAGTATCGACGAATTCTTATCATTTGACTTCAACACCAACTAATATATTTCGAAGTTACAATCTACGTAGACACAAAAAAATAAATTATAGTTATGTATATTCTAGTGAAACAGTGATATTTATATTGTAATTGTTCACCTCTCATTTGTTTATTTAGTTATTTATTTAGTGTTTTTATTTATATACTCTTGACAAAACCTTATAATACTATTGTATTTCTTATGGTGAATAAAGGATATTCTATTCTATTCACCCGGTATGCGTAAAAAAATCATCATAACATTTGTGCATTGAAAATTGCCCCCTCTCATTGCAAGTTGATTTTGTTGGGCCCAGTACCGAGTATTTTGCTTATTGAACATACCATTATTTGTAAATCGTGATTCGTCGGAAAATAGAATAAAGTTGATGAAATTCGGGCTAACTCTATGATTTTGAAGCAGCCAATCCCAAAACACTACCCGTCTATCTCAATCGTCAGCATACAAATGTTGGTGTAACTGATATTTAAATGCTCGATATCCGATTTCCTTCTTTCCTAAAACGATTCTCAACATACGGAAAATACTGACGGGCTGGATGTTGCCGATTGGGATATCTCTGAGCATACAACTCAGCAGCATTCCTTGAATTTCTATGACATTCTCCAAATATTAGTAACATCCTCTTTTTCACTTGAGTATACATTATTTTAAAGAAAAATTAAACTAAAATTTTACGAAAATTAAGAAACTTTTACTGTCTGCTCATAAAGCTTATGTCACTGTGAGTGTTTTGTTTTCCAAAGAAGACTTGATAAAAATAACTGCAAAATATTATGCATCACTTGACAAAAGTAAATACATTATTATCCAGTATTTTCCTTAGTAATATTTAATTTATGTTCTTATTTTTAATCCAATTGCAAATAAATTAGTATCGTTAGATTCGTCAAAAAATCCTTTTTTCGAAAAGTGCTTGTCAAAAAATGGTCGCCATTTGAAAAATAATAGTTAGGCACAAAAATGTAATTTTGCCAACTTTTCTTATTCCTATCTATCATACTAGTCACTAAAACTTTGCGATTGTAATTTTCTGACATCACCTGAGGTCCTCAGATTAGTTTACGTCCGATCATGGCCACCTAGATGCAATATTAAAAGTGAGTAGGTGTCAAAACTCTTTAAAATGTCACATTCTGATCCAGAATTGCATCAGAAATCCATTGGGTGTTCCATTTAAAAATTCAAAACCGGAGCCACTCCCCTCTTCACATACCATTTACCTATATCAAATCTCATTCTTATACACCTAATATTCTAGAAGTTATGAGAAGATTCGTTGACACCCGGTGTATATGGTTTAAAAAGGCACGAAAGCTGTAATCTAGCACCGTTGCCCGTATTTTCACGTATATCTACTGATTTGGTCAGTGCATGCCAATAAAACAGCCAAGCTTAAATTACTCGGGGATAGTTTAGCTTTTTATTAGCGAATAAAAAAAATCAGTTCAGTAGTTCTAGAGATTATCCCTACATACAAACATTTTTTTTTACCTCTTAGTAATATAAGTATATATATATAAAAAATAGAATCCTATACTGTTTTCTTATCCATAGATCTATTCTTTTTTGTTCCTAGGTGGCAAACAAAACCCAAGATGACCATTCATGGTGATCTGTACTACGAGGGCAAAGAATTTGAAACCAGACTTAAAGAGAAGAAACCCGGAGATTTAACCGAAGAGCTCCGTACAGCTTTGGGTATGCCTGTGGGCCCGAACGCAAATAAAGTACCTCCACCATGGTTGATTGCCATGCAACGTTACGGACCACCCCCGAGCTACCCTAATTTGAAGATACCTGGACTGAATGCCCCCATACCGGAGGGATGCGCATTCGGATATCACGCCGGGGGTTGGGGTAAACCTCCAGTCGATGAAAATGGAAAGCCTTTGTATGGTGACGTGTTCGGCACCAGCACAAGTAATATTGATGTAAGTGTATTCGTTTTACATTTCCTAGGACTCGCGTAAATCAAAACTCTTTTTATAGGACATTGGTGAAGATCCAAATGTAGACAGATCATTGTGGGGAGAACTGGAGTCGGAATCTGAAGAAGAAAGTGAAGAAGAAGAGGAGGAGGAAGAAAAGGAAACACAAAGTATGCCTGACGAGTCAGGTCTGGTGACCCCGGCAGAAGGTCTCATCACGCCTAGCGGTATCTCTAGTATACCTGCCGGAATGGAAACTCCAGAAGCCATCGAACTCAGGAAAAAGAAAATCGAAAATGAAATGGAAGGGTAAGTTATTATTTTTTTAATTCAGTTGATAAAGTAATTATGAACTCGAATATTTTAAGTAAGTACACAACCTTTATAATTCCCAATTCACTTATCCCACCTCTGACACAATTTACTTTTTAGTCAATAGGGCCTATTATTTTCCTCTCATTCTATTCTTATTTTTACTCGAATTTCTTTCAAGTTGTGGCTCATTGAAATTTAAGTATTGTGCTGAATCTTTTTCAGTATCCCACCTCTGACACCAATTTGCTTTCTTATCAATATCTACTGTACATGTTTCTAATAATAAAGCAATGAAAACATGTTTTCTTCAAATTCCTGGTTCTTAGAAAGTTGAATATCCTGCAGGATACACTTTTAATATAATAATAATCTTTATTGCACTATGATACATGAAATGTAAAAATACAAATGTACAAGCCAGTCAGAACGTGATATACTTAATATTAATAAATGTACAACTTACACTAATTGTAGAACACAAAATCGAGATATTCGTCCACTGAATAGGGTTCTATATCGAGAAGCATTGTGATGAGTGTTTTTTTAATTTCATTGAAGTTATTATTTTTTATGGCTAAAGGTAGATGATTGAAAAATTGTATACTTGCATTTAAAGAACCTCTTTCAGTAGACGATTGGTGATGATGTGGAAAATTTAAATTTGATATGTGCCTAGTACCATATGAGTGAGGGAATACAAAGGGCTCAAAATAATGCATGTTTTTATATAAGAATTTGAGACAATCATATATATTCAGTGCTGGTACAGTGAGTAGTTCAACTTTCCTGAAATAACTCCTTCAGGAATCATGATGTTTGAGATTGTTCATAATGCGGATTGTTTTTTTTTTTAATTTTGAAACAATCGCCATCTCTCTATGACCCCCCCTTCGTGCCCTGCGCTATATAATATAATTAAAATGATAACATGAAAACAATATGTCCTATCAAAAAGAGTTCGTGAAACATTTTATCGAAAAATAAGTTATGCATATTTCTATATAGGTGGGGGGGTCGAAAAATCATAAAAATATATAAACATATGCTAACGATTCATCTTGATTTTTCATATTTTTCAAATCCCTTTTGCCACACTTCTCAACGAAAAAATATTACCGATACAAGCCGAAAATATTGGAAATATCCAATTTTTTTTCTATAATTTTTTGTTAAATACGCCGAGGGGGGTCGCCTGCCTCCCTAACGTTTTTAGAAAAATACATATCGAAAATAAAATTTAAAAAATTTGGAAAAATACTTTAAAAATGTAAAATTCATCACTTTTAAAAATATGAAAAAATATTAATTGAATGTAAAATAATTTTTTTTTTTATATCAAAATCAAATTTTTAGGACGTTTAGACGGTAGGATTTTTTAAAGGTTTTAATTTTCTAAAAATAATTTTTTAAATTATTTTTATCATTTTTAAAAATATGAAAAAATATTCATCGAATATAAAATAAAAATTGAAATTTTTTGATGTTAAAATCAAATTTTTAGGACGTACCGTTTAGACGGTAGGATTTTAATTTTCGAAAAATTTTTTTTTTTATTATTGTTATTATTTTTGAAAATATGAAAAAATATTCATCGATTCGAATAGAGAACAAAAAATTATGAATTTTGACACCCAATATGCATATATCTACGACGCGCAGCCCCCCCCCCTTTTTTTTTGACAAAAATATAGTTTTCGACGGAATCGAAAAATTTTATAAGACTTTTTGATTTGAAACACGGAGACAATTTTTTTTTGAAGGGGGGCTCTTGCTCCCCCAATTGACTCTAGAAAATTTCTTTTTTATGGAAAGTCAACGACTCGAAAAATTGACGTCTCCAAAAAGCGCAGCCAAAAACAACTTTTCAGACCCGGGGACCCCCCTCCACCCCTCAATAGAAATTATACGTCATGGGAAAAAATTATTGTTTTTCTATAAAACTTCATTGGACTTTTTTGTAGTACTCTTTTCGAACTTTTTTTGGCGGGGGGGAGGGGGTATCGTTAAAATCGATGGGGTCAACTAGGAGAAGGAATTATTTTTTCGCGTTCAGACCCTTGAATGGTCCCCGTCCTTCTTTAAAAAGTCCCCTGGCACAATCCGCATTTCTCAAAGACCTTCCCCCCCATTGGGCTGTGCGCTTCCCCATTGGCAAAATAAAATGTTTTTGTTATATTGAAATTTGAGTTTTTCATGAGAATTCTTATGCCATAGCAAGCCTGGCTTAATTTTTTTGAAATGTAATCTCTATGATTTACAAAGTTTAAAGTTTTATCAATGACTATTCCTAGTGATTTTTTTATGATTAACTAGTATATAGGTGGGAGTTTCAAGCCTATAGTTGGTTTTGAAAAATATACAATGTTTTAATTTTCAAGAGCCAAAACCTAGAATTCTGTTTGAATTTCCTTCTATTGATCTATTTTTTCAAGTTGTGAAACTCGAGTGTTGTGCAGAAATTATTTTCAGTATCCCACCTCTGACACCATTTCACTTCATTAATGATAACTGTTGTATATGTAAAAAGCAATAGAAACATGTTTTCTTCAAATACCTGGCTCTTAGAAAGTTGAATATCTTGCAGAATATACTTTTAATAATAATAATTAATGTCCTTTATTGGATTACCAGAAGGCCATCGACCGCTTATATAATTATGGTTATATACATTGTAATTATAATAAGAATATGTGAAAAAAAATTGGATAACAAGAGAAATTTTAATTGTTGATGTTTTGAATGAGTTCCCAGATGGTATTGACTGGTTATATTTTCTGTGTGTCTTCTTTCATGGTTTCTGTTCATACAGAACTCGTTTAGGATTTCTACGTTGTGTTCTCTATGTGCAAACTTTTCAGTAAGGATGTGTAAGCTTTGGTCTATGGGAGCAATTCCTGTTATCTCCTATAGTAACTTATTGGGTGGATTATGTAGAGGGTTTCTGGGGTGCCTTAATTTGGTTATGGTCCTCAGTGAAGTGGTTTCTGCAGTTTGGAGTTTTTTAATTGTTGTATTCTTCACGGTAAGGTATATTGGATAACAGTATTCCGGAATAGGGCGGCTTATTGTTTTATATATGTGTGCGGCTGTTTTCTTATTAATTCCTGAATTTTTGAAAGTTAAGCTCCGAAAGTGTTTGCTCCTATTTATGCATTTTCTTGTCTATGTCAACGATCAGATACCTCACTGTGTTAACGTTTTGAAGTTCTCTACCATCGTATCTTGATTATAGATGAGTTTGGTGCAATGTTGTGATTGAATACTATATATTGTGATTTGTCTGGATTAGCTTTCAGCCTCCATTTGTTGAACCAGATCAGGGTACTGTCAAGCAGTCGTTGTAGATCTGCTACGGTATATTGGAGAGTATTATTGTGACAAATCAAGGCAGTGTCATCGGCATACTGCATCATATTGAAGTAATCTTCTTGGTGTCTGTAGTTGTATGTGTTGTGACAGTACACATTATATAGAAGTGGGGACAAAGGCGATCCTTGTGGAACCCCTTGTTCGTTGTGGAATGGTGCCGAAAAATGGTCGTTGATTTTGACTTGCAGAGTTCTATTTTCTAGGTATTCTTTCAGGAGCAGGATCAAATAACGAAGGCATTCCAATGACATTAGTTTGTAGAGTAGTCCTTGTTGCCAAATGCTATCGAATGCCTTGCTTATATCCAGAGTATGGTTTCCCATTAGTTTGTTAGCTCGAATGTTGGATACTAAAATTGTTACTGGGTGGATGGTAGAAGTTTGCTGTTTGAAAAGGTATTTTGTGGCCGATTTCTTTTTGTAAGAGATACCTCATGATGTTTTCCCAAGGCTGGGAGGAGAGTGATGGGTCCGTAGTTTTTAGCACTATGATTGTTCGTGTTAGGTTTAGGTACCCTTTTAAAATACAATGTTTTAATTTTTCAGAGCCGAAACCCCCGTCCTGTACCACATAATCCCGGAAAAGCGAAACGAAAGAATTGGCAACGCCATGATGGGTAGCAGTCACGTGTACGATATGAGCCAGGTGGCTGCCTCTGGAGGAGCGCCCCAGGTCATGCCCCGAAGGACGGATCGCGAAGGTATGGTGGAGTTGGCTCTGGATCCTTCGGAGTTGGATATGGATAGCGATGCCATGGCTGTTAGGTATGAACAACAGATGCGAGAAAATCAATCACAATTGCAGAAAGAGGATCTTAGCGACATGTTGGCCGAGCACGTTGCCAAACAAAAGGTTAGGATAATTATTTTAAATAGGCGAATAAATCTTCTCAAACAAATTTTTTGTCCTGTGAGAAAAATATTTAATGCTCGCCATTTTTTTTATTTCAGAGTAAAAGGAAGAGGCAACAACAGGATACCAAACAGACGAAGAAGTATAAGGAATTCAAATTTTAAAGCATTTATTATTTGTACAAATCATGTATTTAATAGGGTGTTTTCAATTTTTATGTCTAGTAGAGTTGTATTGAAAGAGAACTTTCAAATAAAACAAGTTTTAGGTTTACTTTATTATTTTTCTGCTAACTAAACGAAGAAGACGAATCTTAATTTAAGATTTTTTTATCCATCCAATAACTCCATGGATTATAAACAACTTTTTTTTTGTCTGAATAAAAAGAGGCTTAAATGGGAAAAAAGTACAACCACTTTTTTTAAACAACCCCCTATTGAAAAAAAGGCCAATGTACAAGGTAGAATGAAAAAAAGGCTGCTAACAAACAGGAAATAAATAATAGTTTGAAAAAACTAAAAAACACGCTTTTATAGAAAGCCAGACTAAAAAAATTGAAAATAAGAAAAAATTTATTTTATTTAAAAAAATGCATGGGGTGCATGGTATCGCCTCGGCCAACAATTACCTGTGATCTGAGACATTTCTTACTTTACTGCCCTAGGTGTGTAATGTACTATATAATTATTGATACCATGCACCCCACGCTTTTTTTAACTAAAATACATTTTTTTTTCTTATTTTCTATTTTTTTTGTCTGTTTTTCTATAAAAGCGTTTTTTAGTTTTTAT
Source organism: Gonioctena quinquepunctata (assembly GCA_018342105.1). Classification (NCBI taxonomy): domain Eukaryota; kingdom Metazoa; phylum Arthropoda; class Insecta; order Coleoptera; family Chrysomelidae; genus Gonioctena; species Gonioctena quinquepunctata. Next base: position 254,818 of record JAFIRS010000334.1, read on the forward strand.
AAACTATTATTTATTTTCAACTTTTTAGTTTAGTTTTCCATTAACGCGTGTTTTTAGTTTTTCAAACTATTAATATTATTATAAATTTTTTTTAACTATTATTCTCCAATATTGAATAGAATCGGACCATAATCACAAAACTCGCGGCCATTTTGGAGCCGCCATCTTGAATCCTTCAATTTTGACAAAATAATCATAATCTCCGACCCCACAAACCCCCACATACCAATTTTGAATAGAATCCGACCATAATCACAAAACTCGTCCGCCATCTTGAATTTTTCAATTTTGACAAAAGAATCATAATCTCCGACCATGAAAACCCCCACATATCAATTTTGAATAGAATCGGACCATAATCACAAAACTCGGCCGCCATCTTGAATTTTTCAATTTTTACAAAAGAATCATAATATTCGACCCCAAAAACCCCCACATACCAATTTTGAATAGAATCATACCATAATCACAAAACTCGTCCACCATTTTGGAGCCGCCATCTTGAATTTTTCAATTTTGACAAAAGAATCATAATCTCGGACCACGAAAACCCTCGGATACCAATTTTGAAGCGAATCGGACCATAATCACAAAACTCGTTCGGCATATTGGAGCCGCCATTTTGTTTTTTCCACACAAAAATTTCTTAATACATTGTCACCGGAATTATGTACACCTGCCAAATTTCAAATCATTCGAACGTCTGGTAGTGGGTCAAAATCGCGCCCAAAAGAGTCGGTTACAAACAAACATATAAGTGAAGCTAATATAAAGCGTGTAAAAAACATGGCTGTTTATAAATTTAAACAATGTACAGGGAGAATGAAAAAAATCCAGCCATAAATAATAGGCGAGATCACAAACTCACAAATTTGCTTCATATGTGCTTGAAGTTGAAATATAAGGATAAACTATTATATATGCATAGTTTTTCCTAGAAGATATTGTGTAATATTCGAATAAACGCCGCTCTAAAACTCTCAAATTCAGTGAGACATTCAAACACAGTGTTATTGCCGCTTCTTTTGACGTCATAAGTCCATTGATTTGGCATTTTCCTGAGTTGCCAGTGTCAATATTTTGCGGAAGTTCTGAGGAAATGTGATTTATTGTTTCATCCGAAGAATTAGAACGTGTGTCAGCATGTGTTACATTGGAATGAAGACTTGATAGCTTTTCTTGAATAATATGTAAGTAAACCGAGTGCCTTGTCATAATTTTTATGGCCTGCTCACATAGTAAAGAAATATTATGAATAACGCTTGGCAACGCTGTAATTCTTGGCGTTTTCCGCGATCGGCTATCACTATTTTGCGAAACTTCTGAGGAAATGTTATTGTTTCATCCTAAGAATAAAACAGAACTTCTGTCACATGTGTTATATTGAAATGAAGATTTCTCATTTGATAGCTGTTCTTGATTTAGTTATTCTTGAATAATATGTTTGTTTATCGAATGCTGTCATTATTTTTTCCGCCTGCTCACATTGTAAAGAAATATTATGAATAAGGCTTGACAACTCTGTTGCTCTCGGCGGATCTGAACTTGTTACGTCACATCCTGGCGCGGTTTCTGCAGTGTTCAAACAGGAACATTTCTTTGGGATTTTTTTTTGAAAAAACTACGATAAAAAAAATTAAAAAATCCAACCATTTTTCTCATTGTTCTGGACATTGCGGTATTTTTTCCAGAAATTAGTGATCACGCCTATTGCTGTTGAAAAAGTGAAAATATATAATGGTGAATGTCCTTCTCCAGGAATATAATGTTAATATATTCTGTTTGACAGAACACTGGTGTAATGTGGATCAAATCAGCAAAATTCACTTTGATGGCTATACTTTGGCAAATTCTTATTGTCGTAAAAATTTCATAGGAGGAGGCACAGCAATATTTGTAAAAAATATCAAATTTGAAATAATGAGTTCACCTGTTATTCAAGAGGAGAAAATATTCGAATATTCTTGTATAAACTGTTATTTGAATAATCTTAAGCTTGTCGTCATATGTGTTTATCGTTCACCTAAGAGCAACATTGATTCTTTTTTAGAGAAAATGACTGAGCTTCTGGATTTTATCTTTGAACATCCAAGGTCAGTTGTAGTGTGTGGAGATATAAATGTGGATTTCTTAGTAGAAACTGCACAGATGCTCACAGTAAGGCAGTTCTTTCTTTCATATGGATTAGATTCTAGAGTCACGGAAATAACCAGACCTAATCCTAGAGGAGGATCTTTACTAGATAATATTTTCACAAATATATCAGAGGACATCTCACAAGCAACGGTAATCAAATCAATTATATCTGATCATTTTGGGCAAGTTTTTGATTTTAAAATTGAACCTAAAAATTTTTCAAAACAGAAAAGCGATTACAAAAGATATTATTCCGATGATAACATATACATTTTTTATCAGTCTCTATCTAGTGAATCGTGGGAACAAGTTTATTTAACTGAGGACGTAAATAACAAGTATAAATCCTTTTACAATATCCTATTTCATCATTTTGATGTAGCGTTTCCCCTCACTTCTAAGGTGACCAGAGCGAAAAGTAGTGAAAACTCTTGGGTAAACCAAGAAATAAAATGTTACTCCCAGTATGTAAGGGACTGGTATAGATTATACACGGAGACAAAATGTGATGATATTCTTGTAAGATATAAAATGGAAAGATCAGCCTATAAGCGATGGTTATCTCACTTTAAAAAATCGTTGAATGACAATAACATAGCTAATTCAAGAAATAAATCTAAAACAATGTGGAATATCTTCAATCGCATAACAAATAGACAAAATAAAAATGGAGATATAACTTTGACCAGTGGCGGGTCTACTATAGAGGACCCTTCAGAAATTGCTGACATTTTCAAATCGTATTATGATTTGATCAGCAACACCTCCCAAGAGTATCATAAACGTGAACTAATTAAGGACTCTCTTTTTTGGGCACCTACCTCAGCCAAGGAGATAATAAATGTTTTACATGTACTACATTCATGTGGTTTTGATCAAATTCCGTCAGCAATTTTGAAAAAAGTCCCAGATTTTATTGGTACTGTTTTGGAACACATTATTAATGAATGTTTCTTGACTGGTACTTTCCCAGATGACTTGAAGATTGCTAAAGTTGTCCCAATCTACAAAAAGGGTTCAAAAACTGATGTGAAAAACTACAGGCCTGTGTCAATATTACCTGCACCATCCAAAATAGTTGAAAAAATAATGTACACAAGACTTATTGCTTTCTGTGAAAAACACAATATTCTTGCCAGTGAACAATTCGGCTTCCGTAAAGGAATGTTTACTGAATTGGCTATCTACAATGCAGTGACAAACATAGCAACTCATCTCGATAACAAAAGCATGTCTGCGGGAATATACTTTGATCTGTCAAAAGCCTTTGACATGGTTGATCATTCCCTTCTGTTGGAGAAACTGGATGACTTTGGAATTAGAGGTACCCCATTAAATTTATTGAGGTCCTACCTTGAAAACAGGTTTCAAGCAGTTGTGATTATGCAAGAGGGTAGGTTATTCACATCAGAAAAAACATTAATTAAGCGAGGCGTACCACGGGGATCAATCCTGGGCCCCCTTCTTTTTCTCTTGTACATTAACTCTCTACCATCTGTCCTCTCCAGTTCAAACTGCCAAACTTTTCAATTTGCTGATGATACATCCGTTATTATAAACAGCACCAATATCAAGGACCTTGCTGATTCGGCATCAAATGTGGCAAAGAAAATGGGCGAGTGGTGTACAGAGAACTCCCTGAATTTAAATTCTGATAAAACTGGACTTATAATGTTCAACCTGACCAAAAATATATTTGAATCACCGTATGTTAGATTTAATGAAAAATCAGTGCCGGTGCTGCCATCTATAAAATTCTTGGGGGTGTTTATTGACTCTAATATGAGCTGGGAACTACATGTGGATACCTTGGCAAACAGACTGGCTTCGGTCTGTGGTGTAATTAGATATCTGAGAGAACAGGTGTCAGAATATGGAATGAAATTGTATTATTATGGACATGTCCAGTCAATCATCGCATATGGAATACTTTTTTGGGGTTCCAGTTCAAACTCAAATAAAATATTCATATTGCAAAAACGAATATTGAGATGTATTCTTGGTCTTGATTATAATACCTCCTGCAGGTCATATTTTTCAAAACATGGGTTATTGACAGTATCTTCTTTGTACTTCTTATCTCTGGTTATTTTCGTAAAGAAACACCAATACTTGTTCTCTACAAATGCAGATGAATATTCAACTGAAATGAATATGTTAACTTCGTATCGGGCTGACCTCAGGATTCCACATCACAAAACTGCCTTTTTAAGCGATTACTGAATACAGAGCAAGGAAGGCTTATAACAGCCTGCCAACTCAGTTGAAAGATATCAGCAATATTCAGAAATTCAGAAGCTCAGTCATTGATTACTTGAAGGAAAAAGTATTCTATAAGTTTGATTTTTGTGAATGATTATTACCGTTTCCTGTATATTGTGAAAAGTTTTTATATTTACTTGTTGAGTCCGTAAGGTGCGTATTTTTTGTAAAGTTTTACTCATTATGTTATGTGCTCAGTGTACTTTATTCTTTTTTTGACGTTGTCCATGTCCTTGATGATTTTATGACAATAAAGATATTATTATTATTATATATATTTTTTTATTATTTATTTATTTAGCACATAAAGCTAATTTCACATTGTCAAAGTAAAAATACAGTCACAAATATATCACACTAAAGATGTAAGAAATAAATTATACAATAGAAAAACAATAGTAGAAACATTGTAATTCAAACACATTAAAACTTCTGAACTGGGTAGGTAGGCTAGAGTTATAGTGACAATCATGTGTGACACTCGCGTAACAGACATATTTTCAATTCTTTTTTGAAAGTTGTAATAGTGCATGGTTTTCAAGAAATCTTCTAATTCATTGTAACGCACTATGCCTTTATGTAAATAGATTTTTCTGAGCTTTTTTTGTTTTTTGTTGAGACTCGTATATCAGCTCTTCTTCGTGTGTTGTAGTTGTGCAAACTGTTGTTGAATACTAATTTAGATGACAGATACGATGGGGTTAATGACATTTTCATTTTATGGATTAAAATCATAGTATGGTACTCCAAGTAATGTTGTATCAAGAGCCAATTCAATGTACGTAACATGGACTCGATGGACGAGTCTCTTGGAACATTCAATATAGTTCTCATGGCTTTATTTTGCAATTTCTGCATCCGTCCCATCTCATTTTTATTTGCCAGGTACAGTATAGATTCAGAATCAAGACTATTTTCAAAGTTGAGACATGTTTTTCAACAGGACGCTTGAAAAAATAAGTTATTTTAACCAAAAATAACAGAGATAGATCCATTTTATAGTACGTACTAGAAATCTGTTCCAGTGTGAAGTGGGTTTTAACGGTCTTCTTCCCTCTTCAATCGAATCTTGGCACTTAATTAGGGTTTTACGTTGCCTCGGTCACCACCTTCTGTTTATAGTGGGAAGGCCACTTGCTCCGGGCAGCCTCTGAAGAAATAACACTCCAGGGTCAGTATGATACTGATAAATCCATCGGGTCCAGGAGGGCAGACTTAACTAGCCCTTGACTGGGCTTCTACTCAAAGCAATAAACTAAGTAAATAAAGTAACCAATTCCAAACAAATCCAATCAATTTTATTATATGTAAAAAAATCCGATAGGCAGGGTGGCTGATGGCAGCCTCAAACTGGCCGACTCAACAGACGTGCTGTCCAAATTTCTATATTCCCTATATTTTTTTTCTGAAAACTCGTCCGTGTATAATTTTTTTACACGCTTTCTATTAGCTTCACTTGTATGTTTCACTTCTAGACCTACTATTTGAAATTTGGCAGGTGTACATAATTCCGGTTCCAATGCATTAAGAAATTTTTCTTTGAAAAAAAACAAAATGGCGGCTCCAATATGGCGGACGAGTTTTGTGATTATGGTCCGATTCGCTTAATTGGTATCTGAGGGTTTTCGTGGTTGGAGATTATGATTCCTTTGTCAAAATTGAAAAATTCAAGATTGTGGACGAGTTTTGTGATTATGGTCCGATTCTATTCAAAATGGGTATGTGGGGGTTTTTGGAGTCGAATATTAAGATTCTTTTGTAAAAATTGAAAAATTCTAGATGGCGGCTCCAAAATGGCGGACGAGTTTTGTGATTATGGTCCAATTCTATTCAAAATTGGTATTTGGGGGTCGGAGATTCTGATTATTTTGTCATAATTGAAAGATTCAAGATGGCGGCTCCAAAATGGCGGACGAGTTTTGTGATTATGGTCCGATTCTATTCAAAATTGGAGAATACTAGTTAAAAAAATTAAATAATAATAATAATAGTTTGAAAAACTAAAAAACACGCTTTAATAGAAAACAAAACTAAAAAGTTGAAAAAAATAATAGTTTAAAAACTACGATGAAATAAATTTGTTGTTAATCACTGTATTCTCATTTCAAACTCATTTAAGATTATTTTCTACTTTTTAGTTTAGTTTTCTATTAAACTGTGATTTTTAGTTATTAATCTATTATTTATTTCCTATGTTTTTCGTGTGTTGTTTCATCTAGAATATGCCTTTGACTCTGGCCGCTTCCCACTATCCCGTTTTTCCGTTACCGAGTTTCTCCCGTTTTCTCGAAAAAAATCAGTCCAGACGTTCTCAAGTTATGAGTTTACCAACACAGTAATTCGTTTTTATCATATATTCCTAAAAACTTTTCCAGGACAAATAAATTTCCAATAGCTTTTCTAAAAATCCTTTTTTTCAAAAAGAGTATTACGAACATTGAAAAAACCAATTAGCCAAATCAGTTCCTCTGGTAGCTGGTGACGTCAGACTCTGGCTCGGCGGTGAGCAGCGTGTTGAACTGCTGACGGGCTGTAGCACAACCGATTCTCTCTCAATCCTCTCCTGGCGATTCTATCTGCCCACTCCTCTAATCTGCGGGGACGGCGCAGTTCCACTCTTTGTGGACTTAGAATATTTGGGCACCCAACCGGCTGGCTGCAGTGACGTATCTGGCAGGTGACATATCTTACTCGGCGGTATACAACAAGGTGAGCTGGCGATCGTCTGGAACACAACTGCAGCTCGCAATTCTCTCAGTATCGCTCTTTGCGGACTTGGGATATTTTCTCATCTGATTGCTGCTCGTGACGTAGTTGCTGACGCACCTGGGTTTGGCTCTCTGTGACGGTCACCAGTGTGGACTCCTCGCTTGTAGGTGTGGAACTGAATCGTTGAGCGATGTTTGTTAACACTGTTTGCTAACAATGCGAAGGCTATTGAATAGGTGCACCGCGGCAAAGAGGGAAGTGGCGTATGTTTTTAAATCCCCAGCGTTGTGTATACAGGCGTGTTGGGTAGTGTTTATGATGGTACAAATACTATGTTACGGTCAATTTTAATTCGCGGATTCAAACCTAAAATGAATTATATTTCTACGACTTCAAATAATGGATAATGGTTGTTTACAAAACGGTGAAATAGTAACTTCGTTACAGGCTTGTGCATTGTAATTGTTTATGCCAAAGTGGTGAACGATTATACCAATCATTTCACCTTCAGTAAAGTATTGAAAACGATGATTAATTTTCTTAATACACTCGTTTGGGCAGTAAAAATGTATCTCAGCTATAAAACATATTACAGCTAGTTATCAAAATTGATACAAAAGTATTATAGAAAGTAACAAGGAAAATGAAACGAATTGTATGTTATCAAACTTTTATATTGTACTGTACATTACAATTTAAGAGCCTAACATTAGAAAATCCAGATATAAATATTCAGTACAAAGTTTGGACTCCAGTTACAAAGTTAATTATTCACTCATATCACAATAAGTAAGTGCCAATGAAAACGTTTCTACAACAAAGTGACTGATTGTTCTCCAAGCAAAGTTTGGACCGCGAAATGTTTTCTAATGGTAAAACTATTTCCGATTTCCCAGCGGAAAATATTACTGCATCGTTTATAGCGAATGGCACAAAAGTAGTAAAAAATACAGTGTAAAAAACTAATTACAAAATTAAATAAATGCAACTATAAATATTCAGACGATAATAGAGTCCTCAAATGAAAAAAAATATGATACACTAACACTTATCTATTGTCTTTTAAAGATCAACTCGAATCTTCATTTTTTACAACTCTCAATACGAAAATATAGATGTTTTATACAATCTTTCAAAATCTTAGTGGTAAAATTTCGGAAAAATATGTACACTAGTTCCAAATGATATACCAAGTGTTGGGAATTATTTGCCGTACGGCTCGATTAATATCGGAGCAGGAAAATATGTTTCCTTAAAAATATATTCGTGGAATTTTAAGTAGCTCTTCGAATTGTTTCAAAAACCCCTTTTTTTAAATAAATAAAGATTTTTTTATCCATAATTTGAAATTTTCCCGAGAAATCTACATTTATAACACCCTTCCCTTATTTTTACCTACCTTTGCTAAAACTCATTTTCCATGCCATATTTCCAACCTTGAAAAGTTCATTGGCCAATTTTTTTAAAGAAATATTCTATTTGTTATTTCAAGCATTATCAATTTTCAACGAGAATTACTTTTTCTTAGTGTGGCATCTTTGAGGAACTGATATAGGATAATAAAATTTGCAATGGATAATTTGATGAATGGTATTTTTGTAAACAAGTGGATGCCCTTTTTATTCTTTCAGCTCTTCGAGATAAAAAAATTGGTACTACACTGAAAGAAATAAATGCCGAAGACATTTTCGAATACAACTCTGGATTTCTCACTTTTACCGAATTATTCTCCAATAAATAGCGAAATGATATGTTTGACATAATATATACAAAACTGGAAAACCTCATATGCATACACCAGTGATTTGTTCACAAAATATTGCCAACCGGTTTTTTTCTTTCAATTATTTTTTTAAAATATAAAAATAATACAAAAATTGGTTTATACAAAATATCTTATATATCGTATGTACACCTAGTATTATCTACAACTGTTCATTTGTAGAGCTGTCAATTGCACATGTTCATGCTTTAAAGCTAGATCTGTTATTTGTTTTTGTTGCATCGGGCTTTGAAAGCACTATCACAACAATCAATGTCACTGATAGACTCGCACGATACTTCCGAGAAACCTTTTTTTTTTCATGTTTTTAGTAAATCATCTTTTCTCTAGAACAAAAAACAATGCAATTTAAAAATAAATTTATACATCTTCTCCTGCGGAGTAAATATAATTTGTTAAAACAAAATATTTAAGGTACAATCATCGATTCAAACCGGAAGTGCTTAGACAAGTTCAGTGGCATATCTGAAAAAAAAGAAAACGTTAAAGAATAATTAAAAAAAAAAAATTTCGGACTTTTATTTTATCACAAATATTATTGGATTTAACTCCAACATTCCATCATAGTAATGAAAAGATACCCACCAAGCAAATTGGCAATAGATCTTCAAAAACAGGGAGCCTATCATAAATGTTATTATGATTTGGAAAAAACAAGCATAAAGGTGACCCAGGGGTGCATGCAAGCTCCATAACTTTTTTCCTATCCAAGCTAGCGACTTGAATTTTTCAAAAATATTTCTATTCGTATACAAGTGTTCTCTCAAACAGAGTGAAGGAATGGTTGTCCGATTGTTTCAAAATTATCCCTGAGTGTCAGACTGGTTGCCGTAAGGGCTGTGGTTGTGCCGATAATGTCTTCGTCCTCAACAGTATTATACAACTCCAGCTTCGTGTCAGGAACAATCAACTTTTCGTGGCATTCATTGATTTTAAAAGAGAAAAAATCATTAACATTTCTTATTCTGCAACAAAAAACCTATATCGACAAAAAGCTCTTGTAAAATGCAATGCAATGATGCAATAAAATGTAGAATATTGCATTTGAAAAAGTAGAGTTATTGCCATTTGTCATTTAAAAAAAATCATAATAGGTGATAGAACATTGACTAAGCTCAGAGAGATACCAAAGGGATAAAACTCTAAGTGAATCTACATTTAATTGTGAGAGGAATAAGGCAAATGTTATCAACAGGGGAACCCATAGCTGTGGTGTAATTCAAAATGCTGAGATTATTGAAAACCTAACAAACAACCCTAAGATGAATGGGAAGCTTAAGACTTTTCTCTCCTGCTACTACCAGAATGTTGGAGGCATGAAGTCGAGTCTTCAGAACTTTAAGAATCTTGTGCTTCAGAGTAGTTACGATGTAATAATATTAACAGAAACCTGGTTATCTGATGATATAAGTTTAATAGAATCATCAATTCAAAGGTATTCTATCTTTCGATGCGACAGATCAACCTACGCTAGTGAGAAAAAGGGTGGTGGAGGTGTATTATTAGCAATTAAAATCAATTTGAACCCAAAACTAATCAAGACAAATGTGCGTTTAGAGCAGTGTTGTGTTGAGATAGTGCATGGTACCAGCAAAATCATCATTGGTGGAATCTACCTCCCACCAAACTCCACTGTAGATAAATACTCGCTCCATGCAAAAAGTTGAGAAACTGATGCAAAGCTATATTAATCATAATTTGTTTATTGCTGGGGATTACAATCTACCTCAGGCAGTGTGGTCCAATGGAAACCTTGGAGTTACTGTCCAATGTCCTATAAGTTCACCTGCTTTTACTTTATGTGAAACATTCAGTTTCCTAAATCTATATCAACACAATTATGTTCACAATAGTCGTAATATTCTACTAGATCAAATTTTTTGCAACCTGGAATCAGTTTCGGTGCTTCCAGCTATTGATCTGCTGCACATAATAGCATACACCATACTTCCTGCGTCTTTGATATACCCACATGTCATCTGGACAACATATTGGAAACTGAAGAAGTAGTCTTCGACTTCAAGAAGGGTGAATATGAGTCTATTAATTACCACTTATCCATGATTGAATGGGATAATTACTTGGATATGAATGACATTAATACTGCCATTGCCCAACTATATGATATACTATTTGCCCTAATGCAGACCTACATACCTACAAAAATTCTCAAACCGAATCCCAAATTTCCTCGTTGGTATAGCTCCGAGCTAAAAAGCAGCATAATGCACAAAAAAATGGCCCATAAATCGTTTAAACAATCCAGAAATCATCAAGATTATATTAATTTCTCAAATCTAAGAAATAAGTGTAAAGTACTTACCAAAGAGTGCTACCACACCTATTTAGCAAAAATAGAAGAGGACTTAGCATCTGATTGCAAGTCCTTTTGGCGTTTCGCTAATGAAAAATCAAGATGCCATTTTCCAAGAGAAATGTACTTGCATAATAAAAAAAGTATGAGTGGCTTTGAAACAGCTAATTTATTTGCTGAAAATCTATCTTCTGTATATGTTAAATCAGATAATCTTATTTCAGATTTAAGGTATCACAGTATGGTTAATGTCAATAAGTGTAAAGTATTTTTGGAAATATAGCTTTATAAGACCAATCTTCAAGAAAGGTAGTGTTGAGGATATCTCTAACTATAGAGGTATTTGTTTGCAGTCCTACTTGCCTCAAATGCTGGACTCGCTTGTTACAGATTATCTATCTTGGGAGTGTAAAAGTTTGGTCATTGATCAGCAGCATGGATTTAGTAAGGGAAGATCCACTGTTACCAGCTTACTATCTTTTCAAAATACAATCTTGAATGCTTTCGAGAAGGGGTGTCAAGTTCACTCTATCTACACCGACTTCTCGAAAGCATTTGATAGAGTAACTCATGAACTACTAATTACAAAGTTGAATGCATATGGTATCAATGGCAACCTATTGAACTGGCTCCAAAGCTTCTTAACAGGCAGGTACCAGTGGGTTAAAATTGGCAATTATACTTCAGATATCATAGAAGTTAAATCTGGGGTTCCTCAAGGAAGTCACTGTGGCCCACTACTATTTAACTTATTTGTCAATGACATTGCCCTCAGTTTAGTGAACTCTCAATTTCTACTTTTCGCAGATGATCTGAAATTTTTTAAAGTTATTGAAAATGATATCAATTGCCTTGAACTACAGAGTGATATCAATAACCTCGTTCATTGGTGCAACTCCAACGGAATGGATCTGAACCTTAATAAATGCTTCTTCATAAACTTCAACAGAAGTCAGACATCCATAGATTATTCATACTCCATCAACTCATTAGACCTCGAAAGAGTAACTCAAATAAATGACCTTGGGGTATTATTATATATTATATAATAATGAACTCTCTGAAAGCACGTAAGATGCTAGGTTACATTAAAAGAGTATCCAGAGACCTCTCAATCATCTCCTTTAAGGTTCTTTACTGCGCTTTTGTCCGTTCAAACATGGAATACGCGTCTGTAGTATGGAACCCTTACTATCAGACTTATATCAACATGTTGGAAACTGTTCAACATAAATTTTTAATATCTTCTGCTTACAAACTAGGAATTCAGGGGAACAACTATGACTACGCAGCCATATGTTCTTTATTAAAAATAACTACTCTAGAGAACAGGAGAATAGAAACCGACTTATGTTTTCTGTTCAAGTTGCTAGCAGGTGATGTTTGTTCTCTAGATCTCCTATCTGATATTGAGTTTAAAACTAATAATTCTGGCACTAGATCTAATGATACCTTTCATATCAAACAGCGGACGGACTCCACAGCCCTCTAACAAGAATGGTAAGGAATGCGAATGAAGTAGATTTGAACTACTTCGGCATACCATTTTCTACTTTCAGACGTGACCTAAAAAACAAACACTTGGCTGAATAATACTAGATGAATGTATGGGACTTACTGCTTATCATAAAAAGATTATAATTGTCTGCTGAGTAGTGGATGTATATTTTTTCCTTCTTTTATACGTATGAGCACAATTTTTAAATAAGGGCATTAATGATGTTCTGCAAAGTGAAAGTTTTTGTGGATATATATAGTAACCCAAATTTTTTTTAACTTTTTTGTATATTTTTTGTATATTGTATTGTATGGTATTTTGTATTGTATTTTGTATATTAGGTGTAAGGTATATGTAATTGTACTGGGTTGTAATGGTTATTACCGTAAATAAATAAATAATAAGCCTGATGAATGATCACCTATGCATCTTTGGTATGGTGGACGAAAATAACCCAAAAAATAGCAGCGACAAGAAGAACGAGCAACAGATCAGATCCCAACAAGATAAAGGAAATAGTGGGTAAATGAAACCAACGGACCACACAACTCCTAGATACTTCTTTGACACGAACGTCAAGGTCAAATCAAATTATACTTTATTGTCGGAAGATTAGTATCTCATTGACAAAGTCTTGAAAAAATAACAGTAAATGTATATATATAATATAAAAACACATGTCACGCAACAATTAAAAGATAACTATAAATAAGATAAAATACATTCACATAAGCAAAAGCAACAGATATAAAAATGTAGCACCTTATGTCATTTTTAGAGAACCAAATAATCGAAATGTACTTTATTGACTGAAGAAAAATACATTCTTATTGTTAAAGTCTATTAGACTATTCACACAACAGTCGAGTCAAATATACTTAGGTGATCATGCAAGACCGAAGGGAAAGGACAGATGACACCATCAAGAGCAAACCTGGAGAGAGGATCTGGTACACAGACGGATCCAAGACCGAGGAAGGAACTGGTGCTGGAATATACAGTGAGGGGAGAAACTACCAACTGAGCACCTCACTGGGAATAACCACTTCTGTATTCCAAGAGGAAATGTACACAATCTTGCAATGCGTGAGAGAAAACAACATGAGGGAAAATATCCACAGACAGCCAGGCGTCACTATAGGTTCTTAGGAACCCAAAAGTGACATCAAGATTGGTATGGGAATGCCGAGAAGATCTCAGTGCCCTCAAAGAACACAATAAAATAACTTTGATGTGGGTTCCAGGACACTGTGGCATTGAGGGCAACGAAAAAGCTGATGAATTAGCTAGGACGGGCTCATCAACTCCATATATTGGCCCAGTCTGAGAAATTCAGGTGCGTTTTATCGGCAATTTAGTGGTGAATCCAAAAACGTTAAAAAAATGGGGGGTTGCAATTAAAAAAACCAGAACTTAGTTGTGTATCTTATTTTGGGACATCCTGTATATAAACAGAATGTGCCTCACTGCCGGACCTATCGTAAATAAAATCAAGGCAATAGCTTGACAATGATATTTTTGATGCAATTTTTTATTATTGTCATTGGCACTTCATCGTCACTGCAACTCATTTTATTTTGAAATTTACTAACAATTTCCAAAATTTTACTTTGTTGCACTGGTTTCAAATAAATGGATTGGTTAAAGTATTTTATTTGACTAGTAAAAGGTATATGCTGCAATTTTGACAAGAGTTAATTGAGGAACCTGAAAGCCACAGAATATTTCATCGAACAGAGCTTAATAAAACCCATTATCTTTGATTAATAAGCTCTATCTTTGTTTTATTTCTGACAAATGAGATAAAATACCAAGAGGAAAATCTGATTTTATTGAGTCGTTACAGTTCTGAAAAGAGTTTATTAGTCTATCAGTAATTGAAAACATAAAAAGTATAGTCAGTGAAAGGATCCAGATTTCTCCCAGTCTAGAGATGGTCAGGGTTAGTGACTAATGATTAAAATGCGTTTTTTGCCGTTTTTTAACCAAGTTTTGTAGATACAAATTATTTTATAGTTTGTTTTTCAGAATTAATGAAAAATATACTTCCTTAGATAACATTTCGGTTCCCTTCTCGGACTCCTTGAAATAATTCTAATTGGAATTTTCCTACAAGCAAGTTATTTAACAATGACATTGTTTTGTAATATAACTTATCAAGCTATTTTTTACGGAAAATTTCAATTAGAATTATTCCAAGATGCCTTAAGAAGGAAACAAAAAGATCTCTCCAAACATTACCTTAGGAAATATTGTTTTCATCAAGTTTTATATATTTTGTTGTGAATTAGTTAGACCAAATATTTTCTGCAGCACTTTACTGGAAAGTCAAAAATTTCTTCATTCTCATATTCAAAGTTCACAAAATACAGTGTATCACAGCAAATTTTCCGTATTTGCTCTGCAGAATAGATAAAAGCTAAAAAAGACACTATTTTATAAAATAAATTTAACATTTTAATCTGTAACATGTATTTAGACTAGACTTTTATGCTGAAATAAAATTATGTATTTCTATTGAAAAAGTGTTCCTTCCCTTTGACGATGGACACTGGTAATATGGTAATAAAAAAACATGGAATTTCACGGATTTCAACATTGAAATTGCACCCACCTGCAATAGGCTCTTCTCCATGCTCCCCGCTTCTACCGGGATCAACCACCCATGAGCAAGTCGGAGTTTCGTGTCTGATCGGCAAATGTAGCGGCGACGTATGGTACATGGAAGGCACTACATATCCCCTGCCATAAACCCCGGTGCCGTAATAAGGAGGTACTGGTGGAAATGGATACATATACGGGGGACCCATGAAGGTTTGCGGTGAATAAGGGGGGTATGCACCGCATTTCTCCACTTGCTGTAAATGGTAATGGAAAGCAAATCAGTATTATAGTGGATAATTCACTATTGAGATTTACACACACACACTCATAGAATACTGAGATTAAACCAGGACGAAGTCTTACATAGATGTTAATTTCAAAAAGCATGATAGATCGATTAATGAGTTTGAAGAGGAATTTTATAAATGAACAATGCAGTTTATGGGAAGACAATTGAAAACTTGGAAAATAGGATGGATGTCACACATGATTTGTTCTTTCAATTGTATAAAACATTGATAGTCATTCCACATCAGATCAACATATACATTTATATAACAACCCATTTCCTACAGGATTCTGAAGTTTCAAAAGTTTTACTCATTACTGATATTTTAAAAACTATATAGAGGGGATTCTCTTCAGTCAGTTATGAACACTATAGAATAAAATGAACACACCTTACCCAAGATAAAAAAGTGTATACAATGAAAAACTCAATTAATTTGAAGAAAAAAATTTGCACAACAGTTTTATCACAGTATCTAGGTATTATTAAAAGGTAGTCTCACTGAATCAATTCCAAATATCCTACAGCACATTATCCCAGTTCCCAACTATTTCCTTTAATAAATTATAAGTCAAATACAAAAAACTCCAAAAACGTCAGAGATTGACCTCACTCACCGACAGCTCTATCGATCTCAACCTATCCACGCTCTCTGAATACCACCGTTCATCCGCCGGACTACAGTACTGCGGATGCGGCACAGGAGAATAGTGACTAGGCGAGTTACTGGGAGATCTCTTCACGTTACGGTCCTCAGCCAGCAAGGAGGTAATGCTGTAGCTAGAAGTCCGCACCGGTTTCGTATCATCCATGCCGTCCGTCGCAGTGGCACAGCCAGTCATCACTGACGTAGGCGAAGAGGTGGGAACCATGTGATTCGTTTGGGGCTTGTTGCGGCTCCTCTTCTGGGAGGTGTCAGTGTCTTGGACTCGGTTGTTTTCCATTTCACGCAAGAAGCGCTTCCTGGGAGAGACGACTGTTTCTGCCCTGGGAGGAGTGCTGCGGAAGAATAGACAGAGATAAAGGGACATCCATTCTATTGGAAAGGGGGTCAGTTGCATCGTATGTTACACAAAATGTGTCATTTTAGGGGAAGAGGCAGAAGTTCTGAAATGATACAAAATGTTCTCCTCTTTAGTCATTAACAATATTTGTGAAATTGAAAGTATTTGGCAAAACATGGCAAGTTTGGTATACTGATGAATCCAAGTTAGTGTCGATTTCTGTCGTATTAGCTATAATATTTGCGGAACTTTATAACAAGCTGTCTTCTTTTGTTCCATATATTATGACCTTTCACAAGTGCCACTTTGTTCCAAACCTGGAGGTCTCTACCGAAAATTATGATTTAGGGCGCATTCGATTCGAAATGGCATCTAAAAAAAATGTTTAGCTGGAAAATTGGGGCCGGCAAAAATTGCAAAAGTAAAAAACAAATATATGATTCGGTTTTTTTATAATATCTCAAAAACTATTTGAGATATACGAAATATGAAAAAGGATCCTTAAAGAGCAGGAAATTTCCTATAAGAAAGTCCTAACTCCCGGAACTGTGCCGGCAATATTTATAATTTTAATTTAGCGGCGAAAAAAAGGCTACTTTTCACGCTCATTATTTGATATTAGAGTCATTAAAATCTCATTTAAAATTTGCATGGATGTCTACAAAGATGTTGTACAATGTTCGAACGTTAACTGATAATATTAATTTGATTTTGACGAGACTTTTTTCTTACTTCTAATTTTTAAATGTCCTTCGAATTCCGGTTTCAACCTATTCAAATAGTTCTTTAAGTTGTAGAAACATCTGCTCTAGGATTTGAAGGGTCTTGCCCCTTTTCCTTATACCTGACCTAAAAATCACTTAAATAGCCGAAAAGTCTTCAGTATTTCAGTATTTAGTCAACAGTCAAACAGTGCAACAGTTTCGTGTTAAATTTTTAAGAGTTTTGTTCCGGAAGTTATTTATTTAAAAAAAAATTATACATCTGTGAATTGTTTTATTTGTGAGAAGCCATTTGAGCCTTCATCGATCATTTTATTGAAGAAAAAAGCTGTCGATACGTTTATTGGCCATAGTAAACTATTACAAGATTATAAGTACATCATTCTGATGGGTCAAACTGAAATTAATGTTTATAAAAAATGTCGAGATGATTATACAAACTCTGCAAGACGTGCTTCCACTTTTGTATTTTTAATAGTTTAAAGATATTTGAACTGATAAGTCAAAAAAAAATTTTTCAAGGGAATTATATAAATAATATTTAAAAAGTTAATAAACAATTGAGTTAGAGCTTTGGTATAAAGCTCAGTTTGTTCATTGATCAATGTAGAATAAAAAAAAAGACTTGAAGTGTTCTTGTCGTATCTTCAATAGTTTATAAGTTATTTTATTAGCAATGAAGAAAAACAGAAAGGAAGCAACAAGTCAAAGTGCACAATTTTTTTCGAAATTATATAAAAAATAGAAATAAAATGTTTCCCATAAAAAACGTAAATGGTTGTTTTTTTTTTTTAGTATTTAAAAAAAATATAGCGCAAAAATTCATTTGTTTATAAAAAATTATTTGTTTAATGAACAAATGAAACGTAAATAAAAAAATTATTTTTTTCATAATATGGGAGAACGTGATATATAATGATTAAAAAAATGGTTTCTTAATATTCACATTCAACAACAAAAAAAATTGTTAATCAGCAAGTGCGTTATTTAGAATTAAATTTTTTTATTTAAGAAATGATTTTTTTCATAAGAATCATTATTTTTATCAATGACTAGATTTCCAAAAAAAATTTTGTTCAAATCTAATAATCAATGCAGTTGTTTATAACAATTTTTTAAATGAGTAAAAAATTTCAAAAATGTATTTTTATATTGTTTTAAATAAGAAATCAAATTAATAGAGATAATAGAAAAAAAAACTCTCTTTAATTGTTTTATATACCTTTTTAATTTTTTTGTAATTTGTTTAAAAAATTTTTTGATTTTAAAAAAATGGTTGCTTAATATTCATATTTAACAACAACAAAAAATTGTTAATTAGCAAGTGCGTTTTTTAGCAATAATTTTTTTTATTTTGTTTAAATCTAATAATCAATGCATTTGTTTATAACAATTTTTTTAATAAGAGTTAAAAATTTCAAAAATTTATTTGTATATTGCTTTTAGCAATAAGAAAACAAATTAATAGAGATAATAGAAAGAAAAACTTTCCTTAATTGTTTTATATACGTTTTTAATTTTTTTTTATATAAAAGTAAAAATCTTTTTTAAAGCCTTTGAGGAACAGCTCCAAGAAGTAAAAAAATTCTAGATTTTTAGTTCAACTATTATCAGGGTTTTTATAATAACTTTCAACAAGTAAAATTTTTTAATTAACAAAAACATAATTAATTAAAAAATAGGAGGTAACTTTTTTTTTCCGACGGATTGATTGATTGATATGTCTAGATAGAATTTTTTTATTCCTTAATATTAATATTTACTGGGTTAAAATAATTTTTTTTGTTCAGGTGTCAGATTCGGTGGCGTTTTCAGCCTTTTTTCGCCGCTAAATTAAAATTATAAATATTGCCGGCACAGTTCCGGGAGTTAGGACTTTCTTATAGGAAATTTCCTGCTCTTTAAGGATCTTTTTTCACATTTCGGATATCTCAAAAAACCGAATCATATTGTAACGAACCTAGGCCGGACCTGTCGCCTCGCGTGTTGCCGTCGACAGCGATGAGATCATCCCCGGAGATGTTCGAGAACAGTCCAGTCGTTCTGCCGCGAAAAACAACGGTCAATATTGGAAGCAATTGGAACATGCGGGACGCCAACTGGAAGAATTCGAAACATCGAGAATGCTGTATCGGAGATAAATAGGTAGCCCTCAAGATGGCACGGACAGTCTGAACGAGCCCATACGATCGAGCTATACAGTGAAGTAGTAATATAAATTAAGTTGTAAATTAAGTGTGAAATAAATTAGTAGAACCAAGTTAAGTTTATTTACGTTACAATTGGTGTCAGAAGTGGGATTTTGAAAATAAACAAGTGATCGGGAGTGGATAGTCAGAAAAATAAATTGATAGACCTTTTGTACTGCCCAAAATAGACAGTGGCCCGGTTTTGCGAGTGGACAATTGTGCGGGAATATAAACTGATACACTGTTCAGTGTGAAACAGAAAATAGACAGTGGCCGGTTTTCGCGAAGTGGACAATTGTGCGTGGGAATATAAACTGATACACTCTTGCGTGAAACAGACAATAGACTGGTGGCCCGTGGAAAAGAATTCGCGAGTGAATTTTTAACAAACTGATAAACTTTTCGTGTAAAACAGACTGATACCTCGTCAAAGACAAAATGTGTTCAAGAAAAGTGCGCTTGCGGATTTGAAGGTAGCGATTGAAACAGGAATTGGAGGAAAGGGAACTGGAAACAACGGTAAAAAGCAAGTACTCAGGAAAGACTTGCAGAAGGACTTATACAAGAAGGTGAGGACCCGAAACATTTTTATTAAGTTCCGAGGTGATTTGAGTCCGATAATAGAATCCTTGAAAGAAGAGCTGCAACAAAATTCGAGGACTTTGGAAGAAAATTCAAGAAGCTTGGAAGAAAATGCTAGAAATCTGGAAGAGAAGCTTGAAGAAAATTCTAGAAATCTGGAAGAGAAGCTTCAGGAAAATTCTATAAATCTGGAAGAGAAGCTTTCTAGAAATCTGGAAGAGAAGCTTCAAGAAAATTCAAAGAAGCCTGGAAGAAAATTCTAGAAATCTGGAAGAGAAGCTTCTAGAAAATTCAAGAAGCCTGGAAGAGAAGTTCCTGGAAAACACAGAAGGCCTAAAAGAAGATTGTGTGGTGTGGCTAATTTCCTAGAAGAAAGAATGGGAACCGTTGAGACAGAGATAGATAAAATTAGGAGCAAATGAACACGGAGGTAGATAAAATCAAAGATGGGGTCGAGGCAGAGATGGACAAGATGAAGGAAATAATCAGCGATGGAATCAAAGGCGGAATCGAGGCAGAAATGGACAAAATAAAGGAAGCGATCAGTAAGCTGGAAAAACAAATTAATAGTGCGTCCTCCACAGAGATGGTTAACGAAAATGCAATGCTGGACTTGAGTTTGAACGTGGATAAAGTTCAAGAGGGTATAAAAGATGTCAAGGTCATTTCAGAAATAGGGAAGCTTTCCATGAAGCCGCCTCAGTTCGACGGAAAAACTCCATGGGCAAATTACCGCCGGCAGTTTGAAGCAGCGGCCAAAGCAAACGGATGGAATGCAGGGGAAAGAGCTGTAGCACTGACACTTGCATTACGTGGAGAAGCGACAAATATTCTACAAACTCTCACCGCCCAAGAACAGGAGGACTATGATCAGCTGATTAAACATCTAGAATTACGATATGGCCACGCCCATTTGGAACACGTATACCACTCCCAGCTGAAAAATCGCTGCCAAAATCGGGCGAATCCTTACAAGAATTCGAAACTGACATTGCACGCTTGGTTGGCTCGCATATCCAGCCACACCAGAAAATGTAATGGAGCGACTAGCGGTTCAAGCATTCCTGGATGGACTCCGTGACCAAGAAACCAGACAAGCGTTGACACTAGCCCGTCCAACACATCTCGTAGAGCGACTGGCACGCTTTGGAATTCGAGGCAGCGAAACAATCTTGCAAAAGCCAGAGTAAAGTCCGAATGATTGAGGAAGACTCACAGGAGCCTGCTAATTTGGAAGCTGCCATAAGGAAAGTGATTAAGGAAGTGTTCCCTGAGAAAAGACAGATAAGATGCTGGAATGTGCAAAATTGGACATGCGCAGCAAATGTCCAACATTCAAAACACGACTCCGATGCAGGAAAACTAAAGAAGGTCGACGAGAAGGGGCAATCGTCGGCCTGTGTCCAGCAAGCCCTGGTTAACAACGCATATGTCGCTATCCTGCACGACAGAACAGAGGTGTTTTCGTGACGGTCTCATCAATACGAGCCTTGCACCATGCTGCTAGATACAGGTGCGACTAGGACAATTCTCGGACCTTCCTTTGCCAGAACACCGGAACGAATTGAACCGACAACTTGGAAGCTACGCACAGCAACAGGGAGCCAGCTACTGTATATGGCGAGCTACCGATTGAAATAATTTTGGGCAGCACTAAAGTGAAACATCAGGCACTTGTAGCGGAATCGAAGACGATGCAATCATCGGAATGGACATCATGAATTCCAGAGGGTTTGAATTGGATTTCAAAGACGGCGTCCCTACGTGTCAACGGAGAAGAGCTGGTACTTCATGGGAGAAGTGAAGAGTTGATCCGTGTGCTGTTGGCTGAAGATATAAGCGTACCTGAGAGGGCTGAAACCATCCTGGAGGCTCGCCTGGACGGGAGTGCGAGCAGTGGAGACGTGATGATGTTGAGCCCAAACTTCATGATGAGAAAATTGGCGAGGATTGCCCTAGGGAAAACCCTGTTACGCGTGCTGAAAAATTTGTACCGGTAAGGGTCATGAATGTCAATTACTTTCCAGTGACCTTAAAGAAAGGAACAATTTTAGGGCACTGCTCGTCAGTTTCATCTGTGATCCGAGGCGTACAGTACGATTAGCCAACCCAACAACTTGCCCACAGAACTAGAAAAATTAGTTGCCATCTCTTCCAAAGACATAAAACCAGCTCAACAGCCCAAACTAAGAGATTTAGTCAAAAAGTACCAAGACATCTTCGATACGGACAAGGAAAAGGGGGTCGAACTAATGTGGTCCAGCACAAGATTGATACTGGGGGTGCCCGACCGATCCGGCAATCAGCAAGAAGACTTCCTCTTGCCAAGAAGGAAGAGGCTGACAAAATAGTCAGCGATATGGGAAAAGAAGGAGTTATCGAACCATCTGACAGTCCCTGGTCCTCTCCAGTCGTACTGGTGAAGAAAAGGATGGATCGACACGCTTTTGTGTAGACTATCGCCAACTTAATAATGTCACGGAAGAGACAGTTACCCTCTCCCGAGAATAGATGACACCCTAGACACGTTGGCTGGTTCCACGATTTTCTCGACCCTTGATCTGAAGAGTGGATACTGGCAAGTAGAACTCGCTCAGGAAGATCGAGAAAAGACTGCTTTACCATCGGCTCAGGATTGTGGCAGTTCACCGTTATGCCATTCGGCTCTGTAATGCTCCCGCCACATTGAAAGATTGATGGAGACAGTGCTGAAAGGACTCTCATGGAACACGTGTCTAGTGTATCTCGACGACATAATTGTGGTCGGCAGATCGTTTGAGGACCACGTGAAAAACTTGGAGGAAGTATTCCTGCGACTGAGGAACTCGGATTGAAGCTGAGCCCTAAAATGCCATCTGTTCCAAAAAGAAGTACGATACCTCGCCACGTTGTCTCTGGAGAAGGAGTAGCAGTGGATGACCAGAAGATCAAAGCTGTTAAGGATTGGCCCATCCCAAAAGACATTCACCAACTTCGAAGTTTCCTTGGTTTATGCACATACTATCGCCGATATGTGCTGGGATTCTCAACATCGCTAAACCACTGACCAGGCTCACGGAAGGCCAAACAAAGTTCCAGTGGTCCGAAGAATGTCAAGATTCATTCAGGAAGCTGAAAGGAGCTTTGATCAACGCACCTATACTGAGCTATCCCCTACCCAAAGGAAATTCATTTTGGATACGGACACCACAGCGTGGGACTTGGAGCTGTCCTATCTCAGATCCAGGAGGGACAGGAGAAGGTCATTGGTTATTTCAGCAAGGCGCTTAGCAAACCAGAGCGCAATTACTGTGTCACCAGGCGAGAGCTGTTAGCTGTTGTAAAGGGAGTGGAACACTTCTACAAGAATGCGTGTATGGAAGAAGATTCCTGTTGAGAACTGACCATGCAGCTCTCAAATGGCTCTTACAGTTCAAAAATCCTGAGGGTCAAGTAGCACGTTGGATCGAAGACTCCAAGAATTCGATTTCGAGGTCGAACATCGAGCGGAACTACCATAAGAATGCAGATGCCTTGTCGCGAAGACCATGTCCAGATGATTGCTCACATTGCGCGAGCAGAAGAGAAAGAAGCAACACTTTGTAGAACCGCGGCAATGGATGACAACTGGAATGACAGCAAGATCCAGAAAGACCAAGAGAGAGACTTCGACCTTGGCTAGTCGTCAGCTGGAAGAAGGGCAATCGAAGACCATCATGGCAGGAAGTCGCAGGTTACTCGCCGGCTGTTAAGTCCTATTGGGCACAATGGAACTCTCTTATTCTGGACAATGGGATCCTGAAACGTGTGTTGGAGGCCGATATTGGTGGGGAAGACAGATGCCAAATAATTGTTCCCAGGAACAGAAGAGAGGAATGCTGCGGAAATCCATGATGGAGTCGCGGAGGACATCTGGGAGTGACGAAGACCCTGCAGAAAGTGAGGCAACGGTTTTACTGGGCCAATTGTCAAGCTGACGTCCAGGACTGGTGCAGGAAGTGCGCTGTATGCGCTGCTAGCAATGGACCTCGAATACGACCCAAGGCCCCGATGCGTCAGTACAAGCGTAGGCAGCCCGTTCGAGAGAATCGCCATTGACATCGCCGGCCCGTTTCCCGTATCCGACCACGGGAATAAATACATCCTTGTGGCAATGGACTACTTCAGTAAGTGGGCGGAAGCCTATGCCCTGCCCAATCAGGAAGCCATCACCGTCCGCCGGCGTCTTGGTGAAAGAGTGGATATGTCGATTCGGTATTCCAATGGAGCTGCACTCGGATCAAGGCAGAAATTTCGAATCAACCTTTTCCAAGAAATATGTCTACTGCTGAACATCCAGAAGACAAGAACCACGGCCCTACATCCGCAGTCCGATGGAATGGTGGAGCGGATGAACAGGACGATCAACCGCCACTTGTCCAAGGTTGTCTCTGACCATCAAAGAGACTGGGACCAGTATCTTCATTTGTTCCTGATGGCCTATCGATCCGCAGGTACGAGTCAACCGGTCAAACTCCTGCTAGTATTATAATGGGCGAGAACTGCGACTGCCTTGTGACCTGAAGTTTGGGATACCGCCAGGACAAGACACTGCGGGAGAGGACTACGTCAGCAAACTTCGGCAGAGAATGGACGACATCCACGAACGAGTCCGGTTGAACATCCAGAGTGCCAGCGATAAAATGAAGAAGACCTATGACACCAAGGCCGACGCTGGAGGATTTAAGGTTGATGACCTGGTTTGGCTGTACAACCCCAAAACGTCGTCGTGGACTATCACCAAAGTTGCGGAACTCGTGGGAAGGCCCGTATAAAATCGTGAAAAGGATAAACGACCTTGTGTACGAATCCATAAGCCACCCGAGGGAAACCAAGGGTCGTCCATTTCAACAGGTTGGCCCCTTCGCTGGAAACCATGACCAAGTTCGCACCCTCAAGCCACGGAGGATGATATGGCGTTGAAGTTTATGTCCTTGTATTCAAAGCGGGCAGAAAGTTCTACATGGGATTACTAGAGAGGAGTCACGAGACCTTTTCGAGGTGCCTGCTGACTACGCACTAGCGCACTGTGTGGCAGAAGATCTTCGAATGTCCAGGGGCATTGCCGTAGTGTTCTCCAAGAAATTTGGTCAACTCCAAGCACTGCGGGAGCAGAATCCAGAAGTTGGTGGGGTGCTACAGTTGAAGAAAGGCCAGAGAAACATCTACTACCAAGTTACCAAGAGGCATTCCCAAGATAAACCGTCCTATGAAGATGTCTGGAAGAGTCTCACCAAACTAAGAGATACTATGGTGGACCAGAATCTGGCGGATCTAGCAATTCCAAAACTATCCTGTGGTATTGATGGGTTGGACTGGAGAGTCATAAGAAGTATGCTGGAGGCGATATTCAGATCCAGCGGCGTCAGGATTTTGGTTTGCTGTAACCCTCTTCCACGACCGATCATGAAGACCGTGGAGTGTTACTTCCATCGAACTTCACGGTGCAGATATGAGAGTCATGCGAGATATCGTCACACTCAAGGATGAAATTTCGGGACGAAATGTCTTTAAGAAGGGGCAATGTAACGAACCTAGGCGGACCTGTAGCCTCGCGTGTTGCCGTCGACAGCGATGAGATCATCCCGGAGATGTTCGAGAACAGTCCAGTCGTTCTGCCGCGAAAAAACGGTCAATATTGGAAGCAATTGGAACATGCGGGACGCCAACTGGAAGAATTCGAAACATCGAGAATGCTGTATCGGAGATAAATAGGTAGCCCTCAAGATGGCACGGACAGTCTGAACGAGCCCATACGATCGAGCTATACAGTGAAGTAGTAATATAAATTAAGTTGTAAATTAAGTGTGAAATAAATTAGTAGAACCAAGTTAAGTTTATTTACGTTACAATATATTTGTTTTTTACTTATTTGTTTATGACTTTTGCAATTTTTGCCGGCCCCAATTTTCCAGCTAAACATTTTTTTTAGATGTCATTTCCAATCGAATGCGCCCTAAATCATAATTTTCGGTAGTGACCTTCAGGTTTGGAACAAAATGGCCCTTGTGAACCATTCTAGTAACTCCTAGTCGGTATTTGGTACTTCTAGATTATTTATCATTCCTCAGCGTTTTGCAAATGATATGTATTGTATTTGGTTTCATTAATTTATATATGCCAATAGCTGGTACCCGCCACTTCGTCCGCATGAATTTTATATTTTTTTCCTATGTTTTTCTTTGTGTTGTTCCATCTAGCTTATGCCTGAGGATTTGCCCGCTTCCCATTATCCCGTTATCTCGTTTGTGTGGCACAATTGATTTGACAGAGAAAGTAATGCTTTGTGACAACTATTACAAATTCACTAACCCCTTTTCACTCCTTTACGGATGGAATTTTCAAAAAAGGAAACACGATTTCTTTATTGGTAACAGTGAGCCAAACCACCAATTTTTATGACACTGACTTGAAAACTAATGGAACTCCCACACTAAATTCCAATCCCCATTTAAGACTGAAACACGCATTTATTTATTTGTAAAAAAAAATATGTTTTATTGCAAGTTATATTTTGTCAGCAGATTATATTTTATATTGTAATTGTATTTTATGAGATTTGAAGTGTTTCCTAAACATTCACATACTACTGCTTTGAATAGTAGGTTATATTCAAATGTGCATGTATAATTTGTTTATATTTTTTTTATTATTTGTTGTGAAATGTTTGAATGAAAGAACTTTGAAAGGAAGTTCAAGAATCAACATTGTTCCCTACTCTGATATCATTTCTGCTATTTATTGACTAGAGAATTCTTCCAAGAAAATAGCAGAGTCTCTTTTTCTTCAATAAATAATTGGGAACACTCTTTAGATATACCAAGGTAAATTGAAATTAAAAAATAAACTAATGTATGGATTTATTCTGATTTGTGTAAAAATATTTGTGGGGTTAATCAGAATCATGGTTCTATTTTCAGAACAATTCACTTTCAGTTGTTTTGCAAGTTCATTGAAATTAAGTATCTGACCTTTAATCAAATATGATTATCAATGTTAATCTTTGAACAATAAAGCATAAACCAAATTATATGTATTTGGAAAACAATAAAAAAATTACCAAAAAAATACAGCAAGAAATGTAGACATAATATCCAGTTTATTTTTGAGAGTGAAATGATTACAATGAAGTACAATGCTAAAGTTTTTCTATGAATACATGTTTTCCACAAACACTTTGAACTGACAATATCTTTCACTTTTAAACAATTTTGGTGTAGAAAAGACCTGAAAAAATATTTTTAATTCAAGAGCTTTCCAAATAGGCAAGATGGCAATGAAGAATTACAAGAAGTAGATATTTGTGTGAAATTTGTATTCAATTAGGATTGCCTGAAAAAATTCAAATTCAAAAATATTTTTTCAAGAAAGATATCAATATTTTTCTTCTTGTATTCATCCACTATATGGGTTTTTGAAATAATTCAATCAATTCAATGTAGGAATTATTTTTTAGAAATTGTAATCTTTAACGGTATTAATATAAAAAAACATGTAAATCTGTTTACCAATGTACAATGGCAAACAAATAAGTTTCAAGGACTATACTAATCCCCGTTTCTATAAACCTAAAGAAATCTATCAGTTTTGAAAATGATACATTATATTTTTACACAATACTGAATTTTTTTCAGAAATCATTTGGTAAACATAGTGGATTTTCTCGATTGAATATTTCCATTTTCTGACAAAAATCTATTTCATGATATATGTCTATGTTATCAGATTCATTAAACAAAATCGTGTACGGTCAGGGGCCCCCCGTCAGGAATGAAGTTCCTTTACGCGGCTTGCGGTAGGTGTTGACTGGTAGAAATTGTCACGTAATACCAAGCTATACAACTCAACGATAATATACTACTTATATTCGCATAGATATCCTACCGCTCATGTATCATTTTAAATTTCTCGCAAGCAGAATAGCAGTTTGGATGGTTTCGTACACCTTTGGTATGAGCGAGAGCTGGATGCTTGTCACACAGACTCGTATATAATAGAAAGAGACAGAGAGAGAGAAAGTCGCATGGAGGGGGCATAACTTTTTTTTCTTACGTGAAGATTTCTACCAGTCAGCACCTATCGCAAGCCGCGTAAAGAAACTTCGTTCCAAAAATGACAAACATTTAAGACATGTTTTATAGTCATTATAAAATAACAACATAAAATCATTGTTGTGTTAGGCCATTGTATGTTCAAAAAACAACAGAAAACTCACCTCGTTCTGAAACTTTTGTCGATGAGATTTTGTACGATCGTAAGTAGGGAGCGCCTACAATTTTCCTTCTTAACCTTCACATTGTTACACGTCACATTATCGTACTGAGATTCTGGAGAGACAGAGTGGGGCTTTCTTCTTTTCCTGCTTCGTTTTTTAGATCTTTTGCTTTGCGGTTTCCAGAAGTAGAACATCATTTCTTTCGATATGTTGCGGTTTGGAGTCGTTTGCTTCCAGGAATGGTCCCTCTGCCAGGGGGACGACTGGATGGAACTGTTATCGTCTGAAACTTATTCGCAAAGAGATCAAAGGTGTGTCTTGAGTTTAGAGAGAATTGGCACCCAACGAAGGGCCATTAACTTCAATAAAAAATGATCTGAAATCCTTTCCATGTAATATTGATAGTTAAAACAGCTATTTTACAAAATCAATAATGTACATTATTTATTAATCAGTAGGCGAATTTGCCATTACAAGTATTCAATTCAGTTTAACAGAATAGTGAACTCATGACATTAATATAAATAAGTGAGAATCTACGTAAAAAATTAACAAAAAGGTCTGTTTTATATGTATTGAACAATCTCAGGCATTATGAATGAAGGGGAATTGGTATCATTTGTATTATGTTTCTAATATTCTGGTATTTCTCAGTTCACTTTTCACATATAAACAGGACAAACAAACGTGGAATATATGATCTATAAAAAAAGTTACAACTAACCTAAAAATAGAGATTGAAAAACTTCTAATAATCAACTAAGTGCCCAACGTGCGGTGCCCAACGTGCCAAGTGGCGCCGATAAATGTTTAAACCTTTAGTTGAGAAAATTATCAATAGATTTTTTCTCTCAGAAACTTCAATTCTTGACCATGTACGAAGACAAATTGATAACTAACATGGTTCTTATAGGTATACAATATATGGTGATGATAATATCCAGAGTCTTTGATTATTTTTTCAGAATAATTAGCTTGTAACGCTATTGGAATAGATATTTAAATATATTTAGATACTTTGAAAAGGTAAGATGAATGTACCACTAAGGACTGCCATTTGAAGAAGCTGCTACGTTGATCAGAAGATATTTGGTAATTATCAATGTTTGAAATATGTTGAGTGCTTCAAGCACTTCAGAAAATAAAAAATAATTGCCATATTTAATTGAATCACATTGACATAATTGTATTAAATAGCACAAAAGAAATAAATATTACATGGACATTATCCTAGTTCTCTCTGAAATCGAAAGTTTTCCTATAATTTTTTGAAATATTGACAATTTACAAAACACATTGGTACAGCTAGAAAGTATTAGGATGATTAGCAAAATGCTTTGATTCAATACATTTTTCTCATATCTTAATGTTTCCACTTTTTCACAATCAATATTCTACGATATTTTGGAATTTGGA
This sequence comes from Gonioctena quinquepunctata, assembly GCA_018342105.1. Lineage (NCBI taxonomy): Eukaryota > Metazoa > Arthropoda > Insecta > Coleoptera > Chrysomelidae > Gonioctena > Gonioctena quinquepunctata. Next base: position 284,559 of record JAFIRS010000334.1, read on the forward strand.
ATGTCTAATTAATCAATTTGTTGTCTGCCAAAAAGCTACATATTCCGTACCATAAGGAGTAATTTGGAAAAAAACATCCTCAAGCGGGATTCGAACCCACGACCTCTAAATCTCTAGTCAGATGCTCTAACCTAAAGATTTAGAGGTCATGGGTTCGAATCCCGCTTGAGGATGTTTTTTTTCTTTAATTTAATAACTTGTCTGATATGCCACAATTTTTCCTTTCATATATTTTTCACAGACGCAATTTTCCACTTTATATTATAAATTTGGCAAAATCTTATCAGTGGTAGTTTATCTATATAGGCATCTTTCCTGAAAATACGCGATTTCTAACGAAAAAAAATAAAATATTAAGACTACAATGTATAGCGCCATCTCGTAAATTTTCGAGATACTTGCATTGTTGCTATTGAATGTTACCCTACTGGTACCTTTAAACATTGTGAGATGACGCTATACGACATTATCCGAATACGAATGTTATATATGTTTTTCTTTGGTCAGTCCAAGGAGTTTATTTAAATACTAAAATGTGTATTTGTAGCCAACCTGTGCACTAGGTAAAACTGTAAAATATTCATATGTAAATAAGCATCTTCTGCGAAAAAACACGATTTTACAGAAAAAAAACAACGAGCAAAGCTCGGTCGCCCAGGTACTAACATTTTGATTGGCCAAAACGCGCATGAATGATTTAAATTGAAAGTTTCCATTGGTTTCTAGAAATGTCAAAAAATAATCATTGTAATTACCTTTGCTGGTGATTTCAGTCCATTCAAGGCACTCTAGATATAATAAAAATGAGGCAAAAAATTATATTGATTTGAAAAGTGAAGAAAAAAAACTATTTGGCTTCAGTATTTTCTGAGAATTCAGGAAATATCAAAATATATAGGTTGTTCTATTGGAAATAATCTGAACTTGATATCCAAAAGATACAATTCAAAGCTATAAGGAATTAAATGTTCTGATAGGATTGTACAAACTCTTTGCCAAATTTTTTTGATAAAAAATCGTTATAAAATCATGAAATACAGTTGATAAGAAATACAAATTTTCATTCAATCACTCTGTATCCAAACATACATCCATAATTACACTGAAGAAAAAAATTGTTTACTCAGTTCAGCCATTGTTTCGGAATTATCAGAGCAGAGAGGTTCATCAATTTCTACAAGGGAAATTACAACAACCATATTTTTTGTTAATAGGAAAGTTTGGTTGTATGCTATATGAGTTCAAGTCATTCTAATACAGGGTGCTCTTGTAAAATATACATACATTACATTCTGTGAGCATATATAGTCAAAATGAAAAGAACATTCCCTAAACCTAAACAGGGTAAAGAAATTTCAATAGAGGAGTGTTGCCATAACAACATATTTTGCATGGAAACTGAATTGATAATCAACATTTAAAAAACATAGAATTTACCACAATAATTGATCAAGTTTTATTGAAAATGCATGGATATAGAATAGTTATCAATTAATATAACATGAAAAAAAAAAGGATCTAAATGCTCATACTTCAGAAAATATCTAAAAAACGGTTCATAAATAAAATAAATTTTTAATTTTCAAGTTTTTTGTATTATCTGTGTCAAATTATTAAATAATTCATGTCTTTGGGAAGATATAGGAATATATATTTCCATTTTATTTCAATTTCCTCTCCCCTTTGTTTGTCTGTTTTGCCACAGATTTTTGGATGATAAATACTTGCATTTTTTTATATTGTTATAGTGGATAGTCTCATAGATTTTATTATGAATGTTAGAATTATATTGTAAATTTATTCATTGAAAGGCCTAACAAGATTTTAGTTTGATGGGGAATGGAATGTCCATAAGTTAATTTATATTCCTTAATTAAATTTAAAAATTGCTTTCATTTCCAGGATATTTGCCATTTTTTGTGTGACAACCCGTTGATTTCCAATGCCAATTCATTTTTTTTTAAAAGCAAATTTTCATTAAAAAAAAACAATTGCTTATTCAAAACACTGAAAAAGACAAGAAAATAAATATTAACTTTGAATTAATTTTTAAAATCATAACAATCTTCAATAAAGCAGATATACTCTTGAAAAGGGAGTTCAATCTTGATGAGCATTTGAAATGAAAATATCACTGAAAAATCCTTAAAAACACAAAAATGTGAATAGTTGAATTGGCTTCATAAATAAAACAAAAATATATAATTCATAATACTCACCACTGAGTGAGGTGCTGCTTTCTTGCCTGTATGCGGGATTTGAAGATGCAGTGCCCTGTGGGGGCCAAAACGTTTTCCGTGGGACCGATACCCAAGATACTCTTTCCCCTTCTCGAGCTCTTTCCAATTCGAGGATGAATTTGCCATCTGCAACAAAATTTAGTATGATGAACTATGATTTTATATAATTAAAATTCAAATATATATGAGAGTGAGTGTGAGAAAGAGAGAGTTGCCATCGGAGAATCCATTTGCCACAGAAATATATTAAATTAGTTTGTACAATTTGTTAGATATCAAGTTATCTTGAGGAAAATTTACTAATTCGTCCAAGATATTTTTCTTATTCATACTCAGTAAAGAGGATATGTTGGTAGGTAATGGAATATTGTTACTGATAAAGAAAAGTTACTGTACTGAAAAGTTTTCTATTAATCTGTTGATATTTTTTGTACGCAAAAGATATATGGTTTAAATCAACAATCGATACATCATCACAAGTACAATACATCATCACAAGTGCAAATATTACTTTCTGCTAATCCAATTCTGTGAAGATGTACAGGAAATTTAGCACGGTTTAATTTTAAGCGTGTGAAGGTAACACAGTAGGCTCTGCTAACTGCCTATTTGTCCTTAGGTCGAACGCTACTTGGTGAAGAGCGATGGATTAATACATAAGGGTTTTTTTTAATTATTCACAAAATCTGTCCAATCATTCTCAGAAGGATGTTTACAAAAATATCTTGAAATTTAACATGTTTGGTGTACCGAAAATAATCTCCCCCTAATAACATTATCCTTCAAAAAAGCACTCAAACAAGGGATCTTGGTGTAATTTTTGACTCAAAATTGAGCATCTCTATACACTATAATACAATGACACGTGCAGCTAAACGGATGCTTGGTCTCATTTATCGTAATTGTAAGAACTTTCATAACCAAGACAGCTTTTCAACACTATTTAATGCCTACGTGAGATCTCGGCTGGAATATGGTTCCTTAATATGGTCGCCCATATACAATATACACATAAACAAAATAGAGTCCATCCAAAGAAGCTTCATTAAATATATTTCATATAAATTAGATGCAGTGATACCTGAACAAGGTATCGACAATAGAAAATTACTGAATAAATTCATCTCTTTCATTTCGAGAAATATCACTCATAATTTTTGCTCTTTAATAAAAATCAATTACAACTACTAAATTCTTAGGTATCTTGATCACAAATAGAGCCGGGAAAGTCATATCAACATTAAATAACAAACTGAATAAAAATTGTTTTGTATTGAGGCAACTAAAGGACATGGTATCACAGCACATATTAATGTTGGTCTACTATGGTCTGGTACAATCGAATTTGTCATATGACTTGATATTCTGGGGAAACTCAAGTCATAATGAGAAAACATTTGTCATAAAAAAAAATAGTCAGGTGCATTAAAAGGGTCAACCAAAGAACCTCATGTGGGCAAATGATCTATTTCAACAGTGCCGTCATTGTATATATTTCAAACTATTTTGAATGTGAAAAAACAACTACAGGAGTTACCTAAAAATATATGTACAACGGCATAACATTTCATAACCACTTTAAAAACGTAGCAAGGAAAGAAATTTCAATGACTTTAAATGCTTCAAATCTGTTTCCTATAAATTCTTCATAAGAAGGGCATTTTGAAAAGGGAAACATTCTCAATTGGATATTGATAGAAATATTTTTCTGTGAATTGAAAAATCCACGATTAAAATGAAGTTATTTTTTGTGAATATCTAACAGAAAACAACTACTTCCCCGGCTAAAGCCACGCTGGACATTGAACTACATCTGTAGAAGAGTTTCTGCAAAGTAGAAAAACATTTTTAATGTGTTGTTGAATGTTAATTAGGTATACTACAAGTATTCACCCCGATCTATGATCGGTATGACTAGATACATCTGTGTATTAACACTTGTTATAACATATTTTGTATTGCTACTTTAACAGATGAATAAATATATTTCTATTTCTATATGAGCTTTGATCTACTGCATGGGGCCAGTTGCTCAGTGGTATGAGAGTTAGTCCTGTACCCACTGTTTCCAGAACAATTGTTCAAGGCCCCAAGAGTAGTTTCAGAACCACTATAAAAGGTAAGGCCTACTTGATCCTAACTCCTACAAGTTTTCATTAACTTCTGAGGGTTGAAAAACCCTTTTTTTAATTCAAATCACTCCAGGCAATATAACCAGATCTCAGTAACAAATTCAGTGAACTAGCTAATTTGAATTTGAGTTTTTGGAAGTGACTTGTGTCAAATAAACTCTATTTACATTTAAAAAGGTGCTAATATAGGTATTCCATTTTCGGCTGTATCAATCTGTAGATAACCAAACTGAAACGTTAGATGGTAAATATATGATAGATGGTAGGTGTCATAAGGTCCCAATCTGCTACTATAATTTTCCACCCCAAATAAAAAAATTATTAAAACTGACCTTTGAAGAATTTGAGACGTCCTCCTTGCCCATAATTAGTTTTGTGGCACTCCTCCTTAATGTTTCTGCAGCATTCCCATTCATTCCATGTACTCTGTGCCCTTCTTCTGTCATTTTGGAACATTTTGTCAAGATGGTGTTTGAGGAAAACTGAAACTCTGATATATGCATTTCATAACGTATTATCGCGATTCGTAGCCCATCCTCTGCACGATATCATCTTCGAATTCCTCCCTAGAAATGTTTCACTCGATCCACCTGCTGACACTTCTCGTACCGCGGCTATCACACCGTTCACTACACACTACTCCATGGTGGATATTTACTATTTACGAATCGTCAAAAAGGACGATTACATATCCCAAACATTTTAACTAATCCAGCACTTTTCCGATTTAAACCGACTTTCGGGAAATTTAAAAGAACCCAGCTTCACACACACTTCGCCGTCCCGTGGTCAAATTTTGATGATGTTGACGGTGGCTCAGTCGGTTTCACGGTTTCATAAAAAGTTCATTCACATTTCCATTCGACGATTTTTAATCGCGTATAATTCGCCTCCCACCACGACTTGGATATTGAAATCTTGGTGAATGAAAGTTCGGTACCCAAATCATCGGAGCAAAACTGTAGAATTGTGTATTTTTTTCTAAACAGAAAACTTAGCGAGATTGAAAAAAAATACAATTAAATTTCGCGCCAAAGACATGGAGTTTTGGAAAAGAAGTAGGCTTTTGTGGAAGGTGAGACCATTGGTTTTCAAAACAGATATTTGATTGGTCGAATTGAAATGATTCTCCAGTGAACCAATCATAGCGGGATTTTCGCTTTTCATCTACCTTTACAAAAAAAAAACAAACTAAGGAAAAAGGAACCATGAATAGCTTACTCTCAGTGCAAAATCTACCTATATTATTCTTACATTGACAATGTCACGACGTATCTTCTATATGATTCATGATAATCAACCATATATTCTGGTACCCGCGACCTCGTCCATGTATAATTTGTTTTTTTCTTATGTTTTTCTTTGTACTGTTTCATCTAGTTATGCCTTTGTCTCTGCCGCTTCCCGTTATCCCTTTTCCCGCTAACCCGTTTCCCGGTATCCCGTTTCCTGTTATCGCGAGTTATAGCAAAATGGACAACGCGAAAATATTTTTTTCCATTTTTGTGACTAAAATATGACATATTTCAACTCTAGTTATTGAGATAAGTTGTACTTTTAATCACTAGTGATTAAAAATCTTTTATTCACAAGTGAATAAAAGTGTTACCCTAGGTTACCAATAAACAACCATCATACACATTGCTCACAGCACAGCAACTGCGTCGAATTATTAACACAATCAACGCAGATTTTCATTCTTAGTAGGCTGGTTGCAATTTTGTTTCGACGAATCAATGACACAATAGTTATTTATGCAACAATTGCAAAATAATGTATTTTAATTTTGCGAAAATGGAAAAAATCAGAGCTAAAACACGCGAGTAAATCGCATTTAGTCACTAGCCTGGTTGAGGTGAGTGATTAAAAAAGGAGAAAATGCATTGGAATCCAACCATTGCAAAACTTTGCAATTTGTTACTGATTTGGTGATTATCAGAGGAGAAATACACGCTAGCATGAAATATAAAACATATAATGAACATGTTTATATTGTAGATCACACCATAGAGAAACTAAAAATAAAGAGAGTGGTCAAACCTGTAGTAAAAGTTGGCACCACGTTTAGACAGTGGGGACATATCTCGCAACTGGCCGAACTAAATACAGTTGGTAAAACTGATTGAGATAAGGCGGGTTTTTCAAATGTGTTACTTTTATATGATTGATATGGTATATAATTTATGAGTGATCGATTTTCCATTCTTGTATTCCATATGAATGGTTGTATCATATGAAATACAGGAATGGCAAACCGATCACTAATGAAATATACACAGTAATCGATTCGTAGAATCTGTTAGTTCGTTCATGGTTAAAATAAAGTTTCAAATTAAATCTCTATTACATAATATCAAGAACAAAATTAAAGATCTTATAAAACAAGAATAATAAATTGAACACTATAGAAACACATTTTATTGTATCTAGGACAAGGTACAACTACAGACAAAACAATAATAAAACCCCGAAAAACAACAAAATTAAAAATATTCTTCAGTCTTATCATCAAATCAACCAAAATAAAAACAAATTACATTTACAACAAACCTTCAATAATTTTGTTCATTTATTAGCACAAAGGAGAACAAGTAGGTATACTTAACAAATACTCCAGTTTGATGATAATCTTCGTATTTCCTCAAATGGTGATAGGAAATGGAAACTGATGGACGGAAATAAGTATCAGTTTGTGCAAAAATTTCTGCGACTGATGGATGGAAATAAGTATCAGTTTGTGAAAAGCAGCTTATATTTTACCTTGTGAAAGAATATTTCGAGGAATTTCAGCGTCAACTCGAATAACAAAACATTCCATTTTCGACGTTGGGTTCATAATTCAAGTACATAGTATAATTTCTATAATTAATTTTTCGATGACAATTAACATTAGAATTATTCTGAAATTATTACGTGGTTTGTCATTTTCTGACAAATGTCAAAATTGGAAAATTATCATGTCAGTCGTCTGTTGATTGCGGGCAGCGCCTCCATGCGCGACTGGCCGTACCAAAAACTTGGTGGTCAAGATCGCCAATGTTTCAAACAGTCTCTTTATTTTTAATTTGTCTATGGATCACACTGAGTAAATCAGCTGATATTACCTCTGCAACTTGTTCTTGCCCCAGGGGGATAAAATGTCACCACATTGACACACTGGCTCGAATATCTTAAATAAGCCATAAATATGTTATAACCCTCACTCCTCTATAAAATATGATGGGAAATCCTTAATTTGGCCTCACTATAACAACATATTAATATTTCCATCCTTATTTATAACACAATCACGAATAAACTAAAAAATACAAATTCGTAAGGCTTCGCCCATCGTGTCTGATGTCATGACTTAGGCAGTCTATTTGTGCTGCAAAACTGAATGTTTTCAAAAGTTTATAGAATACGGCTAAGCGCTAAAAAATGCCTTTCATTGATTCAAATCATAACATAACCTACCTTTTTTCAAGTAGGCAATCCATACCACGTGACCCAATATGGCGGTTGTTGGCACACAAACTGATAATCGCCATAAGAACATCATTGTCAGATCAGTGTGTACCTTCGTAATTTTGGTTATTTTCGGAGCTTTTGTGTTGTTAATTATTAATATTCAGATGGACAGTGATTATCTACCTGAAGACACTATTGTTGAAAAGCAGAGGCTTTGGTGAACCGTATGCTTGAAAATACATCCCCATCTTCTGTTTACATTTTTATCAATGTATTTGTTACAGGTATAAAATGACGTTGAGGATTGATCAGTGATTTAGATCCTTTTTACACATAATATTTCTGAACTGAATTGTTCGATTGTTGGTGCTCTTCCTGTTACGAATATGGATATTATTTCGTATTTGCTTTTTACTCAGCTTTCCCAAATGCAGATGAAGCCCTATACTAGTTTAGAATCCATACATACTTTGACTCTGGCTTCGTTGTGAAGGTGAGAACAAAAATTCAGAATCATTCATATATTTTAGTTAGTCTAGTATGTTTTTTCCCAGGCAGCAGGTTTTTTCTAATGGGTACATGTACAGTTGCAACTTGAGTCATCGAAGTGAATTATTATAAATTAGGAATAATAATACATAAGAAGCAATTTATAACTTCTGATCTGATCTATTATGTTTATTGCCACATTTGTTTATTATACGAGACATTGATTTGATATTTAAGAATATACTTCTCAACTTTCATAATTGTTCTTTCTAATCAACATAACTTTTTTTCAGGTCAAGTATTCACAAAAGGCAAATAAAAACCTTCAGATGTTTGGTACATAATTGCAAAGAATGGAAGCATTTGTACTGCTCACTGTACTTGTATGGCCGGAAACAGTGAAGTAGGTGGCCATATTGGTGCTATATTAGAGGCAATGTCACGCACAGATTTGGAAGCTGTGTGGCCAATGCCATCCAGTCAAAACATTTATTGGACGACTTTCCTCTTGCTGTTGTTTTTAAAAATAAAATGTTTCAAATAATATATATATATATATATATATATATATATAATAAAATGTTTGTTTATTTGTTGTTTTACTGTTAGTTATTACTTTAATTTAATACCTACTAAAAAAGTGACACAATATTGATATTTGTATATAGTACAATTTCGATAAATATCACGATATATCCAATTTTTTAAAAACCCGAAGGTTGTAGACGATGTGGTAACTTGATTACTCTCCTTTCGGACGTCCATCATCTTAATGTTTTTGAAAAGGTTTTCACGATGTTTCGAATGTTTGTATCTGCAATCGTCTGAATACAGTATTCACATTCAAAACATCGTGAAAACCTTTTCAAATACATTAAGACGATGGACGTCCGAAACGAGTGTAATCAAATTCAAGACTTGATCGAGGCTTTCGATAATTGCCTGAAATATCTGAAAAGGAAAGGTTGAGATTGAAAGACATATTTCTAAATATTTTTATCGAGTCACCAGAATCCTAAAGAAAATTTGTATTCCAGTAATTCAATAACAATACCTATAAGAATGTTTTTTGAGGAGGTAGGTACATATATATGAACATTCATTTTGAGTGTTCTCTACTTTTGAAAATATGGAAAATATATCAATTATCTATATATATATATATATATATATATATATATATATATATATATATATATATATATATATATATGAACTTTATTTGAAATGGGACCTAATGTACAATAGTTCAGGGATATACAAGTAGGTAAAATCATACAAGTAATCGTAGGAACAAATCAAATCACAAAAGTCTGAAGTTATAGGTATCCATGACGGAATGAAGGATATCACGAATGTGCCCACAGGGTATGTCTGCTGCAGCCTCTCTGATACTTGGTTTTCGAATCCGTAAGATCTTCTCGGTTGATTGCAGCTAACCATATAGCTCTTCTCCTCCTCGATAAGTCATTTTAACTGGTCAAAAACTTATGTTTCCAAACTGTAGACACCGAGTGAAACCCGACTCTATCCCTGTTGTGACGGGACCCACAGTTAACTACAATGCAAATAAGGGGCATTTTTCTTCAGTTGAAGCACGAATTATAATCCAAAATTGAAAAAACTACTCAAATTTGCACAGAAAATCACAAAATAAACACTTTTACCACTATGGTCGCTTATGACGAATTACAATGTGTGCCAACAGCCGCCATATTGCTTTGGTTTTGACAGGTCGATGGATTGCCTAATTGGGAGAGGAGATACTGTGACTACATGACCTTTTCTGTAACAGTAGCACCAGGAAATTTTTAGCACCCAACAAGGTTTTTGTAAAAGTGTCGCGAAAACATTGCCAGTAAATTTTAGTAAAATCGGAACGATTAACTTTACTGAGGTGCGTTCGATTATTAACTCCATCGAGTAGAATTTACTAAATAGCGTTCGAAAATCGTAAAGTTGTGTATATTTTACTATAAGACTGTCGTTCGAAAATACCCGAGTATTCGCTACCGAGTTAACTCTTGTAACTCTACAAAATAGCTGCGTTTATTTAACTCCACAAAATTGACATAACTCTGGGAGACAGAAAATCTCCTTATGCTTTGTCTCACACTCTCACAGATTGAGATTATTTATGTGTATGTGTTTAATACTGTTCACTGATATTAGTTGTAATCTTGGAGGAACATATGGTCTACCAAGTTCATACTGTGTCCTCGAATTCTTCACCTAGGATAAAACTGCTTCGAAACCATCACATGGCATTCGAATATACCATTGTCATTCCCTACCATAAATACTAACATTCAATTTACAATTGCCGAACAAGATTCTAGAAAAGTTATCTGCCATTGTCAACAATATTTTTCTCCGGTTTTCGTATGTTTTTAACAATAACATAACTTATATTTCCGATTTCAGAACCTTCAGTCACTCGGACTTTGTAAACAACTCCAATATATTCCGCACCGTTCGAATATTACATGAATAGTACTCAACTCCAGAGTAAATTTAAGAAACCTTAAAATACTTCACTCTAATCTAGGAGTCTATAATCGAACGCACCTCTGGGCAACGGAATATTGGAACATGCCCTCTGAAAAGTGACATCTGACATAAGACATTTGACATTGCTCTTTCGCTTTTTCCAACATCCAGCATCAGCTTTCAGTTGATACGGTTTGGTTGTTTGAGACGGTCCTCATATATTTTTTGTAGTGAAAGGAAATTGAAGGAAAAGCCAAAGCTTGAAACGTTATCTTTCATCATAAAATATATTTCCATATAGGAAGGAAATATATTTCTCAATTGATATAATTCATTCAAAAGTGTAAGCAAAATGGCTGGTGCTACCAAAAGGGCAGCTTCAGTTTTTGAGGATCTTTCGAACGTTGAATTCGAGACGAGCGAGGATGTCGAAGTTATCGATAAGTTTAAGAATATGAATCTCAAAGAAGAACTTCTCAGAGGAATCTTTGCATATGGCAAGTGCACATTTTCTAGGTCACTATTTTTTTTAACCCAGTTTACTTTCTAGGATTCGACAAACCATCTGCTATCCAACAGAGAGCTATTAAACCTATTATGAAAGGAAGAGATGTAATTGCACAAGCTCAATCTGGTACCGGAAAAACTGCTACCTTCTCGATTTCCATACTGCAGTCGGTGGACCTCACTATGAGAGAGACCCAAGTATTGTGTTTGTCTCCGACCAGGGAATTGGCTGTGCAAATTCAAAAAGTAATTTTGGCCCTGGGAGACTTTATGAACGTACAGTGTCATGCTTGCATAGGTGGGACGAATTTGGGTGAAGACATAAGGAAATTAGACTATGGACAGCATGTTGTTAGTGGAACTCCAGGAAGAGTATATGGTAATTTTTTTTATATTACTGGACCTAAATAAAGTATCCGACTTCAAAGTAATGAAATTTGGGGTTCCGCAGGGCTCTGTACTTGGTCCCTTTTTACACGCTTTATATTAGCTTCACTTGTATGTTTGTTTGTTTGTTTGTAACCGACTCCTTTGGGCGCGATTTTGACCCACTTCCAGACGTCCGAATGATCTGAAATTTGGCAGGTCTGATTCTATTCAAAATTGGTATGTGGGGGTTTTTCGGGTCGGAGATTATGATTACCTAATTTGATAAGATTATTCCATTTTTTAATTTGCAAAAAAATAATAAAAATAATAGTTAAAAAAAACTAAAAAACACGCTTTTATAAAAAAATCACACTAAAAAGTAGGAAATAAATAATGGTTTAAAAAAACTAAAAACACGCTTTTATAGAAAACCATCCTAAAAAAATAGAAAATAAGAAAAACATGTATTTTATTTTAAAAAAAGCGTGGGGTGCATAGTATCAATAATTATATAGTACATTACCTAGGGCAGTAAAGTGAGAAATGTCTCAGATCACAGGTAATTGTTGGCCGAGGTGATACCATGCACCCCACGCTTTTAAAAAAATGAAATACATGTTTTTCTTAAAGCGTGTTTTTTAGTTTTTTTAAACTATTATTTCATATATGTCCCCATATGGGTGCATTGCTTTCACGGCTGACACAACTTTCACAAGTTCCTGCAATAATAAGGCAGACTTTACCATCAATATAAAACTGGCACAAAAAAAAGCTTAAACTTGGTTCAGAATAAACAATCTTAAATTAAACATGAATTAAACACAACATATAAATACCTCCTTTTATATATATATATATATATATATATATATATATATATTATATATTATATATATATATATATATATATTGTATACTTTATACATTTAAAAGACAAATAAACTACCTATCTATTACTGAAGAAAAAATCGAGTATACAAAGTGTTTATTTTTTAGATATGATACGTAGAAGAGCTCTACGTACTAGATCAGTGAAGATGTTGGTTCTTGATGAAGCAGACGAAATGTTGAATAAGGGATTCAAAGAGCAAATTTATGATGTTTACAGATTTCTTCCACCCTCAACACAAGTTGTTCTTATTTCTGCAACCTTACCCCACGAAATTTTGGAAATTACTTCCAAATTTATGACAGATCCAATTCGTATTCTTGTGAAACGGTGAGTTCTCTTGGTAAATATCTGGTAGGAGCACTCCTGCTCCCAGAAGATAGCTGTTGGATTTTTCTTATAGGTTTTTGCTTCTTGAAAACGAATCCGGAAGAAAAACACGGCAGTCTCATACCGTTTCAAGCAGCATTTTCTCACGCAAAAATCACTCAACATGTCTCCTTTCAGCATAAACTACGAACACTAAATCACTCATTTTCGGCACAATGTGGCACAAAATACATCCTTCAACACATACATCCTAACCTCTCCTCGCATAAGCTTACATTAAATATTGAAAATTCTTCCTTTATGTTTATAACTATGAGTTATAAATTATGCAGCAGGTAATGTAGCTCCGTGTCAATACAACTTGTATGCTGTATCCAACCATAGTGGAACACCTTGTAGTGGACACTACACAGCTTACTGTAAGCACCCTTATGCAGGCACATGGCACAAGTACAATGACTCCAGAGTATCACCAAAATCTGTTATAAGTGGAGAAGCATTTGTCCTCTTCTATGAGCAACTTTAGTTTACCATTATTATAATTTTTATCATTACTGTTACTATTTTACATAAATAAATATAATTTCAATAAAAAAAAAACTATAATCAAACTTACTAATGTTCAAAATCATACAATTAAATTCAGCTCTAATAATCTCAAATATTCCACTACAATTAAATTCCTTGGACTATATTTGGATAAAGAAAACTCTTTCTTTTGGTAAACGTATAGAAAATTCACCTATCACCTATGGTTGGAATTCTATTCAGGATTCAAGACTCTTCCTTCAAAATTTTTGAGAAACATTTATTTTTGTCTTTTTTATTCAAAATTACAATACCTTATAATATTAGTCTGGGGAACTGCTAATCAAAATATAAAACCATCACAAGTAATACAAAACAGAATAATAAAATGTATATTCAGATACCAGTATCTTGAACCACATAAACCCAATGAATTACTCAATATCAGAAATTTATATAATTTCAAAATCTGCTGTTTAATCCACTCTATAAAAAATTCTGCTTAACATTCTATCCTTACATATAATATTCGACACTGTAAAAATGTACTATTCTGATAAAATAAAATTTCGGTCATAAGTCAATATTTTATCAAAGTATAATGACATAAAATTTACTTCCTACATGCTTGAAAAAAATGCGTTTCAATAGAATTTTCAAGATTTATTTGAAATATATTGGATCTCTCGATAAATTATTCATTTCATTTTGGAAAACATGATATTATGAAAATTTATAAGAGAAATACATATTTTTTAATTTTTTTTTGGTAAAATAATTCATATGCTTCTTTAAAAATATATGTTATTATTTATTATTGTATCTATAATATAAATAATTGTATTATTTCTTGGGATAAATAAAGTTGTTATTATTATTATTAAACAACTTAACCTCAATCTGAGTCAGATATTACAGGGTAGGATGTATGTGTTAAAGAAGTAGAATTTTTTCGATCTGCATATTGTGCCAAACTGTGTTGAAAATTAGTGATTTAGTGTTTATGCTGTTTGAGTGATTTTTGCGCAAGAAAACGCTACCTGGGAATCACGTTTTAGAACAAAAGGGGCGTAACTCCAAAATGGTATGAGACCGCCATGTCGTCCGGATTCGTGTTCAGGAGACAAAAACACATATGAAAAGTCTAACAGCTATTTTCTGGGAGCAGAAGTGTGATTATTTACCGCTCCCTTTAAAAAATCGTCAATATATTTTTTCAATTATTTTTTTTCAGTGATGAATTGACTCTAGAAGGCATCAAACAATTTTTCGTAGCCGTTGAACGGGAGGAATGGAAATTTGATACATTATGTGACTTGTACGACACCCTTACAATCACCCAAGCCGTGATTTTCTGTAACACCAAAAGGAAGGTGGACTGGTTGACAGAAAAAATGAGAGAAAACAACTTCACTGTGAGTGCTATGCACGGAGATATGCCCCAGAAGGAACGTGACAACATCATGAAGGAGTTCAGGTCGGGCCAGAGCAGAGTTCTCATCACGACCGACGTTTGGGCCAGAGGAATAGACGTTCAGCAAGTCAGTTTGGTCATCAACTACGATTTGCCAAATAATCGTGAATTGTACATCCATCGTATCGGTAGGTCAGGCCGTTTTGGACGTAAGGGTGTAGCAATTAACTTTGTCAAATCTGACGACATCAGGATTTTGAGAGATATCGAGCAATATTATTCGACACAAATTGATGAGATGCCCATGAATGTTGCAGATTTGATTTAAATGTTTTATTTTTATGAGAAGTAATTTTGTATTTTACCAAACTGTGCGACTATAAAGTGTTTATTTATTTTCATAAAAATTGTAGATAAGAATTTTTTTCATTTATTGGTTAATATATCTGTTTCATATAAAAAATATATTATGAAAATTGCATTATTTGTTTCATTTTATTGGGTTTTAATATATATATATATATATATATATTTCTTAATTTCTTCCACATGTTTATTTTATTTTATTTTTTAAGGGCCATAGTCAGTGTATGTATTTTTTATTCGATACGTTTTGACATTGTTTATGTCATCTTCAGGTAAATTAATATAATTTAACAGTCATTCTTTCATTACTTCTTGCAACTCCAAGCGTGAATCATGAACACGAAGTAAAAATTATATTAATTTACCTGAAGATTACATAAACAATGTCGAAACGTCATATCGAATAAAAAATACATAGACTGACTAAGGCTCTTATTCCGAGAAAAAAAAAGAATATATATATATATGTATATATATATATAAAAAATTGGGAATAAATTTCTATATTCCCAATTTTTTTTCCCTGAAAACTATCTTTTGCGTAGAATTTTTTTTTTGTGTTGTTCGATGTAGGTTATGCCTTTGACTCGGTCCTCCTCCTGTTTTCCCTTTATCACGTTTTTTCGTTATGCCATTTTGCAATTTTCCCATTATTACTTTCTCCCGTCAACAAATTTTCCAGTTATCCCGTTTTCCTGTTATTCTGTTTTTCCATTCGCCCGTTTTCCCAAAAAAATTTGCCAAATTGGTCCAGCCGTTCTCAAGTTATGAGCTTACCAACACAACCAGAGTATATATTGCTGAAAACTCTTCCAGGACGAAGAAATTTCCAATAACTTTTCTAAAAATCCCGTCTTTCCCTAAAAACCTTATTTGGAATATTACAAACATTCAAAAAACAATTAGCCAAATCGGTCCAGCCGTTGTTTAAAAAAAAATGTTACCCTGTCCGGGATTCTTTACTGTGACCTTCTGCTTGGTAGGTGATAGTGTAACAACTCAGCTAATTCGTCTTTGGTAATAAATGACTCGATAGTCTTTTTCTTCGGCAAATTTCTTATATATCTGAATTTTCCAATTTCCAGGAAACTTTCCAATTAGCCAAATCGGTCGGTTCTGACGTTTTGCGCTTACAAAGAATCAATTTTAATTTTATAGAAGATATTTACAAGTGCGAGAAGATAACAAATTAACCTTTTGTTCGTTTAGACTTTCCTAGAATGTTGGTAATTGTTATAAATTTTCGATAGTGGAAGGTAACCTGGATTGATTATTTTTTCTTCAAGAAAAGAATTACTTCCTTTAGTTGTTTTTATTACTATCACCTACCATCTGAGCAAAACTAGGATGGGATACCAGTGTTGAATAAACTAACTAGAGGACTTAGGAATGCAAAGTTATATTTCCAATGGGGTACATGTAAGAATCAACAAAAATATTAGTTGTCCTATGATTTTTTATAACAGTACCTCAGTACCACTGAATTAAAAGAAGGAGCTGGTTTGGTAAGAACTCTTCCATTTGCATGTTTCCAGAATTAATTAAGAAATTCAGGTCCATTCTTCAAAATTGATAAAACTGATTGTGTAAAATATTTAGAGGTGTATAAAATTTTCATCCTCATAAATAAAATTAACTACATTCAAATTCTTGAAAATTTCCCTCAAACATCTTGAAATATTAATTTTTTTATTAACACAGTTACAAATGAGTTAGTAGGGTTGGGTGAAAAGTTTTCCTTATAATTCGGTCATACAGAGGCAATTGAAGACAAAATATATTACCGAAATTATGTTTTCGTATTTTTGATTTTTCATCCAAAAAAAATCTAATTTATATTTTCAAAAACAAAAATTGTCCTAATTATAATCATGACTTATATGACAAGTTATAAAAAAATATTATTTCGAAAACTAAATTAAGTTACTAGAAATTATTACAAATATTTTCCACATTATATTAAAATAAACAAGATATCTGTATTTATTATTCAAAATTGACTTGAAAAAAATATATATATGTTTTTCATTGCCTCATTTTTCATTGTATATTAAAATGAGTTTTAATTTTCTTGAATACAGAGCTTATGTTTGGGAAAAATAAATGATTTGATAACAAGCCAGTTAAATATTACATAAGTTGTTTGATATTTGATATAAAACTGTATAAAATAAAGTGTTTAAAGTTGTGAATTCGTTTTATTGCAAAAATCATTTTTGCATACTGTTATTTTTTGAATGTCAATGAAATTCGAATTATCTATGGCCCGTGGCTATTATAAAATATATTGTTGGGAAGAGAAATTTCCCCAAAAGGAAATGTGCATTGATTGGTTAGTGATGACAAAAAAGTTAGATATGTATATTTATTAAAAAAAAAACTAAATAAAGGATTGGTAGTTCTTACAAAATAAATAAATTATATGCTAGAAATCTGGAGGAGGTACTTCAGGGGGCTCATTCTTTTTATTTGCATTTTTCCTCAAAAGAGGCTCCAAGGCCTGATTTTCTACATCACTTCTATTTCTTTTCCTCATAGTTCGGTGGTGCTTGAAAGTTCCTTCGGACGGTCTCCTCTGGTATTTTTTGGCATTGCTATTCCAGAATATTATGATTAAAATTAGCACCAGAACCAATCCAAAGGCAACGCCAACATAGATTTTGAACAGTTTTGTGTCGGAGTACTGAAAAAAATGGGGTTCACTTTATTTGTTTCCAGATTTAATAGACAACCAAAAAAACATCGTTTCGAAAGTTCAATATTATGATGAGACATACAATTCTTTTGGATATACGGAATACAGGTGTAATATTGAAATGCAGATTGTTCCATAATTAATCAACCAAATTCATCTGCAATAAATTTAACTTTTTGCGAACAATTTTGGGTTTCACGTCATATATGGTCAAAGTTATTCTCATGTTGACATTTTTTTGAATTTCAACCAGGGGGCGTCAGATTTTTCAGTTCCCTTTAGAAAAACGACGAAAATCATTTTAGTTGTAAAGAGAACTGAAATACCTTCAGTACCTTAAAAGAGGTACCATATGGAATATCTGAAAGAATTCACTTATCACAACTTTGACACTGCAGCGTCAATTGTGGAAAGTTCAATTTTCATGTATTTCTTCCCAACTGTGAGTACATTTCGGTTCCGTATTGATACAAATAAGTTCAAAAAATCACTCACCAGCATTCGGAGGCACATGGCATCATCTACCGGGGAAGAACAAGCCAAACAAGCCTTTGAACCAGGTTGGGGCTGATACTGGCCTGCTGGGCATTTTCTGCAGAATGCTTCGTCGTCTCCGCTGAATGTATGCTTGGGACACACAACTGAAAAAAAAAATCTTTCAAATGTGTTTTATTATAAAACAAATCGATACGTTTAATTTTCTCCCGATTTTCAATAAAAAAATTCATATGTTTTAATTTTTGTTGAAAGATGCGCTCTCTTTTCATGCATTACATTTTTCAACCATTTATCTACTTCCTTGAAATTTCCACTTGACTTCAATGTAATAAAGAAACCACTAATCAAACTACTTTGTGAGCTTTGAGCCTTTCACAATTGAGGATTACTTGGCCCATAATTATGGCTAGATATACTTAGTTTACTCAGTGTATACTTTTCTGTGACTGGCTTGTACATTTTTGTAATGTCATAAGTGCAATAAATTATTATTATATATAAAACACAAAAGAAAAGCAACACGAGAGCGCAAATCAAGTGTTTTCTTGAGTGTTTTATATGCTAATAAGATATGAAATGCAATACATTTTATCCACAGCCGGTATATTATAAATACGAAGACTTTACCTAAATTGAGGGCTTGAGCTATAAATAATATATATATATATATATATATATATATATATATATATATAATGTAAATATTTTGTGGGGATGTAGCTATGTTTTAATCAAACTCTGTTTTTACTTTTGTGAAAGCTTTCGAAATAAGTTTATTTCTTCTTCAGTCACTCTGAAAAATATGGTACAACTGATGATGGACATATTTAAAGGAATAAAATATTACTTACAGTATCTGAGTATAAGATGAAATTAACATTCAGAAAAATGGTATGATCTTCAGACAGTAAAATGAAAAGTCAAGATGAAGTTTATAAATGAAAGATGTATACAGGGTGTAATAAAATAGATTATAATTTTGTGTAAAAAGGTTGATTCAAGTTACTGATGAATTATTGAATATAAGTTTTTTTTATTCAATTTTGATTCAATATCTAAGATATTGGAATAAATTATGTTCAAACTTTGAAAATCAGTTTTTTTATTCATTGAATTTTTTTCATTTTTTATGTAAACCATTTCTAAAAAACATCTTTTCAATAAATTACTTTCTTTAGTTAAGATTGAAATATTTGAGAAATCAATTGAATGTCCTGTACTATTTACATGTTGTGATAAAGCGCAAGCATTTGGTCTTAAGCGAATATCGCTTTTGTGAGAAACAATTCTCGATTTTAAATTTCTTGATGTTTCACCAATATCGTTTTTATCGCATTCGTGACAATTAATTTTGTAGACTACTCCAGTATTATCCAACACAGGAGTTTTATCCTTCAATTTTGTAAATAATTTATCAACAGTTTTTACAGGTTTGTTAGAGAGTAAAAACAGAGTTTGATTAAAACATAGCTGCATCCCCCCAAAATATTTACATTTTTAATAGTGTTCAGCTACAAACAAGAGTCGTTATTAACAAGTATGGGGTTTTACCAACATATTGCATCAAGATATGGAATCAATTGTATGCGATATTTAAAATGATGGGCAAATTACAACACCAAATTAGCATCTCAGAATAACATGAAGATATTTTTAATTCAATGCAGAACTTATGGCTTAACACCAAGACATATTCAAGACAAGACTAAAGATGTATATAGTTCAATTGATATACAGGAAGGAAGAACTTATCAATATGTGAAAAATTTAGGTAAAAGGTTGAACAAAAAAGTTTTGAATATAGAAATAGAAATTACACACAGATATATTAAAAGAATTATCAGTGAAAAAGTTAACTTAGAAGAACAGATTAATAAAGTTCTTCCACTAAATATTTGGAATGATTTTGAAAGTACATAAATTATCAAATATAATAAAAAATATAATGTGAAAAAAATCAATTTAAAAAAGATTGAAAAATTGAAAATTTCTTCTAGAACTGATATAAAAATAAAAGAAAATTGGTTCAAAAACTTAACTAATACTGAATTTCCCAATGAAGTTAAATCAATGTTATCACTAGGTCCTAAATTCAGTTTGCAACCAACTATTAATGACATTTCTATAAAACATCTTTTGGCAGATATTGAATTTATAATGAATGAAATAAATGATTCTGAAAGTAGGAATATTTACATTTCTCGAATCACCAATATACTCACTAACTTTTTACATAGTGAACCTTTTCAATTCTCAGAATTCAATATATGGTATAACACAACTAGAATTTTCTAAAAGAACACCCTGAAATATTCATAACTAGATCCGATAAGGGTAATGCCACAGTAGCTATCAACAAAGAGCAATATATTCAATTAGCCGAAAATAGTGTTAAAGATGAGATTTACAGGTACTCAACAGAGAGCCAACAAATTAGTTAGTCAATTAAAAAACAATAAAGATATTGAAGATAATGTTGCAAAAACTTTGACAATTTACAACCCCGTATGTCCAAAATTCTATGGTTTACCAAATATTCATAAACCTACGTTATCCACTTAGACCTATTATCGCTTCTATATTGATGCCTCCACAAGCAAATTAACAGCTTTCATTACAGATATACTCACAAAAGCTTATAACGTTGATAATGAGTACTATATTGAAGATTGTTTCAAGTTTTCGGAACTCATCAATGATTTTCAATTACCACCAAATTATATTATTATAAGTCTGGATGTTGTTTCACTTTTTACCAATATCTCCAAAGAGTCAGTCATTAATAGCATTAATAATAATTGGAACACGATTAAAAATCATTGCTCTTTGAATAAAGATACATTTGTAAAAATAATAAATTTAATTTTCGACAATCTTTTTTTCTCGTTTAATGAGAAATTTTATCAACAAATTTTTGGAACACCAATGGGATCAAAAATATCACCTATTCTTGCTCAATATGTCAATATGTTATGGATGATTTATTATTTTATTGTATACCTAAATTATTTTTTGAAGTTCCTTTCTTGAAGAAATATGTTGATGATATTATTTGTGCCATACCTGAAGGAAAAGAGAATGAGATACTTGATACTTTTAATAATTATAATAGTCATATTCAATTTACAATTGAAAGAGAAATTGATAGTAGTGTTCCATTTTTAGATTCAAAACTCATAAGAACTACAGAAAACAAAATCATATTAGATTGGTATATCAAACCTACAAGTTCTGGTAAATACATGAATTATTTCTCCTATCATAGTGAAAAAACAAAAATAAATTTAGTACTTGGAATGAAAAATAGAATAGCCAAAATATGTCACCCAACTTTAAAGACAAAAAATTTCAAAAAATTATTCATCATACTTTCAGACAATTCCTATCCAGAAAGACTCCTCAATAAATTAATCTTTTCCACAAATAATATTCCAACTCAGATTAGAAAAAATCATGATTTTGATAATATCGAAAATACAGAATCAAATGTCATTACAAAATTTCGTTCATTTCCATATTTGAAGGAACTCACTCCCAAAATTAATAATGTTTTAAAAGAAGAAACGAATATAATTCTATCTAACAAACCTGTAAAAACTGTTGATAAATTATTCACAAAATTGAAGGATAAAACTCCTGTGTTGGATAATACTGGAGTAGTCTACAAAATTAATTGTCACGAATGCGATAAAAACTATATTGGTGAAACATCAAGAAATTTAAAACCGAGAATTGTTTCTCACAAAAGCGATATTCGTTTAAGACCAAATGCTTGCGCTTTATCACAACATGTAAATAGTACAGGACATTCAATTGATTTCTCAAATATTTCAATCTTAACTAAAGAAAGTAATTTATTCAAAAGATGTTTTTTAGAAATGGTTTACATAAAAAATGAAAAAAATTCAATGGATAAAAAAACTGATTTTCAAAGTTTGAACATAATTTATTCCAATATCTTAGATATTGAATCAAAATTGAATAAAAAAAACCTTCTATTCAATAATTCATCAGTAACTTGAATCAACCTTTTACACAAAATTATAATCTATTTTATTACACCCTGTATACATCTTTCATTTATAGACTTCATCTTGACTTTTCATTTTACTGTCTGAAGATCATACCATTTTTCTGAATGTTAATTTCATCTTATACTCAGATACTGTAAGTAATATTTTATTCCTTTAAATATGTCCACCATCAGTTGTACCATATTTTTCAGAGTGATAGTGAGTTTATACAGCAAGTAAAATAAAATAAAGTTATTTAAAAAGTTAAAACTACACAACATCCATAACAGGTTTATATAGAAATAAAATAAATAAGAAGTAATATAAAATAAGAAGTAAAATAAAAGATGGTTAACTTTTATCTTTTATTTTATTTTACTTGACCAGTTGTTAGGCATATGTACATATTGAATAATTTAGACAAATTAACGAGATAGGATGATACATGAAATGATATAAATAGCAGCCGTCATCATATTTTTGTTTTCATAACCGGAAAACGGTGTGTTCACTGGAATTTTTTTCAATTTCTTTTTGTCTTTGAATGACTAGATTTTATAATATTGGTAGTGTTGTCAACAATGGCTTATATTTTACTCAATAAACAATAACGGGGACCAAATTTTCGAGTATTCATCATTGAAGTTTGAGGTAACAACATAAAATCCCAAATTTCGATTGACAGCTTTCTTACTTCTTACATTAATTTACTCAGCTCTATAAACACTCTGAAAATTATTACTTCTTATTTTACTTTATTTTATTTCTTATTTTATTTTAATTTCTGTATAAACTCACTTTGACTGAAGAAGAAATAAACTTATTTCGAAAGCTTTCACAAAAGTAAAAACAGAAAATGAGTTTATACAGCAAGTAAAATAAAATAAGAAATAAAATAATGTAATTTAAAAAGTTAAAACTACACAACATCCATAACAGGTTTATACAGAAATAAAATGAAATAAGAAGTGATATAAAATAAGAAGTAAAATAAAAGATGGTTAACTTTTATCTTTTATTTTATTTTACTAGACAAGTTGTTAGGCATATGTACATATTGAATAATTTAGACAAATTGACGAGATAGGATGATACATGACATGATATAAATAGCAGTCCTTATCATATTTTTTGTTTCATAACCGGAAAACGGTGTGTTCACTGGCATTTTTTAAAATTTCTTTTTGTCTTTGAATGACTAGATTTTATAATGTTGGTAGTGTTGTCAACAATGGCTTATATTTTACTCAATAAACAATAACGGGGACCAAATTTTCGAGTATTCATCATTGAAGTTTGAGGTAACAACATAAAATCCCAAATATCGATTGTCAGCTTTCTTACTTCTTACATTAATTTACTCAGCTCTATAAACAGTCTGAAAATTATTACTTTACTTTATTTTATTTCTTATTTTATTTTACTGTATAAACTCACTTAGAGTTTGATTGAAACATAGCTGCATCCCCACAAAATATTTACATTTCAAATAGTGTTCAGCTACAAACAAGAGTCGTTATATATATCTACTCGATCGCCTATTAGACGTTTCTGGAGAACGGGACACAGGATAATTTTGAAAATTTGGTTTCTTGGGTAAATAGTTGTGTTCTATCGATCTAAAATCGCGCTGTGGCGTTGCCGCTTATATTGAAAAGTAGCAAAAACTTTGATTTTTCAAATGAGAAACCCTATATATTATTGCATTTTTTGCTTTGCTATTGCTTTACGATCATGAAATTCCTTGATTTCCTTATTTTTGCGCAAAACAGCTTCAATTAAATGTTGATTATTGGGATATTTGGACTCCAACAAAACTGAAATTTTGGGTGTAGTTTACCAATGTTCTGTGCATTGGTAATATCTAAGGGAATTCGTTCTCCATTATTCAGGGTCGTTCAAAATTTGTGATTTTTCCGATAGATATAAAAATGGTAAAAATTACATTTTTTTAAATGGAACACCATGTTTATTATCGAATATCCTGAAAGACAATTAAAGTTCCTTCGAAATGATGTATCATGTTGTGTATATCTCTTAGAGGGACTCCTCTTGGTCAGTGAGTACATTTCTAGTGTATTTATCATTTAACGATTCTACCTCGAAAATTACGGAAGATACGGCAGGAGTGCTTCTGAGACAAATTCGAATTCTTCAGGACTGAACATTTTTCAGAAAACAGGAGTATTAGTAATAATTCGGGGATCCTGAACAAATTCAAAGAAACTTGAAAGATATAGTAGATTTAATTAGTCTTCCACTATCACTTGTTATTAATAAATGTATTGAAAATGGCGTCTTTCCAAATTACCTCAAAAGAACCATATTGAAACCAATTTATAAGGGAGGAGAAAGAAATGAAATTTCTAACTACCGTCCAATTGCACTCTTAAATATTTTTTCTAAAATTTTCGAGAAAGTATTGAAAATACAACTGATCAAATTCATTAGTGATAATACTGGCTTTGATAAATTTCAGTATGCTTTCATACCAAATTCTAATACACAATCTGCAGTAACTGATCTCATACATGATATATATATGAAACTTTAGATAAGAGCAATTGTGGCGCTGCAATTTTTTTGGTTATCAAAAAAGCTTTTGATACAGTCAATCATACATTTTTATTAGATATTCTGAATAATTTGGGAATAAGAGGTCACTCTTATAAACTTTTCCAAAATTATTTTTAAAAATCGTATCCAATATGTAATTATAAATGAAAACAAAAGTTCAATTGAAAAACAATGCACAATTGGAGCCCTACAAGGTTCAGTATTGGCCCCAATATTTTATTTGATTTATGTGAATAGCATAACTGAAATAAATTTTGTAGGAAAACATTTTTCTTTCGCAGATGATACTGTACTCTACTATTCGGCCAAAGACACAAAAATACTCGAGAAAAATATATAAAAAGATATGAAATTAATGAAAAAATGGTTCGATGACATAAACCTAACAATCAATTTAGAAAAAACTGTTCTCATGCTTTTTAAACAAAAAAATATAAAGCCAATAAAATTAAAAGTGACAATAAAGAATAAAATTATAACTGAAGTTGAAAAACACAAATATTTAGGTCTGATTATAGATAAAAATCTAAATTTTGAAAGTCATGTAAATAAAATCAAAAAATCAATTATCCCTCTGATTGGAGCAATTAGAAGAGTTGAATTTCTGAATACTCATATTCAAACACTAATATACAATGCCCATATTCTTTCTCATATCAGATATCTAATAACAATATGGTCATCCTGTAGTAAAAAACAATAAGGTATAATTTATCGTCTTATGAATAAGGCAATTAAAATTATTTTCAAAAAATCCTGGGAAACACTTTCGTTGGAATTATAAAAAAATACTAATAATTTGACATTAGAAAATCTAAAAAATTTAAAAAAATTTAAAATAAAAAATTTTAAAAAAAAAAAAAAAAATTACATAATATTCATTCAAATAAAGGGAAAAATAATCCAATATCTAGTTCAATGGAAACTCATAACAAACTTTCAAATGATCTGAAAAAATTGAAATCAATGAAAATATACTTAAAAAAACTTGAACAAAGTATGCTGTTATAAGGATGTTCAACAATACATGTATGTATATGTATATTTATTTAAATTTTTATTTAAAGATATGAATGTGTATATGTGTCTGTGTGTGTTTGTGTAAATATTTAATTACAATTATGTGTATGTACGTATATGTGTGTGTATATATATGTGTATATATATATATATATATATATATATATATATATATATATATATATATATATATATATATATATATATATATATATATATATATATATGTACATTTAGTTAAGATTTGAATATGTATTATTACCAGTTAGTTCTAAAAATGGTTTGAATTTATAATTGTAATCAATCAATTAACTTCCTTATACCAGAACTTGTTCTGTTTGGAAGATGTATTGCAATAAATAAATAAATAAAAAAAATAAAATGCCCACTTATATAATTTTCTGGAAAAATGGGTGGTTCCATCGCTGCTGGCGTGAAGTGTATATCACGAAGGATGACCTTTTTTGTGCAGTGATTACATTTTCAGTGTATCTATCGTTCCTGAAAATTTCATGATTCTACGACAAAAATTACGGAATATCGAGGGTGTTTCCACGAGATGTGAAACACACTGTATATAATTTACTCCCATTATTCGACCTCAAATTAAAAAAAAAGCGGAGAGATGTCTAGCTCGAAACTATAAAAATAATGCAGTATGATATAATTTCGAGATATTATAGGAGAGGTGGTACCTTGAAAAAATAAAAAATAAGTTCAAGTAAAAATATTAACTTTGGAGAATAAATAGACGCAGAATGATTTAAGTAATCGCAGTGTGCCACTAATTAGAAATTATAAATGTGTTGAATATATGGATCTTCTTGAAAGTTCCTGTGTAATATTGTTCTGACGCACGATTGGTTTATCGCGCGTATTTTTAAATTACGTGCAAAGTTGAAAATTTATAATTTGCACCATAGGTTATTCAATTGTATTGAAGAAAGCACCGGGCTAGATTTCCGTCCGATATTTTGGGACCTGCAGCTAGTGGGAAAAGCCCGCTGCACGCCTTTCAGGAATTCCCAGTCTAGAGTACCTAGACACTAATTATCATAATCCGGTATTTGTTAATCATTTGGAATATGACATAGACCCAACCATTGAAGATATTGTATTTTAATTTCATAACTATAATCGGCTTACATTCCTTTTAGATGTTATAAACTTAGCATTGGAAATTCCAGCAACAGATAAGAACCTTTCTTTACCTGCTCAATGTTTATGTACAAAATTAATAAATATCACAAACTGAACGTTAATATAAAATAATTAATGGTGCAGTGGCGTATCTAGGAATTTTGCTTGGGGGGGGGGTAATGACATAAAAAAGTTATATACCTCTATTTATAGGTTCAAAAAACATAAGTATTTTTTTTCATTCAAATTCAAACAAAAATACAAAGTGTAATAACATAAAAAAAAATATATACATATTACATATACTTATAATAGGTATAAAAACAAAGATTTATTTCTTAAAAAAAAAAAAAAAAAATAACATTTGAAACATCTATTTGCACATCTCTATGAACATGAAGTACAGTTGAAAAGGGAAACATTCTCAATTGAATATTGATAGAAAGATTTTTCTGTGAATTGAAAAATCCACGATTAAAATGAAGTTATTTTTTTTTTTTTTTTGTGAATGTCTAACAGAAAACAACTACTTCCCCGGCTAAAGCCACGCTGGACATTGAACTACATCTGATAGATATTCTGAAAAGGCCCTAACTCAAAAGATGGAAATGACTAAGGTTTATCTTTCAGTCGTAGATGATTCCACATCTGATTATATGAACATCCTGTTTATATTTTCAACAAATCAATGAAGTACAGCTAATCCAACCAACCGCTTCTGTTGATTGCAGCCAAGTTTTCAAACGCTTCAACGAAGAAAAACTTCGTTCAGCTGATGCCACACTAACTGGCAATGTATTTAAAATATGAGACACTTTTTTATCAAGGGAAATATGTTAGCGTCACAAGATTTACAAAGAAAAAGAATTTAAAAATTCATAAAATGATAGTATCAGCTGAAAACTTGAAAAAATTTAATTTCGTTGGAAAATAATTTTTTCATTGAATTTTGATTATGTTAATTGTTAATTAAGTAATTTTTTTGGAACCGCCGATTTTATTAAAAATCGAATAATTGTTCACAGAATGACTCCATAATTTTTTTGGTTCCTGGAGCACATTTTACATGTTTACTAATAATATCACGCTATAAAACTGTTTAATAGTTTATTATTTTGTTGATTATAAATTTCTGAAGTTAACAAAATATGAGAAATCGAGTAATTTTTTTTTATTGATATTTCACATTATTATCAGTTTTATGTCTGACAAAGGCATTTTACAACAATTAAAAAAAAAATACGCAATATGTTTATAAAATATTTACAAACAAATGGATAAGTTGAATTTTTTCAAAAATTATTTTTTTGCATTAGCGTTTATTATGATTAAAAAAATCTTATTTTTTTAAATTGTTTATAATCGTGTTTTTTATTATTTAAATAATTTAATAATTGGTATTATCTACCTAATATATATTTCACAGCATTAAAGTCATAACAGCACCAGTGACAGTTCCTAACTTGATTGAGATTTGCATAATAGTCCGGTCAATTTAGACCAAAAAATGAGAGTGAAGTTACATAAAGTCCCAACAAGCTGAATTTTTGTGAAGTTGTTCAAAACATAATTACAAACAATGAAATTCCCCATTTCCCCTAAGGAAAAAATTTAATTAAGGAAAGGAAAAAAATTTTTCGCGATTTTCAGCAAAACGGTGAGTTTTATCATAAAAGTACCTCAGACAAAAATTAAAATTAAAAAAAAATTTGAGATATAACGATTCTAAAAGTTATAAAAGTTGTTATCGTCATAATATGCATGAGTACGCCACGTATATACATCTAGAGTTGTAAAATTTTATATAATATATATATATATATATATATATATATATATATATATATTAAATCTTCATCTTCTGACATTTTATTTGATGAACTTATGACAGTCCCAACCAGTCAACAGAAATTTCTTACTAATACCCACAACAAGTCTCGGTTCATTTCAATGTTGAAAGAAAAGTTTACGGCTGAAAATATATTGGTAAAACAAGCTAATAATGATGCTGATGTATTGATTATTGAAACAGCAATAGAGCAATTCAATTTGACAAATACAACTATTGTTGTTGGTGAAGATGTTGACTTACTTGTATTACTCACTGCTCGAACGCCAACTGAAAAAACTATTTTTTTCTTAAAACCAGGAAAAGCTCAGCATCAATCAGCTATATATTCATCAAAAAGTTTATTTACTTTTGTAAAGTGTAAAGATCATGTACTATTTTTACACGCAATAACTGGCTGTGATACGACATCTGCATTTTACAGGAGGGGTAAAACAGCAGTTTTCAAAATGTTTGAAAAACAAGATTTAATTCAATGTGCTGAAGTTTTTAAAAAAAGTGATTCAACTCAACAAGAAGTTATTACCAACGGCATCCGTTTTCTTCTTTCTATGTACGGAGCTCCTAAAAAAACTACCTGTTTAGATAAACATCGATATGCATGTTTCGTTAAAAATACTAAAAATAAAAAACAAGTTCAATTAGCTTGTCTTCCTCCAACCTCAGTTGCTGCTCACCAACATCTTCTTCGAGTATATTACCAAGTTCAAGTGTGGCTTGGTTATCAGCTAGACCCTACAGACTGGGGTTGGAAGTTGGTCAACAATATATTAGAGCCAGTTCAAACTTTACTTCCACCTGCGCCGGAAAAACTGCTGAACACTATTTTTTGCAACTGCAAAAAGGGATGCAGTGCTAAATGTGCTTGCAAAAAAGTCGGTCTGTCTTGTTCTTTGGCATGCACAAATTGTCAAGGCCGGTCGTGCTCTAATATTGAATCACAAACAATGGAGGATTCGTTTGACTCCGACGAAGTATCATGCGATACATCGCTATTGACGCAATTTACTTGCATCCAAAATGAAGATGAAGAAGAAGCAGGAGAAGAAGAACAAGAAGAAGATCAAGAAGAAGAACAAGAATTTGAAACTTACGAATTAGACGAATAAACTTCAACACTTTTTTTTCATTTACATCGCTTTTATCTTTCCCAATCTTTGAAAATTTCCGTTATTTTGCAATAGTTTTACATTAAACAGGATCACAACTGACCCGTGGAGTAGGCCTACTGGGGAAACCACGTTAACAAAAACGCGCTAAGTACACTACCTCATAGGTGGCGTGGAAACGTGTGCATATTATGACGATAACAACTTTTATAACTTTTAGAATCGTTGTATCTCAGAAACGGTGGCTCGTAAGAAAAAAAGTATTGATACTTTTTTTATAGATAATTTTATGATCTACAATTTTTGTCTGAAGTACTTTTATGATAAAACTCACCGTTTTGCTGAAAATCGCGAAAAACTCATTTTTTTGACCTTTGACCTTGAATTAAATTTTTTCCTTACAGGGGAATGATGGGGAACTTCTAGACATTGTTTGTAATTATGTTTTGAACAACTTCACAGAAATTCAGCTTGTTGGGACTTTATGTAACTTCGAATGTCTAAATTGACCGGACTATAAACGACGTCGAATAGAAAACACCTTAAGGCACCTTCCTGAAGCCCAACACAGAGAGAACAGAAATTTGAAGAAGTTACAGTGAAATTACTCCTGAATTCGAAGAAAAAGTAAAGTGAAAATTCGTATGACATTTTATTGATATGTCATTTTGTAAAATGATCCTAAACCAAATTTAATAGTCCAGTAGAAAAAGTAAAAATAAAGAAATGCCTAGACGAAAGAAAAGAAACAGCTCTTCTGAAAACTACGAAGATAAATCACAAGAATAACAATTCATAAGATATGACTATGAAAATTTGAGCCACAGTGAAGAAGTAGAAGCAATTCGAAAGCTCAAAGAAGAAAATCAACATTTATGGAAAAAGAATGTCTAATTATAGAAAAAGATAAAAATGTTACACAACTACAGAAAGAAAACGAAAGATTACTTTATAACTATGAATTAATTACTTCAAATCTAGTGGAAAAAGAGACAATAATGGAAAGCTTGAGTAAAATCACCAGAAAAATTGAAGAAATTGAGAAAAAATATGTTCCTGAAGTAAAACCAACATATTCTCAAATATTAAAATAAACTTAAAGAAAATATTAACATTGGAGAGCTAAAAATAAATATTACTGCTGTAAAACAAACAAAAAATGGAGATCTACAAATATGTTGTGAAAAAAAAGACCATTGTAACAAATTAAAATCAGAAATAGAAAATAAATTGAAAACAAAGTAGTAGAAGTACAGAACAAGCAATTACTGAACCCAAAAATTAAAATAGTTGGACTCACAATAGAAGAACCTATTAATAATGAAAATTTAGAAAATCTGCTGAAAAAACAAAACCACTTCATAAATGAAAATGATTTTATAAAAATATCTTATGTGAAATTCATCCCTCACAAAAACAAATATACAATTTTTGCAGAAGTGAATGGTAACTTATTCCGAAAAATATTTGAACAAAACAATGGAAAACTATTTATAAATTGGCAAAATGTGCAAGTGTATGAAAAAATAAAATTACACAACGTTTTAAATGCCACCGATACAACCACTATGAAATGTTTAATGTTTAAACTGTGAATTTTAAATAAAAAACTTTCTATTATACCAAATACATATCCCAGATTGATTATGACTCATAGAATATTATCAATATCATATATGAACATAAGAAGTTTAAGAAATAAATTAATGGATATAGAATTATATATGAAAAAAGAAGAAATTGATATCTTAACATTATCTGAAACATGGTTATACCCTGATGAAATTCCATTCATGAAAATTCAAGACTACTCAGAAATCCACGAATGCAGAAAGATCAAGCGCGGCGGAGGAGTCTCCATATTTTGAAAGAAAACTTGGAATTCAACATTCTTGAAAAGAAAACCTTGGGAAATTGTGAATTTATTATTCTCGAAATAATATGTCTATGTCCAAAACCAATAATTGGCATAATCTATCCACCACCTCATACAAATACTTTAGAATTCTTCAAAATTATTAATAATATTACTGGAAGATATAAAAATCTCATTTTATTAGGCGATATGAATTTAAATTTATTAGAAACAAATTATTTGGTAGATGAATACAAAAGTATCTACATGACAAATGGTTACAAACTATTAAATGTAATTGATGAACATCATTATACAAGACAAAACCACAACAATACAAAAACAATCATAGATCATGCTGTGACTAACTTTCAATTAAACAGTGTCAAGTATCACGTTGAATATGAAGATTTCCATTTTTCTGATTATAAAATAATAAATATAAAAACAGAAATAATAAAAAAAAAAAAAAAATAAAAAAAATATAAAAAATAAAACATTTGAAGAACTTGCTGAATGATTAAAAAATCTAAAGAAAAATCCAGCAAAATAAAAAACTCAAAATACGAGACAACAATAATTGGATAACTAAAACTGTGATTGATAAAATAAAAATTCGAGATAAATTATATAAACAATTCAAAAAAGATCCAAATAATCAAACTATCAAAAATTCCTATAAAAAAATAAAAAATGACATAAATACAATTTGTAGAAATTTAAAAAAGAAAAACCTAAATAAACAATTTCAAAAAGCTGATACAAACCTAAAAAAAAATTGGGATGTTATCAATAGCAACAAAAGAAATAAAAATTAAAAAAAGAATAATTCCATTAGCCAAATTAAAAATAAATCTGGAACACTAATAACATCTGAAAAAGAAATTAGTAATGAATTCATCAATTATTTCTCGGAAATTGGATTAATTTTATCAAAAAAATTCCAAACTAAACCAATATTGTCATCACCTTGCAATAAATCTATATTTTTAAAACCAGTGTCGGAAAAAGACATCCATGAAATAATAATGACTCTCAAATCCAACATTGCTCCTGGTGAAGATCAAATAACTTCAAGAAACTTGAAAGATATAGTAGATTTAATTAGTCTTCCACTATCACTTGTTATTAATAAATGTATTGAAAATGGCGTCTTTCCAAATTACCTCAAAAGAACCGTATTGAAACCAATTTATAAGGGAGGAGAAAGAAATGAAATTTCTAACTTCCGTTCAATTGCACTCTTAAATATTTTTTCAAAAATTTTCGAGAAAGTATTGGAAATACAACTGATCAAATTTATTAGTGATAATACTGGCTTTGATAAATTTCAGTATGCTTTCCTACCAAATTCTAATACACAATCTGCAGTAACTGATCTCATACATGATATGATAATTTTTTTAGATATCAAAAAAGCTTTTGATACAGTCAATCATACATTTTTATTAGATATTCTGAATAATTTGGGAATAAGAGGTCACTCTTATAAACTTTTCCAAAATTATTTTGAAAATCGTATTCAATATGTATAAATGAAAATAAAAGTTCAATTGAAAAACAATGCACAATTGGAGTCCCACAAGGTTCAGTATTGGCCACAATATTTTATTTGATTTATGTGAATAGCATAACTGAAATAAATTTTGTAGGAAAACATTTTTCTTTCGCAGATGATACTGTACTCTACTATTCGGCCAAAGACACAAAAATACTCGAGAAAAATATAGAAAAAGATATGAAATTAATGAAAAAATGGTTGGATGACATAAACCTAACAATCAATTTAGAAAAAACTGTTCTCATGCGTTTCAAACAAAAAATATAAAGCCAATAAAATTAGAAGTGACAATAAAGAATAAAATTATAACTGAAGTTGAAAAACACAAATATTTAGGTCTGATTATAGATAAAAATCTAAATTTTGAAAATCATGTAAATAAAATAAAAAAATCAATTATCCCTCTGATTGGAGCAATTAGAAGAGTTGAATTTCTGAATACTCATATTCAAACACTAATATACAATGCCCATATTCTTTCTCATATCAGATATCTAATAACAATATGGTCATCCTGTAGTAAAAAACAAGAAGGTACCTATAATTTATCGTCTTATGAATAAAGCAATTAAAATTATTTTCAAAAAACCCTGGGAAACACCTTCGTTAGAATTATACAAAAATACTAATAATTTGACATTAGAAAATCTAATAAAATTTGAGAAAGCAAAATTTGCATACAAACTAAAAAACAATTTTCAAAAAAGTAATACTCTAGTTGAAAAAAATTCAAAACTACACAATTATAATATTAGAAATGCAGATAATATCCACTTACATAATATTCATTCAAATAAAAGGAAAAATAATCCAATATCTAGTTCAATGGAAACTTATAACATAACAAACTTTCAAATGATCTGAAAAAATGGAAATCAATGAAAATATTCTTAAAAAAACTCAAACAAAGTATGCTGTTATAAGGATGTTCAACAATACATATATGTATATGTATGTTTATGTTTATTTAAATTTGTATTTAAATATATGAATGTGTATATGTGTCTGTGTGTGTTTGTGTATATATTTAATTACAATTATGTGTATGTGTATGTATGTATGTATGTGTATATATGTGTATATATATATGTGTATATATATGTATATATGTGTATATATATGTACATTTAGTTAAGATTTGAATAGGTATTATTACCAGTTAGATCTAAAATGGTTGAAATTTATAATTGTAATCAATCAATTAACTTCCTTATACCAGAACTTGTTCTGTTTGGAAGATGTATTGCAATAAATAAAAAATAAAATAAATACCCAATGTAATTGTTTATTTAATTAACAATTAAACAAACTTTGAGACATTATATTTTTTTTGAAAGGAACAAGGAAATTCTATAAAAATTACAAACACATTTTTTTGAACAGTTTGTCGTTGTTTTTGTTATTTTTTGTACCATTCAAAAAATATAATGCCAATCAAAGTTTGTTTATTACATTATTCATAAAAAAATATTCTTATTAGGTAGAAAATAACCAATTATTAAAAAATAAAAATAAAAATAAAAATATTTGATTAACAAAAAAATTAAAACTATTATAACAATAAAAACAAACAATAAGAATTTTTTATATGTTTTTAATTATAACAAACTAATGCAAAAAACCAATTTTTGTAAAATATGCAACTTATCCATTTGTTTATAAATATTTTATAAACAAATGTTTTTAAATGTTTTAAAATCCTTTGTCAGACATAAAATGTAAAATATCAATAAAAAAAAAAAATATTTATTCGATTTCTTATATTTTGTTAACTTTAGAAATTTATAATTAACAAAATAATCAACTTTTAAACAATTTTATGAACAATTCTGTTTTCAATAAAATCGGCGGTTCCAAAAAACTACTTAATTAACATTATCAAAATTCAATACGCGCTTGTGATGGTGGTAACATTTTGGAGGTCATAAGCACTTCTCTAGAACGCGTTAATTTGAATTGCTTTCGAACTCTGCTTGGCGAGATTACAAGGTTAACATTTTGTGCATATTATTGTCCCCAAACCGAAGTCGCTGGTACTTATATATGTTACTACCAAATGATGATCTACAATGAGATATACCTACTGAATTCCCTGCGACTTACTGTGACTTCGCTGGTTGAATGGGTAATTCTTATAGTGGGCTTTGAAAACAATCGTGCTGCACACGCCCAAATCGTTAATTCATGTTATTCGGGTGAAGTAATCTAGTTTAATAAATGAAGCCGGAGAAAACAAACAAACAACCGACCCGAAAGGCATTGCAAATGAGTTTAATGAAACTTTCATAAACATGGGAAAGAACTTAGCCAAAAACATAAAAATCAACAAAAATATTCTCTTTCAAACACCACGAAACTTGAACTCATTTGTTATGCTTGACACGGACCATCATGAAATTGGAGAAATTATGCGTGAATTGAAAAACAATAAATCCCCTGGTTATGATGGATTGAAATCAGAAACCTTAAAATCTATTTCAGAATATCTTATTGAACCATTGACATACATTATAAATAAATGTATGGCCTTAGGATACTGGCCTTTGGCTTTCAAGGACACAATTGTTATTCCAATACACAAGAAAGGTGAAAATGCCTTGGCCAGTAACTACAGGCCAATATCACTGATAACAAACTTTGCAAAAATATTCGAGAAGGTCCTAAGGAATAGATTAGTATCATACCTCAATAAGTATAAAATATTATCCGACAAGCAATTCGGTTTCAGGGAAAATGTTTCTACACAAGATGCGATAGTTTCCCTAACAAATAATGTATTTTCTGCCCTATGTATGTTTATAGATCTAGCATTTGACACTGTTAGTCACCCACTACTTAAGGAATCTCTAGAAGATATCGGAATAAGAGGTAAACCCCTCACACTCTTCGAAAGCTATATTTCTAACAGAATCCAATGTGTAAGAGTCCGGGCTGAGTACAGTGATAAGCTTCCCGTGGAGTTTGGGATACCACAAGGGACCGTTCTAGGACCGATCTTAGTTTCGATATATATCAATAATTTGTTTAAAATTGAGAGCTCTGGAGAAATCATAGGCTTCGCAGACGATACGGCCATCGTTTACAAAGCAGCTACCTGGGGGGAGTTAAAAATGACAGTACAAAAATTGGTTTGATCAGAAGTTGTTAACAATAAATTTGGAGAAAACCCAGTATATACCATTCACATGCTACGAATCCAAGACACTATTTTTAGTCATTTGAAATACGGCATCTTGGCTTGGGGTGAAAAAAAAAATTTTCAGCACTCAGAAAACACATAACACCTTTAGAAATTCTACAACGAAGATTCTTGAAACTAATGTTACATAAAAAATGGGACTACTCAACAGAACTGACTTACACTGAGTCAGGAGTGTTTGACCTCAGGCAGGAATTCAGTTATAAATGTATGATCAATTATCACATAAGTAAGAAATTTAAAAAAAGCAATCATGAATATGACACACGTAGAAAAAATCTACACTTAATTCCCTTCATGACAAAATCTATAGGACAAAGATCAAATGAGTTCTTAGCGCCCAAACTCTACAACAGCATCCCCGATGAACTTAAAAACATGTTAAATAAAACATTTAAAAAAAGTCTAAAAAAATTTGTGATGACCTGCCCTAGGGCATACGTTCATGGTTTGATAGAAACGAAAATTTAATTGAATAAAGTTACATTTCATAAGGTATCCGGATAGGTAAGTATTTTGTTTCCATATCGCATCTCCCGTGCAACCAATCTCCAGATGAAATTGATCCAAATTCAAATATTCTAAGAGTCAATGTTGAATATATCTACTGTTTCTTGCTTTAATTTCAAAAATCTTATTGTTCTGTTATAAATTATTCAGTTATTACAGTATATATTTTTATATTTTTATATTTTTATATCTTATATTTATATTTTTTAATTGCTACACTGTCTCGGAACAAGTATTTTACTTACCGAGTATATTTACTCATCAATCTATTTGCCTTTTGGAATTATAACTGTTTGAAAATTGATGTGAACTCCTTGTGACAGGGATGCTATTTGGTAGTTAAAACGAAAAAGTGCGAACTGGGAACAAACAACGTTGTGATTACAAAAAAGCGATTTCGATCACAACTTCAGGTAAGAACTTATTGTGAACTCTCTTATGTATTCTTGTATGGTAATGTAAACATTTCGTAATATGATCTTTGGAAAACCACATAGGTTGTTTGAATCTCAGATCTCATGTAACAAATTATGTGACTACCTTATTGAATTTCATATTATTCCAAATCACCATACAAATTGCTACTTGTCAGTTTGTCGCAGCCTCCTAGAATCGAACTCATTTAACTGAGTACATAAAATGGAATTTGTCACGGTTATGCCGAGCTCATCTATAGGTAGGTACTCTATATTTAAAAAAATCACCAATAAAAAGCTAAACTATCCCTGAGTGATATGTTATGATTCATTTTAATAAAAATAAGTTTAAAGGTGGTTAAGTGTACATTCAACTTAGATTTGTCTATCTGTGCGACGCTATTAGCTAGACACAAAATAAAAACGCATGCTCACCGCATATCCTTTGTTTAAACTTCTCGAGTCCATAGCCACTTCTACAACTTGTAATGATTCTTGGTGGTTTGGAAATCTCAGTTTTTCCACCGGAAAAAGTCACGTTCGTCAGAAATTCCAAATTGGGGCTGATTCTGGAGATGACTGGAACAAAAAACAAACAAAATGTAGTTCTATACAGGGCCGGATTAAAAGGTGTGGAGGCCCTGGGGCAACAAAGGAGTGGAGGCCCCTAATTATTTTTCAAACAAGTTTTTTTTATTTATTGCGGAACAAATCAAATTATTTCTACACGAGCATATGTAGGTATAAGAAATACAAGAAATATATTAAATTACAGCGTAAACAAAGGGATTCTTGCGAGCTTTTTTCGGCGAAAAATCATTGATGATTTCGGTCAAATCCAGCATCCGGAGAAAATCATTCTCAATGCTAGAAGCGATAACTTTGATAGGCGGCTTTGTCTCATCGTAATTCGCCTATTTTTTTCATTTTGGAAAATGAGCGCTTTCCAGTGCAATTTGATATCATCACATTCTCAGTTGTAATATCACAAGAGAGTGAAAATAATTCGACAGATTTTCGAAAACTTGTTGCCAGGCAATAGACAAGAGAGACCAACTGGCTCGAGTGGCTATTGCCAACAAGTTTGAGAAATAAATCTAATTATTTTCTACTATTTCTAATTATTTTCTACTATATCGAACTCTCGTGTGGTATTCTTTAGATTATTTTTTTATGTTACGATCATAAACACATTTCCTTGCAAAATTATATAATGTACTGAACCGGATTTGATTCATTTCACACTTTTCATGCGAATTGATGACAGACGTCAAATTAAAAATATAGGTTGTCAGACAATAAAAAGAAAATACCTCAAATTATTCCCTCGACAATTTTCTATGTAGAATATTCCCACTATTGATTGGCCAAAACGTATATGAATTATTGGTTTCTACCAATGTCAAAAAATAATCACTGTAATTTCAATGTTTGAGAATGTAGCTCTGAAATTTTGGTTTTCAAGAATTTGATAGTAGAACATCTTAGATAGATAGATAGATA
Organism: Gonioctena quinquepunctata; assembly: GCA_018342105.1. NCBI lineage: Eukaryota > Metazoa > Arthropoda > Insecta > Coleoptera > Chrysomelidae > Gonioctena > Gonioctena quinquepunctata. Next base: position 323,708 of record JAFIRS010000334.1, read on the forward strand.
GATAGATAGTCCTTTTCAGAAGGATTTACATTTATTTGTTGAAAATATAAACAGGATGTTCATAAAATCAGATGTGGAATCATCTGCGACTGAAAGAATATCTATCAGATGTAGTTCAATGTCCAGCGTGGCTTTAGCCGGGGAAGTAGTTGTTTTCTGTTAGACATTCACAAAAAATAACTTCATTTTAATCGTGGATTTTTCAATTCACAGAAAAATATTTCTATTAATATTCAATTGAGAATGTTTCCCTTTTCAAGGTTTACATTTGTTGCGGAATGTCATCTTTCTCTTAGACTCACACATTCAGATTTCGGGGATTTCTCTGTTACAAGCGCGCCACTCAGCGGACACTTGTCAACGCCAATAAATAGGAAAAACAGGTATAGACGGGCAAAGTGTTTGTAGAATCGGCAGAAAAATAGTCAACAGAATTTGAACTTTTGTTCTATTATGGAATGCGCACAGGGCTCTTATAAATAATTTGATGCAATCATATTCATAAATTGAAATATTATTTTCTTTTGCTTATGATTATTGAATTTCATTGTGTATGTAGATCGCTTGTGTCATTTGAAGAATACATCGACAGAAAATCCTTCATTTATTAAAAAAAAAAAATATATATTTTTTAATTAATTGTTCTTGTTTTTACAGCTAATTTCGATACGATATAATATTTTGTATAATAGTATGATGTTTTACTTGGTGATTGTTTCTCGCATATACACATGATTCATCAGATCGAAGATTAATATTAACCATGGATTTTGACAAGAATACGAAACATGTTTTTGAATGTTTAATACGAAAAATGAGAGGAAACAGTGGGAGAACTGCTCTTTCGTTGTCAGATTTTTTATATATAATTTTGCATATCCTTCGGTATTTGTTAGGAAATTTCACCTAAAAATTTATATTGTGGAGGCCCCGGGGCTGCAGCCCCGTTTGCCTCCCTCTTAATCCGGCTCTGGTTCTATACCGGTTTAGTAATTTCTGTTTGTGAAAAGGAAGATTTTTTTAGTGCCATTGATTCAGTTTATTTATTCCAAATAGTCCCTGTTTCACGTTTTTTTTATTGTATCTACATAAAAACTTAAGAGGGAAGATATGTATGAAATTGCAAAATATTAATAAATGTCAGAAAATGTATTAATTCATCTGCAATAGGTGAGGACACGAGAAATTATCGTTTTAATAGTAATTACGTATCAAGTGTTGAGTGTTGTAAAAAGCATATTACGCACGAATGGGAAAATTACTTTACAACCCGCATTACGTACTATACTTTACCTACGGCCACATACAGTGTGCCAACAAAGTCTGGACTACTTTTAATATTTTCATTATTATTAGGTATTGTAAATGATGCTTAAACACGTCGATTTTTGTTGTTCGTTTCATGTATACAGATATATCTACAAACTAGTTATGACATGGTATTTCATTTCTTCAAATGGGATACCCTGTATATTATTGCGTCTTTAGATTTTTTGAACGATTTTACAAAATTATAGAGGATATATGTTTCACAACTTTAATAATCATATAGGATATAATTCGTTCTATTTACTACTACGTTGGTTTAATTAACATTAGGAACATTATAATTATTTATGGTTACTGTACAATTATTTAAACAGTATGTATCTTATGGTGGATTTATGCAACACCGATTAAGAATTATCAAGTAACAATTATCAATTAACAATTAGCAATTAACAAGTTACGAATATGATGGCATTTATGCACATTCAATTAACAATTAAGGAAGAAAAGTAAACATGCGCACAAGTCATTCAACGCGGGAAATTACCGAACGTTGTCGATCAATTTCCATTTTTCAAAGTATATTTTCACAAACAAATACAATTCCAAAAGAGGCCACAACCAAACAAACCAGAATATTTTATTTAATAAAAGTTAGGTTAGCTTTCGTCATCGCAGGGACCAATCCACGGTCATCTGCGTACTAGTTGCGCACTAGAAGAAAATTTGGTTCAATTAAAGTGTTAAAAGTTGGCCAACTTTCTACTTGTTGATTGTTAATTGATAATTATTACTTGCATAAACACTACCATTGTGAGATGATGGTTCAACTTATAATTGCTAATTGTTAATTGATCATTGTTACTTGATCATTGTTAATTGGCATTGCATAAATCCACCTTATAATTATTAACTAGAACTTATTTGTCTTTCAAAAAAGTTTGTTTGTCTTTCAAAAAAGTTTGTTTGTATTATTTTGATTTTGACAGTTGCTATGACTACGCTATTGACGGGCGATTACGCGATCATGACCCACTTGCGGAATTATTAAATGTTCAGCTTACTTTTACGTATAAATTTTTATATATTCAAACTGTGCGTTTTGTTTACGAAAACTGTGCGATTTGTTTACCGTGCGTAATGAGCTATTTACTGAGGCTGTGTGTCGTGTGTTTTTGCCTATTTTCTACAGTGGTCGTAGTTGAAATACATTACGCACATATAAATGTACCCAGAAAACATTTTTTGAGTCAAATTTCAATTACAGCAGTTTTCATTCGTTTTTGAAATTCAGCAAATTTTGAAGTTACTTATATTGGCGCTCTTTGTGACGTACACGACCGAGCAGCCAATAGGCGTAATCGGGTTGATTGTGACGTTAAACGGCAATGTTGCCAAGTTTCTCAAACTATAAATGTCAGAATTAGAACACTATTCGAAATGTCAAGCGACGATGGCGGATTTGCGGATCTGCCATAAAACAATATATTGTCGATTTTACAGTGCACATAAACCTTGTTTTTTTTGTCATTATGAATCATTGTGGTCCATTTAAACGATTTCTGATAAAGAGAAAGCCAATCATTTATTCTTGTTATGGAGGCGCGGCCTAAGATTTGAAAATATGGCAACGTTGCAAAATTGATTGAAGCTGTCAACTGTGGATTGGTTGATCGGGTGATTACGTTACAACATTTTGCAAAGGCGTTAGAAAGAAGCCATTTGAATTTTGCCGACTTTATTTTATTTTTTCAAGTTTTAGAAAATTAAAAAAAAAGAAAGAAAAATATTAACAGACTTTTCACAAGCTGTAGAATCTATTGAAAATATTTTGGAAATTTCGTGTCCTCGCCCATTCTGCCAAAAAAACATTCAGGAAATGAGTAGTAAATGCATTGAATACTAAGTATGTCAAATTTGCAGTCATCCAAGCAAGGCAGCATTAATTTTTCAATTATAATAATAATTTACCCCCTTTATGCTTTTGCACTCTTAATAATCGCAAACATTTTGCAAATCGGACACTTATTAGCCAAAAATCATATTTTATTAGCGATTTCAGATTTGCAGAACCTTTCCATGAATGCAAATTTCAATTTCAAAAAGTCATTGCGAGGCCGATTTATCATATGGATGCAAGTTTTGCAAAATGTCTGATATTTTTAACACTCTTTTATTAGCTTCACTTGTAACTGACAAACAAGGTAATCAAATCGTGGAAGTCAATTTTAACCTACTTCTAATTGTTGTATCGAAATGAAACTTGGTATGTATATATAATTTGGATGACAATACTATAATTTGGTATCTTGGAGCTGATCTGATTATTTATAAATTCAAGATGGCGCCTCTAAGATGGCGAACGAGTTTTATGATTATGGTCCGATTCGATTCAAAATTGGTATTTGGGGGGGTTTTGGGGGTCGGAGATTATTTTTTTTTTGAAAAATTTATAAATTCAAGATGGCGGCTCCAAAATGGTGGACAAGTTTTGTGATTATGGTACGATTTGATACAAAATTGGTATGTGGGGGTTTTCGAGGTCGGAAATTATGAATTTTTTGTCAAACTTTATAAATTCAAGATTGCGGCTCCAAAATGGCGGAGGGTTTTGTGTTATGGCCGATTATTCAAAATTTGATGTGGGGTTTTCGGGGAAATTTATAAATTGTTATAGAAAAAACAAAATGGCGCTCCAAGATGGTGGACGAGATTTAGGTTTAAGGTCCGATTCTATTCAAAATTGGTATGTGGGGGTTTTCAGGGTCGAGGATTATGAATTTTTCTTCAAAATTATAAAATAAAAAGGGGTAAGTGATTTTTAGGCCGTTTTTGGAAAAAACAAAATGGAGCTCTAAGAGGGCAGACGAGATTTAGGTTTATGTCCCGATTCGATTCAAAATTGGTATGTGGGGATTTTCAGGGTCTCCATGAATGCAAATTGCAATTTAAAAAAGTCATTGCGAGGCCGATTTATCATATGGATGCAAGTTTTGCAAAATGTCTGACATTTTTAACACTCTTTTATTAGCTTCACTTGTAACTAACAAACAAGGTACTTAATCAAATCGTGGAAGTCAATTTTAAACTACTTCTAATTGTTGTATCGAAATGAAACTTGGTATGTATATATAATTTGGATGACAATACTATAATTTGGTATCTTGGAGCTGATCTGATAATTCATAAATTCAAGATGGCGGCTCTAAGATGGCGAACGAGTTTTATGAATGGTCCGATTCGATTCAAAATTGGTATGTGGGGGGTTTTTGGGGTCGGATATGAATTTTTTTTTGGCAAAATTCATAAATTCAAGATGGCGGCTTCAAAATGGTGGACAAGTTTTGTGATTATGGTACGATTTAATACAAAATTGGTATGTGAGGGTTTTCGAGGACGAAAATTGTGAATTTTTTGTCAAAAAAAAATCAAGATGGCGGACAAGTTTTGTTATTATGGTTCGATTCGATTCAAAATTGGTGTGTGGTTTTCGGGGTCGGAAATTATGAATTTTTTGTCCAAATTTATAAATTCAAGATTGCGGCTCCAAAATGGCGGATGAGTTTTGTGATTATGGTCCGATTCTATTCAAAATTTGTATGTGAGGGTTTGCGGAGTCGGAGATTATGAATTTTTTGTCAATATTTATGAACCGGCACATGGAATTTTTGTTAGAAAAAAAACAAAATGGCGCTGCAAGATGGCGGACGAGATTTAGGTTTATGGTCGATTCAAAATTGGTATGTGGGGGTTTTTAGGGTCGAAGATAATGAATTTTTCTACAAAATTCATAAAATTTAAATGACGGCTCCAAGATGGCCGATGATCTCTGTGTGTATGGTCCGATTCTATTCAAAATTGGTATGTCGGGGTTTTTGAGGTCGGAGATATTGATTTTAGTTAAAATTCATAAATTGAAGATGGCAACTGCAAGATGGCGGATGAGTTAATCTTCAGATGGTCTCTTCATTGAAGGACTAGATACCTCAGAACTTACAGGAAAAAAACGCCTCATAATAATGCATAGATTATGGCGTACTTAAGTACTAAAAAGCACAAAATAAAATCATTAATAAAAAAACTTTTTAAAGACAAGCTTTTATTCAAATAGGCTAAAAAGTAAAAAATAATTGCTTTGGAGGTGTGGCTTAGGTTATTCCGTGAGTTATAGATTCAAAAGCTTTTGTATTCAAACTTTGAAAACTATTGAAAACTTAGGGCGGCAAGCTTTTGAATTTATAACTCACGGAATAACCCACGACACGCGTCTAAAGCAATTAGTTTTTACTTTTTAGTGCATTTGAATAAAAGCTTGTCTTTAAAAAGTTTTTTTATTAATTATTAGTTTTTATTGCAAGCTTTTATTTAACTTGCTTCGTTCGTCATTGTCATTCTTTCCGGTTCAAAATTTGTAATCCATTTTTGGAGCACTTGCCGACATCCGATTGAGCTGAAATTTGGCAGGTGTTCATAGTTCCGGTGACAATGCATTATGATATTTTTGTTGGAGAAAAAATCAAAATGGCGGTTCCAAGATGGCCGATGATGTCTGTGTGTATGGTCCGATTCCATTCAAAATTGGTATGTGGGGGTTTTCGGGGTCGGAGATTATGAATTCATAAATTGAAGATGGCAACTCCAAGATGGCGGATGAGTTAATTTTCAGAAGTTCTCATTGAAGGACTAGATAGCTCAGAACTTACAGGAAAAAGACGATGCTTTAACAAAAATGCATAGATTAAGGCGCACTTAAGTACTAAAAAGCACAAATTAAAACAATTTATAAAAAACATTTTTAAAGACAAGCTTTTATTCAAACGCACTAAAACTAAAAAATAATTGCTTTAGATGTGTGACCTAGGTTATGAGTTATAGATTCAAAAGCTTGTCGCATCTGTATTCGAAATGAAAACAAGCTTTCGAATCTATAACTCACCTACGTCACACATCAAAAGAAATTATTATAAACTTTTTAGTGCATTTGAATAAAAGCTTGTCTTTAAAAATGCTTTTTATTAATTATTTCAAACTATAATTTTACCGGGTATTTATTAAAAAAATATGATAATTGTTCATAATTTTTCACTTTGCCAATATCCGAATGGTTTGCACATTTTCGAAAATCGTGTATGAATACTTTTCTGGGTTTGCAAAATGTTTGCAATGTTAATCGCAAAACAGAAATGAATAATAAAATTTGTAATTTTTAACCGATTTGACGTGCCTAGTATGTTTTGTAAAATGGAATATATAATGTTGATACTAATCACTATTTACAAAAATTATTTGAGAACATTTGTAATTATTGTTACCTACTGGTCTACTAGTCATACACTAAACATTTGACAATATTGGAAAATTCCAAGTTTCGGTATAACTTTTTCTTTTGATATATCCCTCAAGTGATTTTTTTTTCTTAAGATACCTGGTAGATTTTTCACAATTTCCGCATTTTTGTTGACCAGTCCAACCATATGGGAGTAAGCCTTCAGTTTGCAATTGATGCTGCTACATTTGCTTTCGTCCAGATCGGAAAAAATGCTGCTGATGTCATTCATTGTCGCTATGATTGTTACATTGAAAAAGTTGTCCTCGTCCTGAAAACAATAACAAAGGATATGTTATTGATTGTACATATCAAGTATATTAGTTTTCCTTAGAAGAAAAGAGAATATAATTTGAAATATTAGATTAATTATACATTAGTTGAGGAATACTGAAAAAAGACATAAAAAAATTAAAATCATTTACAGACTATGAAAAATTATACAAACATTTGTTTAATGAAAATTGGAATTACTATTACAAACTAAAAACATCTGACGAACTATAGCAATATATCTAGTGGGAATAATTCAGAATGGTTTTGAAAAAAGTACAACCAAAATTAAAATCAAAAGTATTGATAAAAAAATTATAGTTTAAAAGTACCAAAAAACACGCTTATATAGCAATATCGATTAAGAAGTTAAAAATAAGTCAATTACCAAAAAATTTCCTCTTATGTAAAAAGCGTGGATTTTTTATCCTCCCGAGGCGAAGGGAACTGAATATAATCTTCAGAAACAGATCACTGATATTTTCCACGCTCAATCCCATCCTAAGAAAAATCTCATAAAGAGGAAAAAAAGGACTGGACGAAGAAATCAGAATTTATTTGTAATCTTCTTCTGAATTGGAGACAGTTGAACAAATAGCCATATATATTTTTCACTCACTTTCGTGAAACATCGCGGCCGATCCATATCGACTTTACACAATTTTCCAGATCCACCACATAGTATAGGGCCGATAATTTTGGGCACATAGGAATATAGTAGATCACCGGTACTCAAAGAGCAAGTATCGTTGACTTCGTAATAAATGGTCGTTTTGACTTTGTAAATGGGAAAAGTAACCACTTCCAGTTCGTGGTCGTAACTTTCATTATTATTGCCGGCTCCGGTTTTTGTGCAAGTATAGTTTCCCGAATTCTTCAGTTCCATGGAGTGTATTATCAAGGGGTTTTCGTTCGTACTTAGTACTTCACCTGTAAAATAATATATAGTGGTGTAGTAGTAATATTTTTTGTACACAAATGACAACTTATATAAGATTAGTCGATTGTTACTATATATATATATATATATATATATATATATATATATATATATATATATATATATATATATATATACAGTGTGACCCATTTAAAATGGAACCACCCCTGTAGAATACGCATTTTTCAATCATTCTCAAAAAAATTTTATTGTAATATTGAGCATCAAAAACTATATCTTGACACAAATTTTCATAACTTTAGTTTCATTTCCAAGGCACTCTATAGTTTTTTTTCTTCGTCAAAAAAAGTTTATTAGGCAATTTTTTTTTGAAATTGACTACACCACTGATTGTAGTCGTTATAAATGGAAACCATGGAAATTTCATAAAAAAATATTGGTTAACAACGAAGTTACAACAACTTCAATTTTGGAAACAAAGTATTTATTATAATTTTATTTAGTTTTTAAAAGGAACCGATACAAAGTAGAACACCAGTGAATTTGTACAGCGAAAATCAAGTCAATAGCTCATTCCGTTCTACAGTTATAACTCCTGAAAGTATGGTAATGTGAGCGATTTGTGGTGGAAGCGATTTTGTAATAAAAATCTGACTACGCCACTGGATTTGTAAATTATATTCCCTTAAAATAATTTATTTTAGTTTAGGTTATAAGTGTATTCGAAAATAACAGAAAATTAAAAATTCATTTTCAAGTTATGCAGTCTTCCGTAGCCGATAAAAACGAAATGAACCGAATCAAGTTTTAAAGTATCAAAATTATTCTGCAAAACTCAATTGAAACAAGCTTTTAGAGAAGGTATCAATAATTTGAGGAAAGGTGAACTAATACATTAGGCATAGGTATTGTATTGAATCAATACCTTTTTACCTTTTACCTTTTACCTTTTAAATTTAGGATTCCAGACTTTGTCAATGAGATGTATCTATCTTCGGACAATAAAGTATTTGATTGATAGTAGGCTGTGATTTAGTACACCACAAATCGCTCACATTACCATACTTTCAGGAGTTATAACTGTAGAACGGAATGAGTTATTGACTTCGGATTTTCGCTGTACAAATTCACTGGTGTTCTACTTTGTATCGGCAGTGTTGCCAGATTTTAAATATGTCTATAATTTAAATAAAAATTATAATCAAATACTTTGTTTCCAAAATTAAAGTTGTTGTAACTTCGTTGTTAACAAATATTTTTTTATGAAATTTTGATGGTTTTCATTTATAACGACTACGAATCCAGTGGTGTAGTCAAATTTGAAAACAAAAATTGCCTAATAAACTTTTGCTGTTTTTGACGAAGAAAAAAACCATAGAGTGCCTTGGTAATGAAACTAAAGTTATGAAAATGTGTGTCAAGATACAGTTTTTGATGCTCAATATTAAAAGAAAAACATTTCTGAGATTGACTGAAAAATGCGTATTCTACAGGGGTGGTTCCATTTTAAATGGGTCACACTGTATATATATATATATATATATATATATATATATATATAATTCAACCTAATGCCTTAAACTGAATGAAAAAACACATGTCAAACAACATTCTAGTATTCACATTGTATAAAATATTAAAAAGGACTTTTGACATTTTTTTTTAAATAATAATATTTATATAAACTATAAAGAACTTTTCAAAATTTTTGCTAGGCATCTTTTAAAAGAAAAATCTGGTTTTCAAATAATGATAAATCATGATTTAATGCAGAAATTTCCACTTTGATTGAAATCAGAGATAAATTTCATTACAAGACGAAGAAAAATTCCTCTAATGTATACTTTTTAAAATCCTATGATTATTATAACAAACTTGTAAATAAAAACTGTAAGAAAAACAAAAATGAAATATTATGAAAATGAATTCAATAACAATTCAATAACAGAAATATGTGAATACTTTGTAATAATTGTAGAAAAATGTATAGTAACATTACTAATGAAGATGAATCTTTATATAAATATAGTTCTGTATCGTCTATGTTTCTGGAACCAACAACTAGCCAAGAAATTGAAGAAATCATTAGTAACTTACATTCTAGAAAATCACCTGGTTTTGATAATTTGAATGTACATTGATTTTTTTTAAATATGAACAGAAAAATTTTTCTATTTGATATTCAATTGAGAATTTTTCCCTTTTCAACTTGAATGTACATTTTGTGAAAAAGGTTTTCAGTAGCCCAAAACCGAGCATTTTGCGATGATACTACACCATTGGTGCTGGAAGAAGCTTCATCACTAAACATGTGGTTCAAAAAATTTACAAATCCAGTGGCGTAGTCAGATTTTTATTACAAAATCGCTTCAACCTCAAATCGCTCACATTACCATACTTTTAGGAGTTATAACTGTAGAACGGAATGAGCTATTGACTTTCACTGTACAAGTTCACTGGTGTTCTACTTTGTATCGGCAGTGTTGCCAGATTTTAAATATGTCTATAATCTAAATAAAAATTATAATCAAATACTTTGTTTCCAAAATTAATGTTGTTGTTAACCAATATTTTTTTATGAAATTGTTGGTTTTTATTTATAACGACTACGAATCCAGTGGTGTAGTCAAATTTGAAAACAAGAATTGCCTAATAAACTTTTGCCGTTTTTGATAATAAAAAAAACCATAGAGTGCCTTGAAAATGAAATTAAAGTTATGAAAATTTGTGTCAAGATACAGTTTTTGATGCTCAATATTTTTTTTTTGAGATTGATTGAAAAATGCGTATTCTGCAGGAGTGGTTCCATTTTAAATGGATGACACTGTAAATGGGGTCCCCTTTGAATTCTGGAAATTTTGTTTCAGTTTTTTTTCGATATCTTATGAATTTGTCCCATTTTTCGGTAACAACTTTTTTATTTCGGCTAGTTCGTTGATCGTAACATGTGTCATAATAGATTTTTTGAACCCATAAAAGACTAAAAAAATAATAATATTTTTTCTTATATATAGCTAACTTTATGAAAGGCATATACCGTATTCAGAAATCCGTGAACATTCCTGCGTAGACTCGATATTTTGGCAGCCAACTGATATTCAAGAAGTTGAAGACTTCATCAATGAATTGGATAATTAAAAAGCACAAGGGATTGATGAAATATATGTGTATATTGTCAAAGTAGTTGAGTCAGAATTGGCACCGTTACTGGGCAAAGTGATTTATCATTTGAAACAGGTCTTGTTCAAAAACAATGTAAAATTGCAAAGGTATTACCAATCTACAAAAATGGACAAACATTTTCAATAAACAATTACAGGCGGATTTCGCTGCTTCCAATTTTATCGAAGATTCAAGAAAAAGTGTTGCATAAAAGATTATGGGATTACTTGACAAAAATTAAATTTCTTTTAAATGGCCAGTATGGCTTTCGGAAATCTAGTGATACAGAGTGTGCAACACTAGATCTTATTACTAATATTCAGTTGAAAATAGATGCAGACTACAAGACTACTGGATTCACGAAAGTATTTGATACGATTAACTCTGAAATTCTCCTTAAAAAAATTAGTCAAATAGGCATAAGAGGTAATGTGTATTCTTGGTTTATAAACTATTCATTCAACATAAAGCAATTCGTTGATATGGGAGATTCGAAATCTTTCACAGGAAACATTTCTTGTGGTGTAACACAGGGATCAATCCTTGGACCTATTTTGTTTCTCATTTATATGAACTCTATTTCAAATTTGAACTTGCAAGTACATTTCAAATTATTTGCTGATGATACTACTTTAATTTATAATGGAAAAATATACTAGATATTAAGAAGAGGACCTAGGTTTAATGACTCAATGGTTACGGGATCATAAATTGACAGTAAATGAGGAGATATCTTCCTTCATGTACACTACAAAAAGAATCATAGCTGATAAACAAAATGATTCCCTAACATTTGAAAATGTTTGCATCAAATACTGAACAAAATCGAAATTTGTAGTGTTAACCAATGACCAAACTCTTTCATGGTCAACACATATTCAAATTCTCAGGAATTGGCATTGTATATAAGATAAAGTCTTTTGTTTCCTTTGAATATTTGAAAATAATTTATTTTACTTTAATTTATTGAAAACTGTAATATTTAATATCAGTTTGGGTTTGGCAAAATAAAGCAATTAAATGTATTTTCAAATTACCATTTTTGGAAAAATTTTCATTAAAAAGGGATTTGACATTGACTTGAAAATATGTATTTTTATCCACCTCACAAAAAAAATTAAATTAATATCACACCAGACAAAGTAATAATTTGAAAATTTTCCAAATTAAAACACAGTTTGGAAAAAATTGTTATATCGTCATGGAATAATTTATTATAATCGTTTACCCGAAAAAATAAAAAAAATTAAAATCATAACAAAATTCAAAAATTAAGTGAAGAAGTACATTTTTTCAACTATTTCTTCATGATTTATATTAACTGTAAAATACTTTTTATATTTATCAGTATTATTATTATATATATATATATATATATATATATACAGTGTCATCCTCAAAGTATGCACCATATGGGAAACTTATTTATTAAGTGTTTTTCGACAAAAAGTTATTCTTGGTAAAAGTTTGTGCATCCCCTAAAACTGAACATGCACCAACAAAATATAGTAAAATACACGTAATATACGAGGAGCCTTCAAAAATTTGATTTTGAGACACGAGTAAAGTACCCTTATTTTGAAAAATCTTGGGAAATGTTATTTAGAAAAGTTGTTCAGCATTAAAAAATACATCAGTCATGGCCATCTAAGTGAAGTTTTATTTTTTTCCCATTAAAAAAAAAATGGAAACTACAAAAATAAAAATTTACTAAAACGATAAATAGACAACATCTTGTCTACGACGGTTTATTTAAAAAGCCTGTAATATTACAAATTACACAACTATTGTGATAACCACGGTCAATTTTTTTGAAGAGTTAAATAATTTTAAAAGTTTTTGGTGCAAAGTTATTTTCATTTGCTCAAAATTATACAGTATCGTAACAAGAACTCAATATTCAATATTATCAAATCACAAAACATCAAAATAAAATAATTATTTCGGTACAAACTAATTACAATTATTTTGTGGAGTTTTTCTTGGTTTTTATTTTGATGTTTTGTGATTTGATATTATTGAATATTAAGTTCTTGTTACAATACTGTATAATTTTGAACAATTTTCGGTGTTAACAAAAAATAAAAATAACTTTGCACCAAAAACTTTGAAAATTATTTTACTCTTCAAAAAAATTGACCGTGGTTAACACAATAGTTGTGTAATTTGTAATATGACAGGCTTTTAAAATACACCGTCGTATACAGGATGTTGTCTTTTTATCGTTTTGGCAGTTTTTTTTTCGTAGTCTCCATTTAAAAAAAATGGTTAAAAAAAACTTCACTTAGATGGCCATGACTTCAAATCCAGATGTATCTTTTAATGCCGAACAACTTTTTGAAATAACATTTTCCGAAATTTTTCAAAATAAGGGTACTTTACTCCTGTCTCAAAATCAAATTTTTGAAGGCTCCTCCTATATTAGGTGTGTTTCACTATATTTTGTTGATGCATGTTTAGTTTTAGAGGATGCACAAACTTTTATCAAAAATAACTTTTTGTCGAAAAACCCTTTATAAATAAGTTTCCCATATGGTGCATACTTTGAGGATGACACTGTATATATAAAAACTCGTAATGAAAGTATTTTTACATATAGGAAAATACATACTATCTTTCGAAGCATCGCCTTTGAATTCCCAAGAATATTTCACTCCTTCATTGCTCAAAAGAGCATCCACCTTATTATGACAGTACATTTGCACTTTCGCTCCGTGGAGTACCACCAGATTGGAATCTGAAAAAAAACCTAATCAGTAACTCGAAAAAAAAAAACAAGGTAAAACCTCACCTGACACCTGCATGTCGTAGTCGTTACTGAAAACGTCGTCGATGCTCTCGTTCTCTACAACGTTGCTCGATTTGTCCGTTTTGCTCAGATAGAGCAGACTCCTCTTCTGGCGTTCAACCGGTTTGGAATCGCTATTGATGATGAGGCCATCATGGAAACCCAGCAATCGGTTACAGTTGTAGTGTTTTACGTCCACTTTGAGATTGTCACCGAGCACACCCTCAATACTTTTCAAATAGTTGTCAACATCACAGACGCATGCGTTGTTGGAATCGAACTGGCTTTGTACGCACACTTTCCCATCTCCTTTCAGTCTCACAGTGTCTTGCATTTCAGTTCCACCAGACTTGTTGGTGTTTGATTCAGGCTCCTTGGAAATGTTAAAGATGTCTATATACTCCAGGTCCATCTGCGACATCGACTTATTCAACAGCTTCTGCAGGGCTGTTTCGTTGATCTTTTCGATTTTTTTACCGGAATTATTGACTATAACCACCACTGTTTTGGTGGCGCTGGTGGGTCTTACGGAAGTCTGTGGCTTGAAAGTAAAAGCACTATGAGTAGTTTCTTCTGAATGAGGTACGAGGTGACATATTGCATCATTCTCAGAGGCAGTTTCCATCACATTTTCTTCCGGCGGAACAACCTTTTCTTCCGGTACGAGAAACATTTCTTTTGTGGACTCTATGGATATTGATCCTTGAGGAGTTACAGTGAGGTGAGTTCCTGGAAGCTCTGTGAGGGTTCTTAGAAAATCCTCAGGTTTACCTTCTTTCGTAGTTTTGTGATATTCAGTAGGATGGGTTATGGTACTGTGTCCAGTTTTATTCGATATCGTTTGGCCTTTCTCTGCATAACTGCTGGTATGGATTTCCGTACTGTGCCTAGTTTTGTTCAATGGATGTGTATCGAACTCTCTTGCACCCCCTGTGGCATATTCGAACTCCGACTGTGTTATTTGCTCTTTCTCTTTATGACTGAATGAATGCACTACTGTTGAACTCTCCAACTCAGTTTCGGGCTGGGTAGATGCATTGTTTTCTTCTACAATTGCTTCTTCCCTTTCAGAAAGGGACGTGGTTTCTATGTTACTGGGTTCCTTGTTCTCTTCCGTTTGATGTGAGGAACTTACTTCTGGATTGGTATTATTTTCTTCGATAACTGATGATTTTTCCGTAACATGAAATGATCCATCCACTTGTTCCGTAGATTCTTTATATTTTGAACTCATAAAGGTTGTTAGATATGACACATTTTTTAAATCAATTTTGACAGTAATTAGGGATGTCAGTTCAGCTTGCTCCGTTGTTTCCTCTTTATGTCCAGATGTTATTGAATGGGCTATTCCACTCGACATTGCCTCACCGAAAGTATGAATATTTTCTGCCCCCGATATTGGACCTGAAGACAAAACAGTAGTTTCTTTCGAAGTTTCTTCGATATCTTTTTCGGTATTCCCACTTTCACCAGGCTCCGATGTTTCTAAAGCCATATGAGATGATACTGATTGAGAATTCTGGAATGTTGGAGTTGTTTCTCCTTTTTCTTCTATAATAGCCACTCCTGCAGTCAGATTTGAAATCTTTGGAGTCATATGAGATGATACTGACATCATTACCTCTGTTTCCGTTTGATTGATCCCATTATTGATTTCTTCGGTAAATTTCAAAGACACATGAGATGAGGATTGCGTTATATTCGCTGTTTCTTCTGCTTCAACTGTTGTGATTTCCTCAGTGGTTGATCCTCCTATTTTCTCTTCAGCAGAATTATTTATTCCAGATACATGCATCTCACCAACAACAGTTGGAGCTTCTTGTAATTTTCCTGTTTGTTCTGAGGATTTGGTTTCAGATTCTCTAAACTCGGTCATTTCGGAAGTCACTTGGGATATTTCAACAGGTCCCGTTACATTGAATGGGGATGTTTCTCCTTTTGGAAGGGCTGTAGATCCACTGGGAGTTTTACCAATCATTTCTGTTCCTTCCTTCTCAACTATTGATTTTGTTGAATGCTCTGATAGCGATTCCTCCATATATGTTAGGCATTCTTCGCATAAAGTACTTTGCACGTTTTCAGAGAAATGAAACATAGCTCCATTCTTTTCTTCTGTTGCTTCTATAATTTCCGTTGATTCGATGGATTCAGTTTTGATGCCTGGAGACATTGCTGTTTGCGAAGTTGTATGGGACTGAGATGGTTCTTCAGTTCCAGGTCCAAAGGAATGATTCGTGTATTTCACAGAACTCGACTTCGGAGTAGCTGAATATATTTTTGTTTCCTCCATATATGTTGGGCATTCTTCGCATAAAGTACTTCGCACGTTTCCAGAGAAATGAAACATAGCTCCATTCTTTTCTTCTGTTGCTTCTAGAATTTCCGTTGATTCGATGGATTCAGTTTTGATGCCTGGAGACATTGCTGTTTGCGAAGTTGTATGGGACTGAGATGGTTCTTCAGTTCCAGGTCCAAAGGAATGATTCGTGTATTTCACAGAACTCGACTTTAGAGTAGCTGAAGATATTTTAGTTTCCGGAGCTGCATGCAATTCTTCACCTTCTTCAATTGGTGGTTCTGATAATTCAGGCCCAACGGAGTGACTTTCACTGGGTTTCATAGAACTCCACTCTGGAATCACTTCTGTGACCGTACTTGCACTAGTTTTTATAAATGGTAATTCTGACAGACTCGTTCCGATAGATTCCACGATTTCTTCTGTTGATGATTCTGATGTTTGAGGTCTAACGTAGTAACTCGTTTTAGTAAATTCTACAGAACTTGACTCTAGAGTCGTAAGTGGCAATTTAGTTTCTTCACCTTGAGCTCCTAATTCTGACGTTTTAGACACGACAGTATTTGAAATCGTTGGAGGCATTCTAGTATTTATGAGTGTTTGATGTTTTTCAACTTCTTCTGATGATGGTTCTGATGTCTGAGGTCCAATGGAGGAATTTGTTTCATTGGGTTCCGCTGAGCTTGATTCTGGACTCGTTGTTAATATTCCAGTTTTTGGAACTGCATGGTGTTTTTCGCCTCCTTCAGTCTGTAATTCTGATGTTTTAGGTCCAACGGAATGACTTGTTTCAGAAGATTCTACAGAGCTTGACTCTGGACTCGTCTCGAGTTCATGAGTTTCCTGGGTTTCGGGGGTTTCTCCACTTTCCTCAGTTGTTAATTTTGCCATTTCAGGGTGACTCGTTTTTGTGGATTCTAAAGGGGTTGACTCTGGGATCGTTAATGACTCTGTTAATTCAGATGTTTCAAGTACTACAGTGTGACTCGTCCCAGTTGATCTCATAGAGCTTGACTCTTGACTTATTCGAGATATTTCTGTTTCTAAAGCTGTATGATATTCTTCGATTTCCTCTGTTGATGATTCTGGTGGGACGGAAGGATTTGTTTTAGTGGCTTCCACTGAGCTGGACTCTGGTCCCGTTGCTGACATACCTATTTTTGGAGTTGTTTGATGTTCTTCGGCTTCTTCTGTTAATAATTCTGATGTTTCAGTTACAGGCACGACAATGTGACTCATTCCAGTGGGCTCTACAGAGCTTGACTTTGGAATTGTTGAAAACGTTACTGTATTAGAAGCTATATGATGTTCGTCAGCTTCTTCTGTTGGTAATTCCAATGTTTGTAGTTTAACGAACTGACTCGTTTCAGTGAGCTCTACAGAGCTTGACTCCGCACTCGTTGTAGATGATTTTGTTTCCTCTGCTTTGGAAGTTTCTTCACTTTCCTCAGTTGTTAATTCTGACATTTCATGACTCGTTTTAGTGAATTCGATAGGGCTCGACTCTGGAATCGTCGGAGACATTCCAATTTTTGAAGCTGCATGATGTTCCACACTTTCTTCTATTGCTGATTTCGATGTTACGGGTACAACGGGGAGATTGGTTTCAGTGGATTCAGTGGATTTTACAGAGCTTGACTGTGAACTCTTTGGAGACATTTTTGTTTCCTCGGTCTCATGAGTTTCTTCACCTTCTTCGGCTGTTGATTCAGATGTTTCAGGTACTACAGTGTGACTGGTCCCGGTTGATTTCATAGAGCTGGACACTGGACTCGTTGAGAACATTTCAATTTTTAAAGGTGTTTCATGTTCGTCGGCCTCATGAGTTCCTTTACCTTCTTCGGCTGTTGATTCAGATGTTTCAGGTATACAGTGTGACTGGTTCCGGTTAATTTCATAGAGCTGGACTCTGGACTCATTGAGAACATTTCAATTTTTGAAGGTGTTTCATGTTCCTCGGCCTCATGAGTTTCTTCACCTTCTTCGGCTGTTGATTCAGATGTTTCAGGTATGACAGTGTGACTGGTTCCGGTTGATTTCATAGAGCTGGACTCTGGACTCGTTGAGAACATTTCAATTTTTGAAGGTGTTTCATGTTCCTCGGCCTCATGAGTTTCTTCACCTTCTTCGGCTGTTGATTCAGATGTTTCAGGTACTACAGTGTGACTTGTTCCGGTTGATTTCAGAGAGCTGGACTCTGGACTCGTTGGGAACAATTCAATTTTTGAAGGTGTTTCATGTTCCTCGGCCTCTGAGTTTCTTCACCTTCTTCGGCTGTTGATTCAGATGTTTCAGGTATTACAGTGTGACTGGTTCCGGTTGATTTCATAGAGCTGGACTCTGGACTCGTTGAGAACATTTCAACTTTTGAAGGTGTTTCATGTTCCTCGGCCTCTGAGTTTCTTCACCTCCTTCGACTGGTGATTCAGATGTTTCAGGTATTACAGTGTGACTGGTTCCGGTTGATTTCATAGAGCTGGACACTGGACTCGTTGAGAACATTTCAATTTTTGAAGGTGTTTCATGTTCCTCAGCCTCATGAGCTTCTTCACCTTCTTCGGCTGTTGATTCAGATGTTTCAGGTACTAAGTGTGACTGGTTCCGGTTGATTTCATAGAGCTGGACTCTGGACTCGTTATTAAGAACATTTCAATTGTTGAAGGTGTTTCATGTTCTTCGGCCTCTTGAGTTTCTTCACCTCCTTCGGCTGTTGATTCAGATGTTTCGGATACTACAGTGTGGTTTGTTCCGGTTGATTTCATAGAGCTGGACTCTGGACTCGTTGAGAACATTTCAACTTTTGAAGGTGTTTCATGTTCCTCGGCCTCTCGAGTTTCTCCACCCTCCCCTGTTGACAATTCTGATGTTTGTGATTCACCGAAGTGACTCGTTTCAGTGGATTTTATGTAGCTTGACTCCGGGCTCATTCCTGTTTCTGAAGCTTTATGATATTCTGCGAATTCTTCTGTTGATAATTCTGATGTAGGTCCGATGGAGGGATTTGTTTCAGTAGCTTTCACTGAGCTGGATTCGGGTCTCGTTGCTGACATACTTATTTTCGGAGTTGTTTGGTGTTCTTCGCCTTCTTCTGTTAATAATTCTGATGTTTCAGATCTAGCGGAGTAACTTTCAGTGGATTCTACAGAGCTTGACTCTGGACTCGCTGGAGACAATTCCGTTTCCTCGGCTTCATGAGTTTCTTCACCTTTTTCAGTTCCCAATTCTGACGTTCCAGACAGGACAGTGTGACTCATTCTAATGGATTCTACAGAGTTTGACTTTGGAATCGTTGAATATGAAGCTGTAGAATGTTCTTCACCTCCTTCTGTTGATAATTCTGATGTTTGAGGTTCAACAAAGTGACTCATTTCCGTGAACTCTAGCGAGCTCGACTCTGGACTCGTTAGAGATGATTTTGTTTCTTCGGTTTCGTGGGTTTCTTCACTTCCCTCAGTTGTTGATTCTGATATTTCAGTACGACTCGTTTCAGTGGATTCTAGAGGGGTTGACTCTGGAATCGTCGGTGATATACCAATTTTTGAACCTTCATGATGTTCCACATTTTCTTGTGTTGGTGATGTCGAAGCTCTAGGTCCAACGGAGTGACTTGTTTCAGTGGATTCTACTGAGCTTGACTGTGAACTCTTTGGAGACATTTTTGTTTCATCGGCCTCATAAGTTTCTTCGGCTCCTTCTGCTGTTAATTTAGATGTTTCAGGTACTACCGTGGTGCCAGTTGATTTCATAGAGCTCGACTCTGGACTCATTGGAGAAATTTTTGTTTCTAAAGCTGTATGATATTCTCCGATTTCTTCTGTTGATAATTCTGATGTATGAGGTCCGACGGAGGAATTTGTTTCAGAGGCTTCCACTGAGCTTGACTCTGAACTCGTTGCTGACATCGCTGTTTTTGGAGTTTTTTTATGTTGTTTTCCTTCTTCTGTTAGTAATTCTGATGTTTCAGATCCACCGGAGTAACTCGTTTCAGAAGATTCCATAGAGGTTGACTCTGGACTAGTTGGAGATGATTTTGTTTCCTCGGCTCCATGAGTTTCTTCACCTCCTTCAGTTCCTAATTCGGATGTTTCAGGCACGACAGTGTGACTCATTCCAGTAGATTCTACAAAGGTTGACGATGGACTTGTTGAATATACACCAGTATTCGAAACTGTATGATGTTCTCCACTTTCTCCTGTTGATAATTCTGATGTCTGAGGTTCAACGAAGTGACTCGTTTCAATGGATTCCATGTAGCTTGACTCCGGACTCATTGAAGACATTCCTGTATTATCTTCGATTTCTTCTGTTGATGATTCTGATGTATGATGTCCAACAGTAGGATTTGTTTGGGTAAATTCCACAGAGCTTGACTCTGGAATCGTTGTTGAAATTCCTGTTTTTGGAGCTGTATGATATTTTTCGCCTTCTACGAGTAATCCTGGTGTTTCAGACCCAACCGAGTAATTCGTGTCAGTGTGTTCTTTAGAGCTTGACTCTAGACTTGTCGGGGATAATTTCGTTCCCTCGGCTCCATGAGTTTTTTCAGTTCCTAGTTCTGACGTTTCAGGCAGAGTGGATCTTCAGTTTTCTTTGTTCTTCCCTTCTTTTTTTAATTTTTGGTTTAGTTTCCAAGGAGCTCAACTCTGGAAGGGTGGAAGACTTTTCAGTTTTCGGAACATCTTCGAGTTCTTCTGAGTAACTCGTTTCAGATGATTCAGAGCTCAACTCTTGGCTCGTTGGAGACAATTTCGTTTTTTCGGTTCCATGAGTTTCTTCTTCGCCTTCTTCAGTTCCTAACTCTGACGTTTCAGTCTTGATAGTGTGACTCATTCCAGTGGATTCAGGTTCGATGGAGTGACTCGTTTCAATGGATTCTACAGAGCTCAATTCTGGACTCATGGAAGACATTCTTGCTTCCAAAGCTGTATGATTAACTTCTACTCCTTCTGTTGCTGATTCTGATGTTTGGGTTTCAACATAAGATTTTGTTTCAGTGGATTCCATAGAGCTTGACTCTGAGCTCATTATTGATGCAATTTCGGGAGATATACGATGTCCTTCACCTTCTTCTGTTGATGATTCTGATGTTTGATGTTCAAGAAAGTGACTCGTCGAGGTAGATTCCACATAGATTGTCTCTGGACTTGCTTCACCTTCTTCTGTTGATAATTCTGATGTTCGAGGTTCAACGGAGGGGATAGTTTTGGTGGATTCGACAGAACTTGACTCTGAACCCGTTTCGGGCCTTACAGCGTGACTGTAGGAAGATTCTGGAGATTCTGCAGGGCTTGATCCTAGACTTGTTGGCCCAATAGAATGACTTTTTTCAGTGAACTCAGCAGTGCTTGACACTTGACTAGTTGAAGAAAATCCTTTTTTTGAAGTGGCATGGATTTCTTCACCTTCTTCAGTCAATAATTCCACAGAAATTGACTCTGGACTCGTTGAAATCATTTCTGTTTCCTCAGCTGCATGGGTTTCTTCACCTTCTACAGTCGGTGATTCTGATGTTTCAGATCCGACAGTACTACTCTTTTCAATAGATTTCCCAGAACTTGACTCGGGTTTTGTTGAGGACATCTCCGTTTTTGGAGCTGCATGAATTTCTTCTTTTTCAGTTGAATATCCCAATATTTCAGGTTTTACAGAGTGACTCCTTATATTTTGTTCCATATACCTTGAAACTGGTTTCGTCGAAGATGATTCCATTTTCTCACCTGCGTTAGTTTCTTCAGTTGTTAATTCTGATGTTTCGTGTCTCACACCGTGACTCATTTCAGTGGATTCCATAGCGCTTGACTTTGGTTGAGGATATTTGTGTCCTGGAAGTTGCAATAATTCCTTCACCTTCTTCAGTTGGCAATTCTGATGTTCCAGGTTCGATAGTGTTACTTATTTCAGCGGATTTCACTGTTTTCTCAACTGTATGCGTTACCACACCTTCCTCAGATGATGATTCCGAGTGACTTGATCTAGTGGATTCCACAGAGTCTTCTGGACTTGTTGGAGACCTTTCTGTTTCCGAAGCTGTATGAATTTCCTCATCTTCTCCAGTTGATGATTCCGTTATTTCAGGTTCAACAGAGTGCCTCAATTTTGTGGATTCCACAGATTGAGACTCTAGGTGATTCATTTCATTGTATTCTGAAGTCATCTCTGGTACGTTTGTGGACATTTCTGAATATAGTGTGTGAGCTGAAGCACCCTCTTCAATTAGTATCTGTTTTTCGGAATCGGATTTTTTTGTAGTTTCAAGAGTTGATATGGTCGCTGGATGCGTTGCAAGTTGTTTCATATTTTCGGTCTGAAGTAGTGATTTTTCTGCAAATACAAAATGTTTCCAGAATGATGATGATTTACCGAGTCCCGGCCAAAATTAATAAATTTATCCAAGTTAAAGTACCTGAGATTCAATGCAGATCTCATATTCTTCGTAAAATCAGAAAATAGACATTATTTATGAGTTTAAAGACTATTCAAGAAAACATACTAGGCAAGAGAATAGAAACAGTTGTGATATGAATATATACAGGGTGTCCCATATAAAACTCCGCGGGCAAATATCTGGGAAATGAAAGATGATATCTATATTTCGTGAAAGCAGATGATCTTGATGTCAAAGGGTGCTCTTACTTCATAAACTTGGAAAAACACGGTGATAAAAATGAAACAGTACTCCTATTCATTGATAAATGATTCATATGTCGACAAGTTACAATTTAATTAGTGATGATAAGCAGATACTCTCTTGGAATTGTCCTTGAGTCATATCCATGCGATACCGACAAGTTTAAAAAGGGTTGAAGGACATCAATCCAAAATCAATCGCAGTATCAAATTCAATCCGAGTACCAGCCTCAATCGATATACCGTGTGACACAGACTCATGGTACACCCCCTTTTCTCCCTTGTTTCTCTAGCTATATTTCTGGAACATTAAATATGCTCACTAGACGGCACTTCTTGACATATTTGGAAAAAAAACAACTTCCGGTTTTTCCGGAAATGACATCAACTTTCGATTTTCAAATGGGACATCCTGTATATTATTACATTTTTGAAATCTTCGTAATTATCTGAATCCAATGATACCTTATAGTTGATATGTCATTTGTCAGAACACTTTATTTTATTTTTCGATCTAGAGAGGCATGAACTCCCTAAAATGATTCCAAATAATCAAAATAATGCTACACTATATACACCACTATAGTATTGTGGTTCGAAATACGTGCCAAAACAGTAAAACAAAACGTTTTTCTACTCGAAACTCCATTTTTTCAAATGGTACCATAATGGTACTCTGACGTCATTCGAAAGTACCATCGATGGGGTATCCATCCATATTAACTCTTTGTGAAAAAAGTTTAAGTATCTTCTCGGTTCAATAACAATAATTCATCAAGGTGGCTATGGAACACAGATCACATTTTGACGTTTCGATAATACGTAATAGTCAGATAGTCACTGAATACATTATTTAATTGATCGCATTGATAATAGAAATAAGTTAAGAATGCCACCAGTTTGTAACAGAAAAGTTGTTGCTCAACAGCTGTACTCGGAAAGATACCCCGAACGACAATGTCCGGCTCGAAATTACTTCAAGCGTCTTGAAGAGCTGTTCAGAAGAGAACCTGATAATAATGTTGGTAATGAACATAATATTGTTTCATGAGAGTGGAAATCGATAAAACAGCATCTCTTAGGGAGATCGCTTCCGAGTTGGATACCAGTCGTGAAAGTGTCAGGAGAATTTTGAAAAAACAAAAGTATGGATGAAATACACAGCAAAGTCATGGTAGGGCATCCAAACCGGACCCTGACGGCTGACCTTCTGAACCTGAACAGAACGAAGGCTCGTATAATAATAGGTCTGTTGACTGGACACTGCGGCCTAAGAAAACACCTAAACACCATGGGAGTACGCAGGGAAACCGTGGAGTGTAGGCTGTGTGATGAAGAGGAGGAAACATCCTCTCATATTATCTTCGACTGTGACGCCCTAAGTAGTAGGCGACACAGAACCTTTGGAGAGATCAGCCCGGAAACAGGCATGAATCCGAAGAACCTTATCAACAGGCTTCTTAACCTAATTAAAGGCACAAACCTGTTTGAATGAGGAACCACTGACGACAGAGTGATAAAATAGACCCCAGCTGGTCGCAGTGTCAAGGGAAGCTAAGTGCCAACCCTGTCTCTGGCTCGTCAGCTTTCAACCAACCAACCAACCATGGATGAAATATCAAATGCATCAACGTTTGTACGAAGACGATAGTATAAGAAGGATGGAATATTGCAGGTGGGTACTAAGCAATAATGAACAGCCAAATAATGAGTTTCTGAAAACAATTGTATTCTTCGATGAGTAAAGATTCACCAATCTTGGTTTATTTAACGAACAAAATACTCGATATTGGACGCAAGATAATCAGCATTTATGTAGGCAGGGGAAATTCCAAGAACGTTGTTGGTTTAATGTATGATGGCTAGGCGTATTTGGAGATCGGATAATTGGTCCCAAAATATTTTATGGATCTTTGAATGCTTGAAAGTTTACTCAGGAATGAAATTGAAGATTATTTAGAAGTGTTACGGCTGAATCTTGAAAATTAACTGTTTTTTCAGCAGGATGGTGCATGTATTATTTCCGTGACCGATTTGGGGAAATGAGGATTGGAATACATGGTCCTGTTAGGTGGCCCGCAAGATCACCTGACTTAACCCCTTTAGATTTTTTATTTGAGGTTACTTGAAAAACATCGTTTACAAAACATACCCAACGACCCGCGATGACCTAGAATTACGGGTTAGACAAGCCATTCAAAGTATAACGCCTCCACAATTGAACAATGCTATTTGAAAAACCGCGAAACGAGCTCGAAAATGTTTGGATGTTGGTGGTGGACATTTCAAACAGCTATTATAAGATTTTTTTAATGTTGTTTCGTTATTAATTAAATTGTGAGAGAGAACCTAATTGTTATTCCTTTGATTACATTGCCATTTGAACCTAGGCTTTGAGCCTTCGAGATTTAGGAGCTCTATAGGTTGGATGAAATATTGACCAGATCTCCGTAAAATAACTCATTTCTATATTCAATCCGATCAATTCAATAATGAATTCAGTGACTAACTGACAACTACAGATTATCGAAACGTCAAATTGTGATTTGTGTTCCATAGCCACCTAGATAAATTATTGTGATTGAACCGAGAAGATACTTAAACTTTTTTCAACTAAATTATTGTATTCGTATTGGTTGTACACATAAAAATAAGTTAAAAAACTGAAACCCCGACTACTGAAAAATCACGCGTTGAAAAGTATGAAAACCTTCAATTTACCTTTTAATGCATAATTGTGATATATGCAACCAAACATACACGAAATCGACCATTAATAACCTGTAAATGGTCGATTTGGTCCATTAGTATAATTGTGGTATAGGCAACTAACATACACGAATTCGAATATTATTCAAATGTCAAATCATATTACCTTCCGCTGTCAAATTTATGTATTTTAAAATCCAAATATTGTAAGTTTCCTCCTAGTTGAAGGAAATGGATATCGAAAATTTCACGTTGACCCCAGGAACGAGGTCGACGGAAATTTTTTGTAATCAACTCGTATATTAAAATATCTCGATCATTAATCTCCACCATTAATACACTAGTTGATTAAATAAATATTAATGTATTTAATACATATTCATAGTGATGTCCAAGGATAGCCGTGGTCATATGCCACCTACCCTAACAAAACAATAGATTCTAACAGTAGTAAGCGATCATAAGCTTTAGGGCAAAGTGGCATATGACCACGGCTATCCTCTGAACATCACTATGAATATGTATTAAATACATTAAAATATATTACGTGTAAGTTGTTTATTTAATAGATGATAAATATTGAATAGTTTGTACATAACAATTTCAGATCAGAATATTTTCTTGTTTCATACTTTTAAAGCGTGATTTTTCAGTAGTCGGGTTTTAGTTTTTGAACTATTTTTATTTCATACTTTTTAGAGCGTGATTTTTCAGAGGTCGGGTTTGAATTTACTTTTTATTTAAATTACTTTGGGGTTATAATTTCGTGATAAAGTATTTGCAGAACTGCTTAACATTTTTCTTTGTTTATGTTTAATTGATTTACATGTATCTAGGTAATATACCGCGTGGTGGTACCCTCAGCTTATGACAATATTGTTACACACGTTTTGTTTTTTTTTATATAATTTTAACATGTGTACCATAGCCCATAATGAAAAATGCATTTTTCATATATGTATTTTGGGTAGATTTGGAGAGAAAATATGTTTGGCTCACATCTGAGGCGTGATTTTTGAATTTATTCCCAATCATCGGGTGCATGCAAGCAAAGCCGCGAGAAACAGCTAACAATATATATATATATATATATATATATATATATATATATATCTGGAATGTGATAATTAAACCCTTTCATTCGATACCCACTTCGGCATCATAAAAAATAATTTTTCAGCTCCTAAATTTATGTCCTCCAGAGGGCGCCAAATTCAATTCAATATGACGTCACATAGCCTATGACCAGCGGAATATCAAGACGCTTCCAACGATACCTCATTTGTCAAATTATGATAAGTAGTTTAGAAGTTGAGGGAACTGATGAACATACATACATACATACATACCGGTCAAAATCATAACCCTCCTTTTTGCTTCGCCGTAGTCGGGTAAAAAATAATTAATATGGATGGATACCCCAGCGATGGTACTTTCGAATGACGTACCATTATGGTACCATTTGAAGAAAAAAAACGAGTAAAAAAACGTTTTGTTTTACTTTTTTGGCACGTATTCTCATCCACAATACTGAATCGAAAATGCGATTATTTTGATTATTTGGAATAATTTTAGGGAGTTCATGGCTCTCTAGATCGAAAAATAAAATACCAACTATAAGGTATCATTGGATTCAAATAGTTACGAAGATTTCAAAAATGTAATTTCCGGAAAAACCGGAAGTTTTTCTTTCCCAAATATCTCAAAAAGTGCCGTCTAGTGAGCATATTCAATGTTTAAAATACCATGATTCTGTGTCACACGGTATAGTACGTCTTTTATCTTCACAATTAATTCTTATTTAATAGACAGTGACAGTGTCAAAACTTTATCGAATTTTTGATTATTCTCGCGAAGGATTTTTCTTAACGGTTACCAACTGGGAAGTCACAAAACTATCATCATATTTTGCTTCCCAGACAGACACTCCAGTTACAAGTTGGTTTTATACATACAATTGAGTTTGTCCCTATCTATTTAAAATTAATTATATTTATCAGTGTTATACAGAGCAGGCTTCCACAAATTATGGGTGAAATATCAATGCATTTTCCTTTTTTGGTGTAGTTGAGAGTTAAAGAAAGTATCGCAAATTGAACAAACTCATCGATGAAAATCCGAATACAGGATGTGAGTTAATTTAGCTGCTCAAATTAATTTTTCATGTTGAATTTTCTAAGGAAAATCCAACGCTCTGTACAGTCTAGTCGGACATTGCCGTAACAACTGGACGATGACTAAGAGTGGGTGTGAAACCAGAGCTTTGAAGTTGTAACGAAGCATTTTTCCGAGCTCCGTTATCAAGAACGGCTAACCAAAATTTTGAAGTAACTTTGGTACGTCTATTCCTATTTGGAGGTTTAATATTAATTATGGATTGGCAACAAAATAATGACCCGTTTAGAAAATAAGTGTAAATATACAAAGCTACTGGAGCTACAAAACCGAGCAATAGAAAGTTCTATGCCTTTTTGGACTGTACAGAAAGACTAAAATACTTTTCTCACTGCTTTTACTATGAGAGTAGAGAAAGGTAGATTCGTGTTAGTAAAAACGTAATATGATTATTCATAAGGGGACAAAAAGATGAGCTGCTTTTTGGTCCAGTTCATATGGGAATCATACAAAAAGAGCGTCTTTCTTTATACGGTTTTTGTCCTATTTTTCTTTTAAATCCGGTGGATATAAAAGTCGAGATTTAATTAGGATCGCTCTCCTTACTTCTGTGTCGAGCACAAGCTCTTTTACTTCCCGTCCGGGAGGGAGCCCTTTTGGCTTTCGTTCCGAGAACAACGTTCATTGTATTCTCTAGAACAAGTGATTAAAATCGTTCTGCGAGTCGCGAGCTTCAAATAAAATAGTTTTCCGTAAAGCATAAGCATTCTAGCAAAAGCTTTGTTTAAGTAGTGTGGTAACCGTAAGCGAAACATTGTGTATAAACCTTTGATAATCTGTTGATTCGATTGTATCATTAAGGCATCTTTATAACTAATTGCCCTGTTGTGTATATTTCCCCCCTAATGTGTTTGATAACCGTTTGAGTTTATCAGGTTGGCGAAACGCCTAATTGATTTCATATCGTGCATTGTAAATATTGCATTGAAAGAACGATTCAGCTGTGGAAATAATATAATCGCACAAGTGTAAAATATCTCAGTCCCGTGACATTCATGATAAATCAAGTAATGCATTATTTGTTATTTCGGATTAATTTATGTCGTGAGGTATTTTATTGATTAGCTAATATTTACTGTAAACTCACTCTTTCGGCTGTTACAGTTATTGAGAGTGTAGAGTAATTCATAGAAGTTTGGTATTACATTGTTCGTAATATATAAACTGATGTATCACATCTAGCTCGTTGTTCTTGTATGCTGAGACCCATTAACGGGAGCTCGGTGATTCGCGTTTGTCCATCGAAACTCTGGGTTCAAGTCATGGTTGAGAATGGAGTATTCTTTTTTTTCGTAAATATGTCAGTTTTTCTGGCATTGACCGAGTGACAGCAATCGTCGGGAAAAGAATTCAGAATATATATTATTCTCCCGATACTTGTTCAGCAAAAATCTAATATTTCGATAAAATTATTAAATTGAAGATATCATAAACGTTGGTAATAAATTAAAAAAATTGTGAAAATTAACTAAGTTAATGTTTAGATAAAATTTTCCTATCCAATTGAGTGTTATTGAAGTTCTGATAACCGTTTGTAATAAATTTAAAACTGTGAAAATTTACGAAGTTAGTATTTAAATAAAATTATTGTGGTTACCTTTGAAAGCTTCTATGGAAAATACCTTTCCTTTTGCCAGCATATCAACTATGGACTGACTGTCTGTGCAATCAAAAGCAACCGGAATCAGTCCCAAGGGCTGTAATTAAAGCCTACAGACCTTTGGAAATTTCAATTAAGTCAAAAGACCAGACCCCTGGACATTCCGTATCCCCATCTGTTGCTACCCCTGGTAAGTGAGTTTAAAAGTAGTTTGAGTAAGTGCCTGGGCGTCATAAATAAAGTAACGATTTCTAGGAAAAATAGTAGTATTCCCGACAGCTAGAAAATCGCGTTACAAAGTAGAGAAATGTTGATCAGTGCATTTGGTTTCGCAGGCATTAGTTGTT
Source organism: Gonioctena quinquepunctata (assembly GCA_018342105.1). Classification (NCBI taxonomy): domain Eukaryota; kingdom Metazoa; phylum Arthropoda; class Insecta; order Coleoptera; family Chrysomelidae; genus Gonioctena; species Gonioctena quinquepunctata. The sequence goes on from JAFIRS010000334.1 coordinate 353,181, forward strand.
GTCTGCAAGGCCTACCCTGTACTGGGGCAAAAAACCTCAAAATCGGTAAACAGGTGGTCAACCCGCAAAGTAACCTCGTATTGAGCGGCTCAGCAGTTGGGGAAGCTAACCCACTATAGTTTAGCGACGTGGGTCAAACATCTATCAGAAAACAACTACTTTCCTGGCTAATGCCACGGCGAACGTTGCATTACATTTGATTAATAATCGTGCTGAGCCTCTCAATACAAGGTTACTTTGAAAATGCTCCCAATTAATTGTTTTAGGAACATTGACGTCCTCTACAAGCTGAACTGATGAGTTAACAGTTTATTATTTCATGACTTTTTTGTCTAGGGTTCCATTGAGTTGAATGAACGTGATCAGGTAGTGCACAATACTGAACTTTTACACTCATTGTAGGTCTTAGGATGTTTGGCCCATGGAAACTTCTGATTAAGAAATAATGAACTATCAATTGATTACAAATTCGATGAAATTTCCTATAAGAAATGTACGGCGTTCTTTAAGATCACCCTGATGCCTGAAAGACGAAGCGAGATTTTCCGTTCATTTTCAAACATCTCTTTAAAAATTTGTGGAAATGAATCGATATAAAATTCCATACATACCCACCTAGTTCAGTCGGAATTTGCGTCGTATGTTCCCACTGTACAGTCGTGTGAATCGCTTGTAGAATTTCTTCTGTAATTTCTGAACAAGTTTCGCAAATTGTTGATTCTCTCGGACCATTGGTGAAAGCGAATTCCTCCAACTGTTCCTCAGTTGGCTCTAAGGGCAGAGTAGTTTTTTGGGCTTCCGCTCTAGAAGACATGATCGCTATTTCTTCAGACGAACCCAATCGTACTGGTGTTGTTGACGTTTCTTGTTTAGATGTTTCTGAAGACACTGTGTGTGATGATCGGGTTCCATGTTCAGTAACTTCTGTTGAATTGGATTGTATCTGCATCTGCATTTCTGTTTTCGATGTCTCTGTAGCTATTTCAGCGGGTTGCATACTTTCAGGAGTCAGAAATTCAGTAACTGTTGTTCCAGAAAGTCCGATAGTATTTTCAGGAGGAACTGAATTGGACACTGTTCCGGTATTTCTTGAAGCTTCGGTTGAAATTTCATAAGGTGGAATATATGTCGATATTGCGGGTACTTCAACTTCTGTTGGCATCAGTCCACCTACTTCTGATGTAGGAGTTATTTCGGTAATTGTATATTCAGTTACTTTTGTGTATTCCTCTATTGGCTTCGAAGTAGTTTCTGTTTCATTTGAAATTATTCCTGGCTCTGATGGATTTATTGTTTTTGATTTCCTATTCATGTGTTATTTATTTTGGTTAAAATTTTTATTTTTTTTAAAGAAAGTCTGATAGTATTTTCAGGAGGAACTGAATTTGAAACTGTTCCGGTACTTCTTGGAGTTTCCGTCGAAATTTTATTAGGTGGAATATATGACGATATAGCGGGTACTTCAACTTCTGTTGACATCAGTACACCTATTTCTGATATAGGAGTTATTTCGTTAATCGTAGATTCAGATACTTTTGTGTATTCCTCTAGTGGCTTTGAAGTAGTTTCTGTTTCACGTGAAATTATTTCTGGCTCTGATGGATTTGTTGTTTTTAATGTAGACGTTCCATATTCAGATATATTCGTTGATTCTTCCAATTCTGCGCGACTCTCTGTTTCAGATTCAATACTTGAATTGTATTGCATCTGAATTTTTGAGCTTGATGTAACTATTTCAGAGGGTTGCATACTTTCAGGGGTCAGAAATTCAGTAATTGTTGTTCCAGAAAGTCCGATAGTATTTTCAGGAGGAACTGATTTGGACACTGTTCCGGTACTTCTTGAAGTTTCCGATGAAATTTCATAAGGTGCAATATATGACGATATAGCGGATACTTCAACTTCTGTTGACATCAGTATACCTACTTCTGTTGTAGGAGTTATTTCGTTAATCGTAGATTCAGTTACTTTTGTGTATTCCTCTATTGGTTGAGTAGTTTTTTTCATTTGAAATTTTCCGGGGTTTTTTTTTTTGTAGACGTTCCATATTCAGATATCTTTGTCGATTCTTCCAATTCTTTGTGACTCTCTGTTTCAGGTTCAACACCTGAAGTATTTTGAATCTGACCCTCCGAAGGCAACTGAATTTCTGAGCTTGATGTCTCTGTAGCTATTTCAGCGGGTTGCATACTTTCAGGAGTCAGAAATTCAGTAATTGTTGTTCCAGAAAGTCTGATAGTATTTTCAGGAGGAACTGAATTTGAAACTGTTCCGGTACTTCTTGGAGTTTCCGTCGAAATTTTATTAGGTGGAATATATGACGATATAGCGGGTACTTCAACTTCTGTTGACATCAGTACACCTATTTCTGATGTAGGAGTTATTTCGTTAATCGTAGATTCAGATACTTTTGTGTATTCCTCTACTGGCTTTGAAGTAGTTTCTGTTTCACGTGAAATTATTTCTGGCTCTGATGGATTTGTTATTTTTAATGTAGACGTTCCATATTCAGATATATTCGTTGATTCTTCCAATTCTGCGCGACTCTCTGTTTCAGATTCAATACTTGAATTGTATTGCATCTGAATTTTTGAGCTTGATGTAACTATTTCAGAGGGTTGCATACTTTCAGGGGTCAGAAATTCAGTAATTGTTGTTCCAGAAAGTCCGATAGTATTTTCAGGAGGAACTGATTTGGACACTGTTCCGGTACTTCTTGAAGTTTCCGATGAAATTTCATAAGGTGCAATATATGACGATATAGCGGATACTTCAACTTCTGTTGACATCAGTATACCTACTTCTGTTGTAGGAGTTATTTCGTTAATCGTAGATTCAGATACTTTTGTGTATTCCTCTACTGGCTTTGAAGTAGTTTCTGTTTCACGTGAAATTATTTCTGGCTCTGATGGATTTGTTGTTTTTAATGTAGACGTTCCATATTCAGATATCTCCGTTGATTCTTCCAATTCTATGTGACTCTCTGTTTCAGGTTCAACACCTGAAGTGTATTGCATCTGAATTTCTGAGCTCGATATTACTGTAGCTATTTCAGACGGTTGCATACTTTCAGAAATCAGAAATTCAGTAACTGTTGCTCCAGAAAGTCCGATTGAATTTTCAGAAGGAACTGTATTGGACATTGTTCCGGTACTTCTTGAAGCTCCAGTTGAAATTTCATAAGGTGAAATATATGACGATATTGCGGGTACTTCAACTTTTGTTGACATCAGTCCACCTACTTCTGATGTAGGAGTTATTTCGGTAATTGTAGATTCAGATACTTTTGTGTATTCCTCTATTGGCTTTGGAGTAGTTTCTGTTTCACGAGAAATTATTTCTGGCTCTGAAGGATTTATTGTTTTTAATGTAGACGTTCGATATTCAGATATCTCCGTTGATTCTTCCAATCCTTTGTGACTCTCTGTTTCAGGTTCAACACCTGAAGTATATTGCATCTGAATTTCTGAGCTCGATATTACAGCGGGCTGTATACTTGGCATAATTGGCATTTGAACACCTTCTGAGATAGGAATCATTTCCCTGACTGTTGCTTCAAATGGGGCTGTAGATTGTTCGATTCGAACTCCACCAGCTGTAACTTCATTTGGTAACGTAGATTCTTCTATTGGTTTTGCAATCGTTTCTGTTTCTATTGGAACTGTCGTTGACATAGAAGACAAAAAGCTTACATGAGGTGGGCCATCTGTTGATTCTGAACTAACTTTCAATTCTGTTTGCATCTGGGTACCGGATTCGGTGATTGGAGATTCTCGGGATACCTCGAGAGATTCTGTAATCTCCGTGGGCATTTTAGTTTCTTTGATTCCTGTAGTCCCTGTAGTCCCTTCTATAGTGAGCCCCATTACTCCTGAAACTTCTGATGTACTTATTTCTGAAGATATGTTCAGACTTGCTACAGTAACAATACCCTCGAAATATTCTGTTGATATATTATACGAAGATTCCGTCTCTTCAGCTTGAGCCATCGAAGATGTCCCCGTCGATACAGATGTTGACGTTTCATAAAGTGGAGACGCATGTTCACCTGTAACGCTAGTTACCGCCAACGACTGCTTTTGAGAAGTTCCTAAAATCGCCTCGCCTTCTTGAGTCAAAAGAAGTATTGGTTCTGTGTTTGAATTGAATGAAGGTATCGATGATTCTTCTTCAGTCGTCAAAGTCACTTCAGGATGAGTGATCCAGAATGGTTCAGCTTTTCCATTATATCTTGTTGACATTGATTGACTGGTGCTTTCTATGGTTTCTTTAGTCAGTAAGCCACTTATTCCTACAGTCTCTGCGGAAAATTCGGTCCTTTCTAACAGTTGCGAAGGAATGACAGCAGTTGTTGATGATCTCCCCTCGGAATTCAGTGATACTTCCTTCAGTTCCTCTGCAGGTACTGATGATATACTATTTGCGAGTTCTTCAGATGGTGCTGCCATACGGGTAGAAGTTTCTTCTGACGTTTCACCTTCACTCGTTTCTTTGTGTTCCTTCGTTGTGAAATTCTTTCAACTTTTCCTGATTTCTTTTCCAAGGGGTTCTTCTGTTGAAAACTGAATAGTGGTTAACGTTGAATGACTTTCAGCCATCTCAGCTGTTTCTGTAACTGAAATGCTTTCTGTTTCATTCAAATTTTCTGCATTGACGTTGACTTGATTGAGTGACAGAATAGTCAGTTGACTTGTTGAGAAAGTTGAACTTTCACTTTTTCCAAAGGAAACTGTTTCGCCTTGGTTTTCATTCGATATCAATTCAGTTTCGGTGACATTCGAACTACTCGCAGTGATGCCAACATCACCGAGAGTTGGGATGCTCGTTGTAAAAACTGAACTTTGAATTTCTTCTGAGACTATAGGAACCTTTCCACCTTCCACAGCATGGGTGATTTCTGTTGTCTCTACAGGCATCTGAACACCAGTTTCTGTAGTAGTCAATACACTTTCGGTACTTTCTGTAGATAGAGATCGCAGTGTCGAGAATATTGAGGCATACATCGAGGCCTTTTTAGTGATCTCGGTTTCTGTTATTTCCGAAGTAGGCGTCGAGAGATGTTCAGTCGTCTCTAATGTTTCCATGAAGGACGAAGCGGGAGTCAATGAAGCTTCTTCGTGTTCTGGTGTCGTTTCCTTTGTAATTTCCTCATATTCTCCTTTAAATTGCACATTTGAAGTCAGTTCTGTCTCTCTTGAAGTTTCAGTTGACAAAGGAGATGATGAAATTATATTCAGTGAAACGTTAGACACTTCCGTTGATGATATGAGTTGTGTTGGTGTTTCTACTTCTGTTGTGAATGTAAAAGATTCCGTTGTTGAAATTTCTTCAGACGTATTGATGACTGTCACTCCTACCTGCTCCACTGATGTCTCTGCAGGCATCTGAATACCAGTTTCTGTAGTGGTCAATACACTCTGGGTACTTTCTGTAGGTGGAGATCGCAGTGTCGAGAATGTAGAAGCATACCTCGAAGCCTGTTCAGTGGTTTTGGTTTCTGTTATTTCCGAGGTATGCGCCGAGAGATGTTCATTCGTCTCTGATGCTTCCATGAAGGACAAAGTGGGAGTCAATGAAGCTTCTTCGTGTTTTGATGTTGTTGTAATTTCAACATATTTTTCTTCAAATTGCACATTTGAAGTCAGTTCTGTCTCTCTTGAAGTTTCACTTGACAACGGAGATGATGAAATTATATTCGGTGAAACGTTGAAAACTTCCGTGGATGATATGAGTTTTATTGGTGTTTCTTCTTCTGTTGTGAATGTTGAAGATTCCCTTGTTGAAATTTCTTCAGACGTATTGATGACTGTCACTCCTACCTGCTCCACTGATATCTCTGCAGGCATCTGAATACCAGTTTCTGTAGTGGTCAATACACTCTGGGTACTTTCTGTAGGTGGAGATCGCAGTGTCGAGAATGTAGAAGCATACCTCGAAGCCTGTTCAGTGGTTTTGGTTTCTGTTATTTCCGAGGTATGCGCCGAGAGATGTTCATTCGTCTCTGATGCTTCCATGAAGGACAAAGTGGGAGTCAATGAAGCTTCTTCGTGTTTTGATGTTGTTGTAATTTCAACATATTTTTCTTCAAATTGCACATTTGAAGTCAGTTCTGTCTCTCTTGAAGTTTCACTTGACAAAGGAAATGATGAAATTATATTCGGTGAAACGTTGAAAACTTCCGTGGATGATATGAGTTTTGTTGGTGTTTCTTCTTCTGTTGTGAATGTTGAAGATTCCCTTGTTGAAATTTCTTCAGACGTATTGATGACTGTCACTCCTACCTGCTCCACTGATGTCTCTGCAGGCATCTGAATACCAGTTTCTGTAGTGGTCAATACACTCTGGGTACTTTCTGTAGGCAGAGATTGCAGTGTCGAGAATGTTGAGGCATACATAGAAACCTGTTTAGTGATCTCGGTTTCTATTATTTCCGAGGTAGGCGACGAGAGATGTTCAGTCGTCTCTAATGTTTCTATGGAGGACAAAGTGGGAGTTAATGAAGCTTCTTCGTGTTTTGGCATTGTTTCCTTTGTAATTTCCTCATATTTTCCTTCAAATTGCACACTTGAAGTCAGTTCTGTCTCTCTTGAAGTTTGAGTTGACAAAGGAAACGATGAATTTATATTCGGTGAAACGTTAGATAATATGAGTTTTGTTGGTGTTTCTACTTCTGTTGTGAATGTTGAAGATTCCGTTGTTGAAATTTCTTCAGACGTATTGATGACTGTCACTCCTACCTGCTCAACGGATGTCTCTGCAGGCATCTGAAGACCAGTTTCTGTAGTGGTCAATACACTCTGGGTACTTTCTGTAGGCAGAGATCGCAGTGTCGAGAATGTTGAGGCATACGTAGAAACCTGTTCAGTGGTTTCGGTTTCTGTTATTTCCGAGGTAGGCGTCGAGAGATGTTCAGACGTCTCTAATGTTTCTATGAAGGTCAAAGTGGAAGTCAATGAATCTTCTTCCTGTTTTAGCGTTGTTTCCTTTGTAATTTCCCCATATTTTCCTTCAAATTGCACACTTGAAGTCAGTTCTGTCTCTCTTGAAGTTTCAGTTGACGAAGGAAATGATGAAATAATATTCGGTAAAACATTGAAAACTTCCGTAGATGATATGAGTTCTGTTGGTGTTTCTACTTCTGTTGTGAATGTTGAAAATACCGCTGTTGAAATTTCTTCAGACGTATTGATGACTGTCACTCCTACCTCCTCCAAGGATGTCTCTGCAGGCATCTGATGACCCATTTCTGCCGTATTCAATAATCCACTCTTGGTACTTTCTGTTGACGAAATTAATGTCGAAGCCTGCTCAGTGGTCTCCGGCTCAATGGTTAATATTTTTTGGGATGCCTCAGTCTTGTGTTTTATATTTTGTTCTATCTCAGTTGATTCCTCCTCACTGGAAGTTTCGGTCGACGAAGAAGAGGATGATATTCCAAGTGATGAAAAGAAAGACACTTCTGCAGTTTCTGTTACTTGTGTAGGCAATTCGACTTCTTTTCCTGTGGTAGATATTGGGCCTCCCGTTTCCCTTTTCAATTCTTCTGTTGGAGTCAAATATTCCATCTCAGTTGATGTAACTTTTGGTGTTTCACTTTGTGCTATCTCTGATGTGGATTCAAGTTTTTTGAAAGTGTTTGTTAGGAGAGAAAATGATGATAATTCATTTGGAGGCTTGTGTGTAACTTCTGAAAGAACTGTTTCAGTGGTTTCTATTGGTACATATGTTATAGTTTCTTCACCAATTATGGACGTTGATTTAGTCTCACCTTCTAGGCTGACGTTTGACACATTGTTTCCTATTGGTGGATTATACGTCTCTTCTGTTGTTGGTTTGACCTCTGTAGGCAACTGAAAGATTACTTGAGGAGTCGGAAGTGTTTGAGTTTCAAACTCTTCTGAAGGTTTCGATGCTGCCATCTCTGTGAACATTTCACTTTCTGTTGTTTTCGATGCAGGGGTGGATTCTGCGTTTGTAGCCAAGGTTTGATTGTAAGTAACTTCAGTTGTTATCCTCAGTTTTGTGAGAGTTTGAGTGACTGTTTCTGGTATTGTTGATACTAGATTTTCTATATTTGCCGAAATTTCGGTTTCTGTTACACTTTCTTGTACTTCTTTCGTTACTTCGCCAACAATAAGCCCCTCTGTTGTTTCCGAAGATATATAATTTGAAGATATTTGACTTGTGTTCGATTCTTCCTTTGGGATCTCATTTTCAGTACTTTCTGGCGATCCTAAAGCTGTTTGAGGAATCAACCTCTCTGTTGAGGTGGGAGTTAATGTCAATATTTGTTCAGGTCCATTTGTTGTGACCTTCAGTTCATTCATCTCTGTTTTTGCAGTTTTCATCGATATAGTAGTCGATGTCTCCAGAATCGGTTCGGCTGGAGATGATTCTCCATGACTTGAGACTTGCATTTCCTCGGAAGTTTTTTCGAACATCTCCTCAGTAGTTTGCGTCGATGCCCATGATTCTGTCAATATTTTCTCCACAGGGACAATTGATCTTTCAGGAGTTGTTCCTTTAACTTCTGTATTTTGGTTTTCCAATTCTGTGGTGGAAGTCGATTCCCCAGTGCTTCCATATGCTTTTGATGTCAATACTGTGTCATACTTTGGGGTTTCAGAGGCTTCAGCTGTTCGCATTGGAGATGATATTTCTTCTGCCAACAAAGTACCATGAGTCAGGTTTCCTGGACCCTCTGAAAATGTACTTCCTTCTGGAATTTTACTCCCTTTGGTTTGAGTTGTAGAACTTCCTGCGATCAACTTTATATTTTCAGTGGTAACGAATTCAGTTGGTTCTGTTAATAGAATTGTTATTCTTTCAATGGATGGGATTCCATTTGGGATGGTCATGTTTGACGTTCTTGTTTCATATTTCTGAGTCACTGATACTATAGTCGATATTTCAGATATGGTACCATTTTCGTCATATTCCGGAATCTCTGGCGGCTCAACTCGAGATAAAAATTCCTCCAAGCTCTCTGTCACATTTTTTCCACTTAGATGTTTCCCTTCTGAGGTAGTTTCAATCGGTCCCTCTATTTTGTTTAAAGTCGTCGTTTTCCCAATTCCTTTTGAAGTCTCTTTTGGTTTACTCGTTGTTTCTGTGTTCACCAATGGAGACGTATCTGTGGTTTGTAATAATTCATTTGTCTCCTCAGTTCCTCCTGAAAATTCTTGTTCGTATGTAATTTCAGAAGTGTTCTCTTGATTAGTCGTTGATTCTCCAAAACTTGTTGGGTGCGATGAAAAGAGTTCTTCTGATGTCCCATCATTTATAAACACTGAGCTTGGATGTGAATTTGTTTCCTTTTGGTTAGGTGTTGATTGCCCTGAGGAGGAAGTTTCAATATATTCTTGGTTCGTAGGTGAAGTTTCTTCTGATGTTTCTTTACTCATAACACCTGAAATCGAATGTGACTTTATTCAGAGATGTCAGAGAGGAATAATTTTTTTCAAAATCAAAAACTGCCTTCTCGGTAGATGAATCCAAATTGCAAGGCTGACAATATGTTTATATATATATATATATATATATATATATATATATATAATACTATATATATATATATATATATATATACAGGGTGTCCCTGGACTTCCTCTTTTCCTTTCGGGAATGTATTGCTGGGGTCAAAATATCACCAGTACTTCATATAACTTTTGTTCCTAAAAGCCTTCGTTACCAAGTTACGGGCGCTCAAAATTACAAAATGAAAAGACAAATTCTTTGATAACTTTCAAAGTGAATATTGAAAATTATCTAAATTTTGGTGATTGACTAAACAAATGAATTCCTTCGATGAGCTTACATGCAGGAGTCAGTTGTTATGCTACAAAGTCAGGAACGGACTACTCCCGATGGTCCACACCCCAAAACTTTGGAATGACAGATAATTTTTCAATAGTTTTCAACAAAATAAGGTTACGTAGACAATTTTCTGGATAAAAGTACTCGTGTGGAAAGTCGATCGGAGCAACGATTCTTAATAAACATGCAGTTTTACTCGACGACATCAAACCCGATCGTCCACCATTATTTGAAATGAAAAATTTTCACAGTAGAAATACTAATGCAACAACATTGATAACAGGGATAATACAAAATATGCTGAAATAAAGTCGTAAACAAAAAGTACAGTACCTAGTTGAAAGTTTCATTCACAATGTAGATATTTTTTCAAATGAAATATCAAGTTATGTAGATTCGTGGTGTTTTTGAACTAACAAGCTACTCCACTATGAAATATTGAATTCAGTCCATATTTTGTATGTACGCGTGGAATAAGCACGTTTCGTGTTGTGTTATCTGAATATCATGAAACTCAACAATTGGATGTTGCAAATTCGTATTCACAGCTTAAATGTTGAGGAGTTTCACTGATAAGTATAATTTTATGGGAGAAAATCTTTAACCCGAAGATAAATTTATCTGAAAAAACGCACATCGGAAGACATAACTAATAAAAAGCAAACGAATAAACTACAAAAACTGGCTGCACATGAATAGGTGAAAAATATCCGGTGAATAAATTTATGTTCCATTTCTTCCACAGATGTTGACAAAAACACCTTGTAGAAAGAAATAAAATTAGTGTGGATACGAAATGACAACTGGAATGCGATTTTGTTTTGTTGAGTGGTGTCATTGTATTGTCAATATTCTAATAGGACAGTTTGAAGTGTTTTGATATGGCCGAACAGTTTACATTCAACGAATATGCAGATATGCATGCATTGTATGGACGAGCATTTGGTAATGCTGCAGAAGCCCGTCGTCTGTATGCCGAGCATTTTCCCAATCGAACGTTACCGGCAAGAGAAACGTCCGAGCGTGTCGATCGCAGCTTGAGGAAGACAGGTATGTCTAATGGATAATTAATTGGAGCCTGTTGTTTTATTTCGATATAATTGTAGGTTCACTTTTGCCAAAACGAGGTGGTGAGGGCGCTCCTAGGGCTGAGCGTACCGTTGTATTGGAGGAAAATATTTTGGAAGCTGTTGCTGATGATCCTTTAATGAGCATCAGAACCTTATCAGAACAGTTCCATACATCCAAGTCCACTATTCATAGAATAATTAGGGAACAACTGCTCCACCCATATCACATCCAGAAGGTACATGCAATGACACCTGAATATTTTCCAGCATGACTGGAATATGCCAATTGGTTCCTGGATAAGCAAAGAGATGATATGACTTTTATTACTCGAGTTTTATTCACTGATGAAGCAGGTTTCAGTAGAGATGGAGTAATCAACTCTCATAATCTCCACATATGGGCCGAAGAAAATCCCCATGGGATATTGCAAACCAAACACCAACGAAAATTCAACGTGAATGTTTGGGCTGGTATCATAGGAAACCATCTTATAGGACCATTCGTTCTACATGACCGATTGAATGGAGAACGTTATTTGGAGTTCATTCAGAACGATTTGAATGGACTTTTGGAACATGTTCCATTGCAAATCCGAAGAGATATGTAGTTTATGCATGATGGCGCTCCTTCTCATTTTAGTTTGATTGTGCGGGACCATCTGAACCAGATTTTCCCCAATAGATGGATTGGTAGAGGTGGGCCATATTCCTGGCCACCGCGGTCTCCGGATTTAAATCCATTGGATTTCTTTCTGTAGGGGCATCTGAAAAGCCTTGTTTACGCTACACCTATTCACACCAGATATGCCTTGTTGAATAGAATTACATTACATTGTGAAGCCATACGAAACGACCCTGACATGCTATTTCAAGTGCAGAGAGGGTGTTTGCGCCGACTAAGAAAATGTATTGAGAGAGACGGGGGTCATATCGAGCAGTTTTTGTAGCGGATTTTGCATTTCAGTTTGCTCTTGAGGCTTGCGATTGATTATTTACACCATGAGTTTTGTAAGGTAAACGTGTTTGCATGATAAAAATTCGTTATGAACATTGTACCTATCATTTCTATTTTCATTACAAATTAATCTTTTCGAATAATGGTAGACATCTCAGGTTGGATGTCGTCGAACAAAAATGCATTTTTATCAAAAATCGTTGCTCCGATCGATTTTCCACACGAGTACTTTTATTCAGGAAATTGTCCAGGTAACCTTGTTTTGTTAAAACATATTGACAAATTCCAGTCATTTCAAAGTTTTGGGGTGTGGACCATCGGGGGTAGTCCGTTCCTGACTTTGTAGCAAAACAACTGACTCCTGCATGAAAGCTCATCGAAGGAATTCATTTGTTCAGTCAATCACCAAAATTTAGATGATTTTGAATATTCTCTTCGAAAGTTATCAAAGAAAAACATTTTTCATTTTGTAACTTTGAGGGCCCGTAACTTGGTAACGAACGCTTTCAGTAACAAAAGTTATATGAAGTACTGGTGATATTTTGATCCCATCTATAGATTTCCGAGAGGAAAAGGGGAAGTCCAGGGACATATATATATATATATATATATATATATATATATATATATATAATATATAATATATAGTGGGAATTAACGTCTGTAATTATTATCTATGAAAACAATTTTTTCGGCATTCAGACAGGAAAATGACAACTTGAAACTGAAAAATAAAAATGTGGATCGGCCAGGAATCGAACCTGGGACCTTTCGATTTCTAGTCGAACGCTCTACCGTGTGAGCTACCAGTCCATGTTAGAATCCGGCGATTCACATCTTTAAATTCAGTTCCATGTTGGTGACGAAGATGATGATGGGGGTTATTGTAATGTATGCAAACAGTATCGTATACAACCTAATTGAATTTAATTGTTTATTCCTGGTGTCAATCCTATTTTGGATCTTCGACCAACTTCAAAACTCGAAATTCTCAGGTGTGTATAACTAGAGCCAAGTAATATATAATATATAGTGGGAATTAACGTCTGTAATTTATAACGTCTGTAATTTTTCAGTTTCAAGTTGTCATTTTCCTGTCTGAATGCCGAAAAAATTGTTTTCATAGATAATAATTACAGACGTTAATTCCCACTATATATTATATATTACTTGGCTCTAGTTATACACACCTGAGAATTTCGAGTTTTGAAGTTGGTCGAAGATCCAAAATAGGATTGACACCAGGAATAAACAATTAAATTCAATTAGGTTGTATACGATACTGTTTGCATACATTACAATAACCCCATCATCATCTTCGTCACCAACACGGAACTGAATTTAAAGATGTGAATCGCCGGATACTAAAATGGACTCGTAGCTCACACGCTAGAGCGTTCGACTAGAAATCGAAAGGTCCCAGGTTCGATTCCTGGCCGATCCACATTTTTATTTAAATTTTTTTTTCATTTTCCTGTCTGAATGCCGAAAAAATTGTTTTATAATATATATATATATATATATATATATATATATATATATATAATAATCAATTATTATTTTCAAGCACTTTCAAAAATGTTTGTGAAATTGTTTGTGACTGTAAAATAGAAGATTGTTTTTGTATTGCCCACCTGTCATTGTTGAAGATCTTGAATGTAACTCCTTTTCTTCTTCTGTCGATATAGATGACTGCGTTTGCTTGGTTGAGGTAGATCGCTCTGCTAGCATACTGAAAACGCCTTAATAATTTTCAGTTCTTAGAGTACTTTTGTACTGGTATATAGTTCGATTAGAGTCAGGAAATGTTTCTGTCTGCATCAAAATATATAGGTAGTTTTTCAAATTAATATGAGAAGAACATAAGATATATGTGCTATAAAAATTTTACCGTTCAGATATATCTTTTCACAGTGTCATTGAAATGTCTGCTTGTTATTTTATAAGGAAAACTTCAACGGGATACATTTAATGTCGAATTTAACCATTTAAAATATAAAATTTTTTATAGGTATCATCGTTATGTCGTACTATTGTTGAAATTATGCTTCTGATAACGCAGATAACTGTGGTGAGAGTTTTACAGAGTTCCACGTGATGAGAAAACAAAATTCTCCACGAAATTGAAAACATCAAAATCGATATAAATGTTCGTTTGTGTTTTATACTTCACACGTCCAAAACTCTCGCTTTTCAAATCGAATTAGATGTTTGCAACACGGAAAATATAAATTGCACAACAAATAATATATTAATAAATTTTATAATCTTAATACAATCAGTACTTAACAAATAGAAAATTGACGCAGTAAAACAATTTGTAGAATCAGGCAAGAGTGATCAAAAGATCAATAATCTCAATTCCTTCAGAATTTGAATTTGAATAAATAGAGAAATAAAATTTGTTGTATACTGAATAATTCGAATTCAACAGAAAAAACACCTACGAATTAATACATGAATTCCATTGCAATTGGCAATTGTTATCAATTTTGTATCTTTAATTTCAATCGATTAAATCTGGGACATTGTCAAAAGTGTGGAAAATCCGTCTGTGATCTCGCAATATTGCTTTTTCTAAATACCAGAAATGTGTTTGCTTTTATCTGTTTAAATGAATCGGTACAAATCTTGCAATCGATTTTAAACTTACCTCCCGATTAGCTAGAGACTTGAAATTTCAGACATAGCTCAGAACTGAATAACAATGCAATATTAACTCGCTCTGTCTGTTTGTTTGTGTGTCTGTAATAATAATAGTAGAAGCATTCGATTTTAAACTAACTTCTCGATAAGTTAGAGACTTGAAACTTTAGACATAGCTCATAACTGGATGACAAAGCAATACTAACTCGCTTTCTTGTGTGTCTGTCTGTTCGTTTGTCTGTAATAATGTTAGTAAGGAGCAATCGATTTATACTAACTGCAATAAAACTGAAATATGCCACAGGTCTCTGTCATAATATAATCAAGATATTTAAAATTGATTGCAAAATTTCACACACACACACACACACACACACACCCACACACACACACACACACACACACACACACACTTACTAAAAAGCAGAAAAACAATGATATACCACGTTTATAAAACGCATTGAAAAGTATAAAATAATTTATCCTAGCCTCATACAGATTTATAACCCCACTAACTTATGCCCGCGGCTTTGCACGCGTGAATTTCTGGAAGATATTATTTTTATACGCTTTCTTAGTTCAATGCAAAATACAATTTTGATAAATATGCTAACATTTCTCGTTTCCTTACGTGAGTTAATTAGAAATATTCCATATAGAATAGGATAGAATAAAAAAAAATATTCCCTCAATTTTATTATTCCATATAGCTGATTTTAGGTGATGAATAGATTGAAAGGGCCAAATCTCGATAAGGGGGTGATTTCTTGTCGAAAATTAAAGGAGGTCTTCCATGTAAACAAAAGCTAGGCCTTTCCTTGAAAAGTTAGACGTTTCCAAAAATGAAAAAAATAATATTTTTTTCTTGAAATTGCCGAACAGTTGAAGAAATGGCATTTTGTGGGCATGTCCTACCAATAAAAAGGCTACCTATGATTATGTTTTTATTTTGTTGTGATCATTTTTTACCAGAACTTTTTAACGAAACAAAATTTCTCAATTAAAAAATATGTGTTGAAAAGAACAATTCATTGCAAAACTTTTTCAACTCCTGTTAGTTGTGTCCGTAAAAGAGATTCCTAATAAAAAAATGAAATACAACATTGTGCATGAACGGATCTTCTGTAAATGGAATCGAAAAAATCTAGTAGGTGGCTGTCACGTTTTGTTTGCACAACTTGTGACTATGAGACGAAGACTTGATTCCTGTCTAATGGTTGGAGGTGGTCATTTCGAGCAGTTTTTATCCGTTCCGTTTGATCTTGTTGCCTTTTTCTTTGTTGTAATACACATAATTTAGTTTTGTTTGTATTTTTAGTTTGATATTCTATTAAAACAAAACATGGTATTGGTACATGCCTACATTAAAAGTTAAAAAAAGCGGAATAATTTTAAAGTACTTCGATTGAATCCCAAGTTGTGCAAACAAATCATGACAGCCACCTACTAGATTTTTTCGATTCCATTTACAGAAGATTCGTTCATGCACAATGTTGTAATTTATTTTTTTATTAGGAATCGTTCTTTTCAACACAATAAATTGAGAAATTTTGTTTCGTTAAAAAGCTTGTTTTGGTTGAGTTTTGCAGAATTTAAAGGGAACAATTTTTGTCCTGCTTTCTGTTTTATTATTGAATAAATAATTTTTTGGATACTTTAAAACTTGTTTCTGTTCATTTCGTTTTTATCGACTATGGAAGAATGTACTACTGCATAACTTGAAAATGAATTTCTAATTTTCTGTTCTTTTCGAATACACTGATAACCTACCCTTAAATACATGATTTTAATGGAATATAATTCACAAATCCAGTAGCGTAGTCAGATTTTTATTACAAAATCGCTTCCACCACAAATCGCTCACATTGCCATAATTTCAGGAGTTATAACTGTAGAACGGAATGAGCTATTGACTTCGGATTTTCACTGTACAAGTTCACTGGTGTTCTACTTTGTATCGGCAGTGTTGCCAGATTTTAAATATGTCTATAATCTAAATAAAAATTATAATCAAATACTTTGTTTCCAAAATTAAAGTTGTTGTAACTTCGTTGTTAACCAATATTTTTTTATGAAATTTTGAAGGTTATTATTTATAACGACTACAAATCCAGTGGTGTAGTCAAATTTGAAAACAAAAATTGCATAATAAACTTTTGTCGTTTTTGACGAAGAAAAAAACCATAGAGTGCCTTGGAAATGAAACTGAAGTTATGAAAATTTGTGTCAAGATACAGTTTTTGATGCTTCATATTACAAAATATTTTTTTTGAGTTCGATTGAAAAATGCCTATTCTACAGGGGTGGTTTCATTTGAAATGGGTCACACTGTATATATATGTATATATATATAAATATATATATATATATATATATATATATATATATATATATATTGTAACGTAAATAAACTTAACTTGGTTTAATTAATTTATTTAACACTTAATCTACAACTTAATTTATATTACTACGCCACTGAATAGCTCGATCGTATGGGCTCGTTCAGACTGTCCACTCCCTCTTGAGGGCTCTCTATTTATCTCCGATACAGCATTCTCGATGTTTCGAATTCTTCCAGTTGGCGACGGCATGTTCCAATTGTTTCCAATATTGACCGTTGCATTACGCGGAAGAGGGACTGGATGGTTCTCGAATATCTCCGGGGATGATCTCATCGCTGTCGATGGCGACGCGGGAGGCGACAGGTCCGGCCTAGGTTCGTTACATTGCCCCCTTCTTAAAGACATTTCGTCCCGAAATTTCATCCTTGGAGTGTGACGATATCTGCATGACTCCCCATATCTGCACCGTGAAGTTCGATGGAAGTAACACTCCACGGTCTTCATGATCGGTCGTGGAAGAGGGTTACAGCAAACCAAAATCTTGACGCCGCTGGATCTGAATATCGCCTCCAGCATACTTCTTATGACTCTCCAGTCCAACCCATCAATACCACAGGATAATTTTGGAATTGCTAGATCCACCAGATTCTGGTCCACCATAGTATCTCTTAGTTTGGTGAGACTCTTCCAGACATCTTCATAAGACGGTTTATCTTGGGAATGCCTCTTGGTGACTAGGTAGTAGATGTTTCTCTGGCCTTTCTTCAACTGTAGCACCCCACCAACTTCTGGATTCTGCTCCCGCAGTGTTTGGAGTTGACCAAATTTCTTGGAGAACACTACGGCGATGCCCCTGGACATTCGAAGATCTCTGCCACACAGTGCGCTAGTGCGTAGTCAGCAGGCACCTCGAAAGGTCTCGTGACTCCTCTCTAGTAACCCCATGTAGAACTTTCTGCCCGTTTGAATACAAGGACATAAACTTCTCGAACGTCATATCATCCTCCGGTGGCTTGAGGGTGCGAACTTGGTCATGGTTTCCAGCGTATGGGGCCAACCTGTTGAAATGGACGACCCTTGGTTTCCCTCGGGGTGGCTTATGGATTCGGTACACAAGGTCGTTTATCCTTTTCACAATTTTATACGGGCCTTCCCACGAGTTCCGCAACTTTGGTGATAGTCCACGACGACGTTTGGGGTTGTACAGCCAAACCAGGTCATCAACCTTAAATCCTCCAGCGTCGGCCTTGATGTCATAGGTCTTCTTCATTTTATCGCTGGCACTCTGGATGTTCAACCGGACTCGTTCGTGGATGTCGTCCATTCTCTGCCGAAGTTTGCTGACGTAGTCCTCTCCCGCAGTGTCTTGTCCTGGCGGTATCCCAAACTTCAGGTCACAAGGCAGTCGCAGTTCTCGGCCCATTATAATACTAGCAGGAGTTTGACCGGTTGACTCGTGTACTGCGGATCGATAGGCCATCAGGAACAAATGAAGATACTGGTCCCAGTCTCTTTGATGGTCAGAGACAACCTTGGACAAGTGGCGGTTGATCGTCCTGTTCATCCGTTCCACCATTCCATCGGACTGCGGATGTAGGGCCGTGGTTCTTGTCTTGCGGATGTTCAGCAGTAGACATATTTCTTGGAAAAGGTTGGATTCGAAATTTCTGCCTTGATCCGAGTGCAGCTCCATTGGGATACCGAATCGACATATCCATTCTTTCACCAAGACGTCGGCGACGGTGATGGCTTCCTGGTTGGGCAGGGCATAGGCTTCCGCCCACTTACTGAAGTAGTCCATTGCCACAAGGATGTATTTATTCCCGTGGTCGGATACGGGAAACGGGCCGGCGATGTCAATGGCGATTCTCTCGAACGGGCTGCCTACGTTGTACTGACGCATCAGGGCCTTGGGGCGTATTCGAGGTCCATTGCTAGCAGCGCATACAGCGCACTTCTTGCACCAGTCCTGGACGTCAGCTTGACAATTGGCCCAGTAAAACCGTTGCCTCACTTTCTGCAGGGTCTTCGTCACTCCCAGATGTCCTCCGGCGACTCCATCATGGATTTCCCGCAGCACTTCCTCTCTTCTGTTCCTGGGAACAATTATTTGGCGTCTGTCTTCCCCACCAATATCGGCCTCCAACACACGTTTCAGGATCCCATTGTCCAGAATAAGAGAGTTCCATTGTGCCCAATAGGACTTAACAGCCGGCGAGTAACCTGCGACTTCCTGCCATGATGGTCTTCGATTGCCCTTCTTCCAGCTGACGACTAAGCCAAGGTCGGGGTCTCTCTCTTGGTCTTTCTGGATCTTGCTGTCATTCCAGTTGTCATCCATTGCCGCGGTTCTACAAAGTGTTGCTTCTTTCTCTTCTGCTCGTCGGCAATGTGAGCAATCATCTGGACATGGTCTTCGCGACAAGGCATCTGCATTCTTATGGCTAGTTCCGGCTCGATGTTCGATCTCGAAATCGAATTCTTGGAGTCTCTCGATCCAACGTGCTACTTGACCCTCAGGATTTTTGAACTGTAAGAGCCATTTGAGAGCTGCATGGTCAGTTCTCAGCAGGAATCTTCTTCCATACACGTACTTGTAGAAGTGCTCCACTCCCTTTACAACAGCTAACAGCTCTCGCCTGGTGACACAGTAATTGCGCTCTGGTTTGCTGAGCGTCTTGCTGAAATAACCAATGACCTTCTCCTGCCCCTCCTGGATCTGAGATAGGACAGCTCCAAGTCCCACGTTGCTGGCGTCCGTATCCAAAATGAACTTCCGTTGGGTAAGGGATAGCTCAGAACAGGTGCGTTAATCAAAGCTCCTTGCAGCTGTCCTGAACGAGTCTTGGCATTCTTCGGACCACTGGAACTTTGTTTGACCTTCCGTGAGCCTGGTCAGTGGTTTAGCGATGTTTGCGAACCCCAGCACATATCGGCGATAGTATGTGCACAAACCAAGGAAACTTCGAAGTTGGTGAATGTCTTTTGGGATGGGCCAATCCTTAACAGCATTGATCTTCTGGTCATCCACTGCTACTCCTTCCCAGAGACAACGTGGCCGAGGTATCGTACTTCTTTTGTGAACAGGTGGCATTTCTTAGGGCTCAGCTTCAATCCGAGTTCCCTCAATCGCAGGAATACTTCCTCCAAGTTTTTCACGTGGTCCTAGAACGATCTGCCGACCACAATTATGTCGTCGAGATACACTCAGACACGTGTTCCATGAGAGCCCCTTCAGTACTGATTCCATCAACCTTTCGAATGTGGCGGGAGCATTACAGAGCCCGAATGGCATAACGGTGAACTGCCACAATCCTGAGCCGATGGTAAAGCAGTCTTTTCTCGATCTTCCTGAGCGAGTTCTACTTGCCAGTATCCACTCTTCAGATCAAGGGTCGAGAAAATCGTGGAACCAGCCAACGTGTCTAGGGTGTCATCTATTCTCGGGAGAGGGTAACTGTCCTTCTTCGTGACATTATTAAGTTGGCGATAGTCTACACAAAAGCGTGTCGATCCATCCTTTTTCTTCACCAGTACGACTGGAGAGGACCAGGGACTGTCAGACGGTTCGATAACTCCTTCTTTTCCCATATCGCTGACTATTTTGTCAGCCTCTGCCTTTGGCAAGAGGAAGTCTTCTTGCTGATTGCCGGATCGGTCGGGACGGTTTATGTCTTTGGAAGAGATGGCAATAAATCTCTTAGTTTGGGCTGTTGAGCTGGTTTTATGTCTTTGGAAGAGATGGCAACTAATTTCTCTAGTTCTGTGGGCAAGTTGTTGGGTTGGCTAATCGTACCTCGTACGCCCCGGATCACGGATGAAACTGACGAGCAGTGCCCCAAAATTGTTCCTTTCTTCAAGGTCACTGGGAAATAATTGACATTCATGACCCTTACCGGCACAAATTTGTCAGCACGCAACAAGGTCTTCCCTAGTGCAATCCCTCGTCCAATTTTCTCATCATGAAGTTTGGGCTCGAACATCACCACGTCTCCACTGCTCGCACTCCCGTCCAGGCGAGCCTCCAGAATGGTTTCAGCCCTCTCAGGTACGCTTACATCTTCAGCCAACAGCACACGGATCAACTCTTCACTTCTCCCATGAAGTACCAGCTCTTCTCCGTTGACACGTAGGACGCCGTCTTTGAAATCCAATTCAAACCCTCTGGAATTCATGATGTCCATTCCGATGATTGCATCGTCTTCGATGTCCGCTACAAGTGCCTGATGTTTCACTTTAGTGTTGCCCAAAATTATTTCAATCGGTAGCTCGCCATATACAGTAGCTGGCTCCCCTGTTGCTGTGCGTAGCTTCCAAGTTGTCGGTTCAATCCGTTCCGGTGTTCTGGCAAAGGAAGGCCCGAGAATTGTCCTAGTCGCACCTGTATCTAGCAGCATGGTGCAAGGCTCGTTATTGATGAGACCGTCTACGAAGACACCCTTGTTCTGTCGTTGAAGCATAGCGACATATGCGTTGTTAACCGGGGCTTGCCGGACACATGCCGACGATTGCCCTTCTCATCGACCTTTCTTAGTTTTCCTGCATCGGAGTCGATGAATGTTGGACATTTGCTACGCACATGTCCAATTTTGCGACAATTCCGGCATCTTATATGTCTTTTCTCAGGCAACACTTCCTTCATCACTTTTCTTATGGCAGCTTCCAAGTTAGCAGGCTCCTGTGAGTCTTCCTCAATCGTTTGAACTTTACTTTGGCTTTTGCAGCATTGTTTTGCTGCCTCAAATTCCAAAGCTCGTGCCAGTGCGTCTACGAGATGTGTTGGACGAGCTAATATCAACGCTTGTCTGGTTTCTTGGTCACGGAGTCCATCCAAGAATGCTTGAACCGCTAGTCGCTCCATTACATTTTCTGGTGTGGCTGGATATGCGAGACGAACCAAGCGTGCAATGTCAGTTTCGAATTCTTGTAAGGATTCGCCCGATTTTTGGCAGCGATTTTTCAGCTGGGAGTGGTATACGTGTTCCAAATGGGCGTGGCCATATCGTAATTCTAGATGTTTAATCAGCTGATCATAGTCCTCCTGTTCTTGGGCGGTGAGAGTTTGTAGAATATTTGTCGCTTCTCCACGTAATGCAAGTGTCAGTGCTACAGCTCTTTCCCCTGCATTCCATCCGTTTGCTTTGGCCGCTGCTTCAAACTGCCGGCGGTAATTTGCCCATGGAGTTTTTCCATCGAACTGAGGCGGCTTCATGGAAAGCTTCCTATTTCTGAAATGACCTTGACATCTTTTATACCCTCTTGAACTTTATCCACGTTCAAACTCAAGTCCAGCATTGCATTTTCGTTAACCATCTCTGTGGAGGACGCATTATTAATTTGTTTTTCCAGCTTACTGATCGTTTCCTTTATTTTGTCCATTTCTGCCTCGATTCCGTCTTTGATTCCATCGCTGATTATTTCCTTCATCTTGTCCATCTCTGCCTCGACCCCATCTTTGATTTTATCTACCTCCGTGTTCATTTGCTCCCTAATTTTATCTATCTCTGTCTCAACGGTTCCCATTCTTTCTTCTAGGAAATTAGCCACACCACACAATTCTTTTTTAGGCCTTCTGTGTTTTCCAGGAACTTCTCTTCCAGGCTTCTTGAATTTTCTAGAAGCTTCTCTTCCAGATTTCTAGAATTTTCTTCCAGGCTTCTTGAATTTTCTAGAAGCTTCTCTTCCAGATTTCTAGAATTTTGTTGCAGCTCTTCTTTCAAGGATTCTATTATCGGACTCAAATCACCTCCGGGAACTTCGAATAAAAATGTTTCGGGGTCCTCACCTTCTTGTATAAGTCCTTCTGCAAGTCTTTCCTGGAGTACTTGCTTTTTACCCGTTGTTTCCAGTTCCCTTTCCTCCAATTCCTGTTTCAATTCCGCTACCTTCAAATCCGCAAGGCGCACTTTTCTTGAACACATTTTGTCTTTGACGAGGTATCAGTCTGTTTCACACGAAAAGTTTATCAGTTTGTTAAAAATTCACTTCGCGAATTCTTTTCCACGGGCCACCAGTCTATTGTCTGTTTCACGCGAAGAGTGTATCAGTTTATATTCCCACGCACAATTGTCCACTTCGCGAAAACCGGGCCACTGTCTATTTTCTGTTTCACGCGAACAGTGTATCAGTTTATATTCCCACGCACAATTGTCCACTTCGCGATCACTTGTTTATTTTCAAAATCCCACTTCTGACACCAATTGTAACGTAAATAAACTTAACTTGGTTTAATTAATTTATTTAACACTTAATCTACAACTTAATTTATATTACTACGCCACTGAATAGCTCGATCGTATGGGCTCGTTCAGACTGTCCACTCCCTCTTGAGGGCTCTCTATTTATCTCCGATACAGCATTCTCGATGTTTCGAATTCTTCCAGTTGGCGACGGCATGTTCCAATTGTTTCCAATATTGACCGTTGCATTACGCGGAAGAGGGACTGGATGGTTCTCGAATATCTCCGGGGATGATCTCATCGCTGTCGATGGCGACGCGGGAGGCGACAGGTCCGGCCTAGGTTCGTTACAATATATATATATATATATAGCCAATTTACAGAGTGGGAATCAGCAAATTTTGGGATTATATACGTTTATGATATTGCGTTAGTCATTGGGTTTATATGAGTTTACTGATATGTGCATTCAATTATTCTGTTTTGTATTACATGCAATAGTTTCATAATATTTAGATTTGCAATTCCTCATACTGCTATATGGTATTTCAGTCCTGAAGATAGCAGGGCTATCTCATCATCGAAAGAGGAACTTAACAAGTTTTTAATACGTTCGTAGGATTTAAATTCAGAAAACTCAACGACTGAAGATGGTGGGTTTAGTTGGTGTTTCTTTTGAATAAGATCTTTTTACTTACATTTTTGAATTTCAAATTGTTTTGACAAATAGTATGACCTTACATTTTATTGCGGCCGTATCCACATGCTTGTAAAGTTTTTATTTATGTAATGTATTTCTTGTATACCATATGCCATTGACATTCAAACATAAAAGGGGGCCTAGAACGGCTTCTTGGGAGACTCCACCTCTTATAAGTTATCTATCACTAACATTATCTAATGAACAATTCGAAAGATTCTCCTCGAATACCGTGTACTATGAAACCTACATTTTTCATGGGAAACAGTATCAGCATTTTTTTATACAAAAATATGCCAATGATTTCTATTTTGGTCCAAATTTCTAATTATATTATGTTTGAAGAATTACTGCAACTGCAATTAATTTTTTTTACTGTTATTTGTCCATTATTTTTTCTCTTTCTCTCTCCACAAACATGTATATTCCTCGGGATAAAACATTATTATTATTTTTTTGATAGTGATCCAGTATTGATATTCTATTTAAATAAATATATAACATTTTGGGAATAAACGTACATGGAGATATCAAAATCAATTAAAATATGGCTGAACGTAATCAATTTTCCAATTGAATCGCAAGAATCAGAAGAATATGGCCTTCTTGCACCGAAAAACAAAAAGGTATAATTTATCGGTTGATGAACAAAGCAATTGAAGTTATTTTCAAGAAATCATGGAATATAGAGTACTCTTTGGTGACATGAAGGAAAGCCCTTTTTTCAATACGCAATGATCTCCAATAGAAAAATAATTCAAATTCATATTACCTGTACTTTTCGCCACTTGCAAATTTTCTGTATTATCCGCAGGTGTGGCAGCTTCATCGAACTGTTCTCCTGATGTAATTGTCCGGAAAGTAGCCCCTAAATTCTTGTTGTTGTTGTCCAATAAAAAATCAGCCGTGCTGAGTAACTTCTCACTTTCTTCGTCGCCAATTTCATGCAGCGTCCCAAAAAGCATATTTTCATTTTCTGGAGAGACACTTTCTGCTGTTGTTTGTTCATCCGCCTCTAGATATTGCAATGGGGATTCCTTAGCTGAAGAACTTGAGAGAGCTCCTACTTCATCTGACACCATCTCGGTGGTCTCTTCAAACTCTACTGGGGTAGTCAATTCAAATTCAGTGTTAGATATGTCTTGGTTGATTCCTGTGGGTTTGTTCGATTCATCGAATTCTGTAAACGTGGGCACTTCAGTTTCTTGGTTTTCGATCTTGTTTATGGTTGCACCATTTTCCTCCTGCAACTCGGTAGATAAATCTGAATTTTGAAGTAGTTCGTCATTTAAATGAAATAGTTTATTTTTTTGTTGGGACTCCAGTTCTGGCACTTCTCCCGGGATTTCTCGGGTCACCTCGAACATATCCTCGTCATTTTTGTTCGTCGAAATGTTTTGGTCAAAAGTTTCCTCAATCATTGATTCCTCGAGCTCGGTGGAAGCTGGTTCCATGTCCTCATTTTCATTTTGAGGATTCAAGTCATAACTAAAGTCTCCTGACTCTGGTGCTTCTTCCATTTGATTCAACATGGGTTCCGTGTCTTCTTCTTCTTCGCTGTTGATGTCTGCAGGTTCCACACTTGTTTCTTCACTAAAGCTATCCATATCCAATGCTTGGTAGAAGTGATGATCTGGAGGTTTTACACTTGGATGTGTTGTTGGCTTTGATTTTTCCGTTGATATATTCCCTGGGGGAGAACAGAGATGTTACTCAAATACTTTTTCTACATAAGAAATTAAAAATGACGACTTTTTAGATTTTTATTATTTAATTCGATAATTCTAATGATTAAAACTACGGATATTTTTTCAAAAATTATAAAAATAATATGAAATATAAAAAACTGATTAAATACAGATTTAATTTTCCACAGTTCAACTTGAAGATACCATAAATTCAATTCAATTTTATTACAAGCTTTTATTTAGTTTAACTAGATAGCACAGAACTTACAGGAAAAAAGGCTCATAATGACGATGCATGAAAAAAAATGCTTAAATTGAGGCGTACTCACTAAAAAGCTCAAAATAAATTAATTAATAGAAAAAACTTTTTTAAATGCGCTGAAAAGTTAAAAATAATTGCTTTGGATGTGCGACGTTGGTTATTCCGTAAGTTTTAATAATGATATAACTTTATTCAGAATAATGATAGTAACACAGCTAAATGACAACATGTTGAAAGTGAATAAAGTATAGAGAGATAGAGATAAGTGCAGGCACTTGTTTCCCATCATGAAAATACAGATAAATATAACTAAGATAATAAAGAAAATAGTAAAAAAATATAAAATATGAAATGTGAGAACAGCGTAAAGAGATAAAATGATGTATACATGTACGATGTTAAATCAGGAATATTACTACAATATGTATACCGGGTGACACAGAACTTCTGCATTCGTGAACGGATTTTTCTGAAATTTGGCACAGTTGTATAAGCAACCATTTCGGATTTGATCACATTACAATCCAATATGGCGGACTTTCAGTTTTTCTGGAAATGCCAGTACCTTTGTTTTTTCAAATGGAACACCCTGTATATTTTTACATATTCAAGTTCAACAGGCCAAAACAAGTCCAAACCTTATGTCAAATGTAATTTTTTTGAAACAATTGAAATTAAAATGGTTTTATTATTTTACCTCGTGGATAAATGAGATTTGGTCAAACCTATTCACAATGAGTCGCAAATAACAGACAAACTACATTTTTTCTGAAAAATTATTTTTTGTGTCACTGGTTAATCAATTTAGCCACATCACATTTTGATCAAAAAATAATTTTTTTCAATTGGAACTCCTTTGGGGAAAAAATGACATCATTTTTGTATTTCGGTGCAGTAACAAATTGTATACATTCAAAAATCTACAACTAGTTCATGAGATTCCTTGCAGTTCGAATAATGTTTCAACTTAGTAAGCTGTGGAAAACAACATTTCTGAATCTTGTCGACTAATTGTGTAAGTTATACTTATAAGTACGATAATAGTGTTTTTTTTTAATTCTTCTAGCGTTTTCTCGACTGACATTGCATTGGTATTCCAATTCCCGCGTCGTAGCGGTTGGATCAAAATCAACACTTCACTTACGATCATCTTCTCCATTGTTGGGTTCTTTTCGGAATCTTCTCTCCACATTTTTGAAAAAGGTTCTTGTGGGTGTCTTCTGTGTGGGTATCGTTCAGCGTATAACTGACAAGCGGCAACACTGTTTTCAAGACATTCTCAGTAAATTAATAACCTATAATTTTGATTTTACATTTCTACTAAACTAATTCTCAGAAGTTAACTAATTTTCGAGAGTTGAGATGAAAGATGACAGCGAAACACAATTAGTTGACAAGATTCAAAAATGTTGTTTTCCACAGCTTACTAAGTTTAAAAATTATTCGAACTGAAAGGAAACTCATGAACTAGTACTAGATTTTTGAATGTATACAATTTGTTACTGCACCGAAATACAAAAATAATATGTAATTTTTTTCCTTAATGAATGTTCTAGAGAGACAGGTAGGTGGCCCATAGGGGTTTAATTTTGAAAAAAATTAATTTTTGATCAAAATGTGATGTGACTGAATTGATCAATAAATGACACAAAAATAATTTTTCAGAAAAAATTATATTTTTCTGTTATATGCGACTCATTGTGAATAGCCTTGACCAAATCTCATTCATCCACGAGGCAAAATAAAAAAACAATTTTAATTTCGATTGTTTCAAAAAAATTACATTCGACATGAGGTTTGGACTTGTTTTGACCTGTTGAACTTGAATATGTAAAAATATATAGGGTGTTCTATTTGAAAAAACAAAGTTGCTGGCATTTACAGAAAAACCGGAAGTCTGCCATATTGGATTGTAATGTGATAAAATCCGAAATGGTTGCTTATATAACTGTACCAAATTTCAGAAAAATCCGTTCACGAATGCAGAAGTCCCGATATCCCGGTATAAGTGTGAGGTCCAACAAGTAAACTAAACTATCTGTAGCTTTAGACCGAAGGCACGAAGTACTTGTAGGTTTTATTGAGTGAGTACATGTCATATTGATTAAATCCAATCCTACTCCTTAAAAGAACCTAGTTCTTGATATATGAAGGATAGTTTTGGAAAGTTGACAATATAAACATCAATAATAATAAAAACGAATATTGGTCAACAGTCAACTTTTTACAATGGCATAAAATTTTTATAATAATTTACCGAATTCTCTGAAAAAATATGGCAAAATGAGATTCAAAAATAATTTTAAAAAATAGTTATTATTCCGAATTAATAATTGAATTACATTTCTGATTTCATTGCTTATTCAATATTCTTATTGGTATGAAACTCTATAATGATTTGCCGTATATTCTGAAAAGTTATGGACAACTACGATTCAAAACTAATTTCAAAATATACTTGCAACTACAAACCACCTAATTTCACTGCTGATTTGATATATTTATGTAATTTAATGATTTTTTTTAATGCATTTAAAAGTGATTCATTTTATTCTTCGGTAAAAAAAGCATTATGAAACAAGAATATATATATATATACAGGGTGTAACTGAATAAGTGTAAAACATTTAAGGAGGTGATTCCTCATCGAAAAAAAGATAGGATCTTTCATATAAAGAAACTTCATTGGAGCATCCCTTGTTAAGATACAGCCCCTTAAAGGGGGTACATAAAATTTGTATAACAATTTTTTTCACAAGCACTGAAAAAGTTACAATATTGAAATTAACCTGACGTTTTGTACTACCAAAAAGACACTTAGCCAGTAATTTATTTGGTTTACCCCATGGTTGTAAGGGGTGAAAAACGCAACCCCTAAAATTTATTTCCAATGTAACTTTTTGTCTTATTATTTGTTTGCCATTTAAAAATGTATTTCCGATAGCCTGTTTCATTCTAAACAAAAAATGTCTCTTGGGTTTTTTGCCCAAAATAAACCAGTAAGCAGCAAAACATTATTTTACGAACAACTACAGAGATACATCGTCATAAATGCGAACTGGATTTATTGTTATTTTGTAGTTAGTACCTGCATTAAACGATTAAAGGGTAATAAACAAAACTAAGTTATTAATAACAAAACACACGACATGTAGAAATCATAGTGAATGTTCAATATGTCTACCTTCAAACATTACGCATGCGTCTAGACGTCGGCGCATTGAGCCACGTATTCGCTCAAATATTCCTGGAGTCTCTCTGATTACCCTGCACGCATCGATGATGCGGTTTCTTAAGTCCTCTACATCGCGAACAGGAGTACGATATACCAAATGCTGTGAATGGCCCCAAATAGAGAAATCGAGAGGATTGAGATCCGGGGATCGAGCGGGCCATTTATGTGGTCCTCCTCGACCTATCCACTGATTTGCATATGTTTCAGTTGAATGCTGACGTGCTACTTGACTAAAATGGGCGGGAGCCCCATCATGCATAAAAAACATATCCCTTCTGACGCCCAAAGGAACTTCCTCCAGCAGTACTGGATGCACTTCTCTTAAAAATTGAACGTATGCCTCACCATTTAATCGAGGAGGTAGAAAATGAGGCCCAATTAAATCATCCCCAATAACTCCGAGCCACACGTTAAGAGAAACTGTTCTTGATGGCTAGTTTCGACAATAGCGTGAGGGTTTTCATCAGCCCATATGTGGTAATTATGAAAATTAATAATCTTGTCCGAGAAAAACTACATTGTCTGTGAATTCTATCGTCTTCAGAAAGTCACAATTTCTTCTAATCATTTCCAGCATCCAATTGCAAAATTCAAGACGGTTCGGAAAGTCTCGCGGTAACAGTGCCTGTACTCGTTGCAGATGGTAAGGGTATAAGAGTTGTTCCTTTAAAATTCGAAATACCGTCATATGATCAACATTTAGCTGGAAAGCAATCTTTCTAGTACTGGTAGTAGGTTGTTCTTCAATCAAATTAAGTACTGCTTCCTCAAGCTGTGGTGTTCGTATTTCGATGGCGACCACAATCCTGCGTTCTTTGTCGAATGAACCATATTCTCGTAATCGTTGATGAAGTCGAGCAAATATTCTATGTGAAGGATGCTGCCGTTGAGGATACATTTCAGCATATCTTCTAGAAGCTTCTAACCCATTCCCCTGCGACAGACCGTAAACGTAATGCATATCAGCCATTTCCTCATTTGTGTATGCCATTTTATTAACAAGTGAATTATTAAAGTAACAAATTAAGAACAGAACAACAACACACAATTAGTATTAATTCAATTTCGAAAATTCCCAAACTGACAGCGTCATACCAATTTAATTGTCACTATCGCTAATAGCGACCTACTAGATAGATTAGTTTCGTATTTTCGCATTTATGACGATGTATCTCTGTAGTTGTTCGTAAAATAATGTTTTGCTGCTTACTGGTTTATTTTGGGCAAAACCCAAGAGACATTTTTGTTTAGAATGAAACAGGCTATCGGAAATAAATTTTTAAATGGTAAACAAATAATAAGACAAAAGTTACATTGGAAATAAATTTTAGGGTTGCGTTTTTTCACCCTTACAACCATGGGGTAAACCAAATAAATTACTGGCTAAGTGTCTTTTGGTAGTACAAAACGTCAGGTTCATTTCAATATTGTAACTTTTCAGTGCTTGTGAAAAAATTGTTATACAAATTTTATGTACCCCTTTAAGGGCTGTATCTTAACAAGGGTATATATATATATATATATATATAGATTTTGAACGAATTTTTTAGTATTAAAAGGGACTCCAATGAAGTTTCTTTATATGAAAGATCCTATCTTTTTTTCGATGAGGAATCACCTCCTTAAATGTTTTACACTTATTCAGTTACACCCTGTATATATATATATATATATATATAGATTTTGAACGAATTTTTTAGTATATTTTTTTTTTTTTTTATATGTTCCGGTTCCCACGAAAAGGGATATCCTGTAATGTTCTACTATTGAATTTTGTTACAATAACTTCACAATGAATGTTTGTAATTACATTTGTTAAAATATCAATAAGTTATTATTATTATTAATTGGATATAATGTTCTCATTAATGAATGAATAACAAATGCTGCAATGATGAAATGATGAACACACAAGGGTCAGGTTCGAAACTGGTTTGTTCACGATTGTTACTAATTTTTTTTAGCTAGTGTTTTAACATCCAGTTATGTTTTAATAGTTCAATAAATAGTAGTTGTACGGGGTCACGTGTAGCCATTTTTTCACTTGAGCTTTAAATGTGTGGAATATTTTTAAATTTTTGTGTCATGTGGAAGGTCATAAACTTTCAGTGCAGTATAACAATGATTTTTAGAACCTATTGACTTTTTAACATATTTTTTTTTTAACATATTTTTTAATTCTACAATATCTCGTTTAATAAAACCTTCTGGATCAGGGCATGTTTTTTTAGGGTATTAATTATATGGATTCAAAATCTATAACTCACGGAATAACCTACGTCGCACATCCAAAGCAATTATTTAATCCATGGAGCTGTGAATCTATCAGGCAATTACTAATAATCAGTCAGAAAAATTGAAGTTGCACGAAAATGGATTCTAAAAATAATCCTTAGCAAACATTATCGATGCCCCAGCGACAAATTATTGCCCGATAGCAACGTATTTGATATCATAAAACTATACTATCAAGCATTAGTACATCACCAACATAAAACCAAACATCTTCAACCAAAAATCACCCACCATTATTACCTACCTAAAATCAATGAAACAAAATAGAGCAAAGAGGACACAGTTTTCTAGGACCCAAATTATATAATATATTTAAAGAGAGAAGAAGCCAAGTGAAGGGAGATAAAATAAGAAAAGCAATGCATAAAATACACAAAGTCGTCTTCACCAAGGATTCAATATAAATTGAAACACAATTGGTAGACCACAGGTGAAAAACAACTACTTTCCTAGCAAATACCACGCAGAACGTTGAATGATATTCACCTGACAATCCATGCAAACTTCCATATAAATGGATATTGATCGCAAATGTTTCTTTCTGATAAGCTCGATTATGTTTAATTCATGTCGTGTTCGCCTAACCGCATACCGGTTTCAGGCTTTTTGGCCCTCATCAGTACGGAGTAGTCACCAGCCAGAGATCTGGAGAGCTCTGGCCGAAGCGAGACACAACATAAATCAAAACACCATCGAGCTTAAAACAACTTTAGGCACGTCGGAAAAGATAACCTTTAAACGACGGCACCTAGTGACAGAAAGAAACACTGCATAATATATGTTATCCAAAGAGCTGAAACTCCAAACTAAATAAAATAACTGATAAAAAACCGTTTCAAAGACAAGCTTTTATGTAAGCCGTGTACTAAAACGTATAAAATAAGTTTAAGTCAATGTTTTTTTAAAATTATTTGGTTTCATGGTGTTTATAAAAGTAGGTACCAATTAATTTCATTGGACAATGATTGGGTGGTAAGTAACAACTTGTCAAAGTAACAATTTCATTACAATTCACGCGACAAGCTTTTTGAAACCAAATAATTCAACAACAAATTATCAAATAATTGTCAGCGATGACTTATTTTATACGTTTTAGTACACGGCTTGAATAAAAGCTTGTCTATAAAAAGGTTTTTTATTAGTTATTTTATTTTTTGCTTTTTAGTTAGTTCATTTCTAATAGAGAATCGTTATTACAAGGTCTCTTCCCTAAGTTTTGAGCTGAAAGAAATCATGATCTCCGACCCGAAAACTTCCACACAACAATTTTGAATAGAATCTGACCTTAATCACAAAACTCTCCGCCATCCTGAAGTCGCCATCTTAAATTTATAGATTTTGACAAAAAAATCATAATCTCCGAACCTGAAAACCCCCACATACCAATTTTGAATAAAATATGACCACAAGCAGAAAACTCGTCCTCCATCTTGGGGCCGCCATCTTGAATTTATAAATTTTGACAAAAAATTCAAAATCTACGACCGCGAAAACCACCGCATACCAATTTTGAATCGAATCGGACCATAATCACAAAACTCGCCCTCCATCTTGGGGCCGCCATCTTAAATTTATAAATTTAGACAAAAAATGCATAATCTCCGACCCCGAAAACCCCCGCATACCAATTTTGGAACGAATTGGACCATAATCACAAAACTCGTCCTCCATCTTGGGGCTGCCATCTTGAATTTATGGATTTTGACAAAAAATTCATAATATCCGACCCCGAAAACCCACACATACCAATTTTGAATAGAATTGGACCATAATCACAAAACTCGTCCTCCATCTTGGGACCTCCATCTTGAATTTATGAATCTTGAATTTATGATCGGGATACCCCCGGTCAGCAAAGTTCTCCCAAAAATCTCAAGTATAAACTACCCCCATGAGGGGACTGATTGAATTTTTTTTATGGTGGCACCAATAATATGTTTTATGCAATCATTTTATGTCATTTCAATGAAATATATTTACCGGAAACCCTTGGTCAACAAAGGTTCTCGGAAAATCGCAGGTATAAACTACCCTTATGAAGGGACCGATTTGAATTTTTTTACCGATTTGGCACAAAAAATAGTTTTTGTAATCTTTTTTTTTTAAACCCCAGAGTTATTAGAAAAATCACAAGTACAGACTACCCCTAAGTCGGGGTGGATTGAAATTTTTAATATGTTGACACCAAGGCATTCCTTCATAGATGTTAATTTTGCATTATGATCTT
The DNA here is from genome assembly GCA_018342105.1 of Gonioctena quinquepunctata. Taxonomy (NCBI): domain Eukaryota; kingdom Metazoa; phylum Arthropoda; class Insecta; order Coleoptera; family Chrysomelidae; genus Gonioctena; species Gonioctena quinquepunctata. The sequence goes on from JAFIRS010000334.1 coordinate 386,596, forward strand.
GATAATCGCATTACAAGTTATTATATTAAAATTTCTCATCACATAACAAGAAACAGAAAGTTTCGATTACATCCTGTATCAACTGATGCAATTGCTATAGGGATCCCGTAGAATTATTCTAATATACCTTAGGTGTAATATACAAACATTTCTGCAAATTCTATCGATGTCTGAAAACCCCCTTATATCTGTGCCTAGTCCTTTAAAAAGTTTTATTTTTTTTTAACGATGTTGTAAGATACGAACCATTGCAACAACAAGAGTCCTAGTAAAAACCATTTTTTTTTTAATTTTCCCTAGCATTTGGAAACAAACCTGAAAAATTCTATTTTATTGATTAAATAAGTTTAAAAACAGGGTTTTTTTAAAACAAAAAAATTATTAGAAAAAAAGAGGAATTTTCAATTATTCCAGTTAAATGTTTCAAATTTTATGAAAAAAAAAAATTTGTAATGTGCCATTTAGAAAAATGAATTTTTAGGTTATAATCACATGAAATTTCTTATAATAAGAAAAATTTCTTGGAATCGGTGTAGAAAATGAATAAAATAAGGACCATTCTAGATTACCTCTGTCTATAAAATTCACTCACCTCTTTTAGATGTTTGCGTATGCTGTTTCTTCTGAGTTTGTTTTATTGGATGCTTTTCATCCCAGTTGTACTTCTTCCAACTGATCGTAGTATGTTTTCCATGTGAGGCGGTATGTAGCTTTTTCAGCGAAGTCGTTTTTCTGTTTGCTGGGACATTTGTTGAAAGACCTTCAGAGATTGTTGAAAGAGTTGTTCCTATCTTCTTTGGCATGGATTTCCTCCTCGGCCACGAGAAATCGAAACCAGTTTCCGCAGCTGTCATGGTTTTCATATTATGTTCCCCATGCGAGGCAGTAGATAGCTTCTTTAGCGGAGTCGTTTTCCTATTTGGTGGTACATTGGTTGAATGACCTTCAGAAATTGTTGAAAGCGTTGTTCCTGTCTTCTTCGGCATGAATTTTCTTTGGGCCACGGAAATCGAACCCAGTTTCTGCAGCTGTCGTGGTTTTCATAGTATGTGCATTGGCCGTCATTTTTTTAGCTTTGGAAATTTGAGTGGTGGTTTCTTCACTTTTCTGTTTACCCTTCCTTGGCCTCTTACCAGGCCCAGAGAAATCAAATGGTTCTGTACTGCTGGGAGACCTCTTCAATAAAGGTTTGAACGAATCACCGATTTTTCGTGCGGAACTTAAAATATTATATACATCACGGAAATCAGTCGGGTAATCGAAATTATCAATACCATCCCCTCCCTGTATGCCTTGTTTTGGTACATCATTCACAAATAATTTTGAAGGCGCTGGCCTAAAAAACGACCATTTCTAGAGTGGGTTTGGTGATTTCGTATCCGTTTTCTCTTTTTCTTTTTGGGACGCCGTTTCTTGCGACACCTCCCTTCTGACTTTGCTTTCCAATCGAGAATTTTTCCCAGGCCACTCACTTCCCTTATTCGGTCAGGTATGGCGGATATCACTTCTAAATTCACTTCGAGAATAGATGTCACCGATCCGGTGGTACTACATTCAGGTGTCGGAAGCAATTCGCGTTTCTGTCTATTTCCCAATTCGTTTACCCCATTCAGGATATTTTGCACTTCGTTGACGAGCTTCAGATCATTCTGCAGCATCTTTAGCTTGGAAGATATATCTTTCGTTTTGACCGCGTTCATTTTACTCGAATCTTTCACAATCGGATGATTCAAACTGGTTACTGTAGCATTTTCCAGAGTTTCCGAGGGGTTAGGGGATAACTGAGACACTTGGTGTGAGAATCCACCAGCAGAAGTGATTGCTGGAGAACTCTCGTGCGATTCAGTTGGGCGGTAAGGAGAGAATTGAGACACTTGGTGTAAGACTTCACCACCAGTAACTGAAGTATTCAAGTTCTCAGGCCTAATAGACGTTGCACACCATTCCTCCTCATTTGAAGTTGCCTCTACTCCCATGTTGATTTTTTTGAGAGAATCTTTCGCATATGCCTTTCCTGTTTTTTCATGATTCATTTCGACCAGTTCCGTCATGTTTGAACTTGATGGAGAATATGGCACATTGACCTTTTCTGAGGCATTGATCTTTTCTGGCACATTGGCGTTTCCTGGTGCATTAACCTTTTCTGGCGCATTGACCTTTTCTGGCGCGTCAACCCTTTCTGGCGCTTTGACCTTTTCTGACGTACTGATTTTAGAACTTTCCTCGCTATTATCAGCAGAAACTGAGGGAATCGAATTCTCAGTCAACATAGATGTCACATACAATTCTTCGATATTTGAAGTGGCTGCTGAAGTGTTTTCGTTCGTAGATTGGACTATATCCAAGTAATTTTTTTCTAAGGAACTATTCGCATATGCTTTCTCCGCGATTCCAGGATTTATTTCGAGCAGTTTCGTCATATTCAAGCTGGACAGAGAGTTGAAATCCGGCACATTTTCTGGAGGTGTGATCTTTTCTGGCGCACCTACAACTTCTGCTGATATATTTAGCTCGTTGAATTGTTCATTCGCATTTGTGTATGCTTCTGTTGTTTCAACTGATTGTTCTGTAGAGTCCACCAAGTCTTTGGACAGATTCGGTTCAGAACCTAAATTGTATTTATCTTTTTTCGTATTGTCGAGTTCTTCGGGCGTTTTCATATCCAAACTTTTCAGCACATTCAGCATCTCTTCTGTTTCATTCTGACATTCGTCTGTTGCTTCTTTTTTCAATTTCAGTACGGGACTGAAATTTATATCCTGAAAAAAAAACAAGAAAACGATCTTAGATGATATAGTCTTCTAAAACGCCAATATCACACAAGTTAGTGATTTCATTCAATTAAATTGTTGGGAAAAGTAAATTGAAAATATTTTTGAGAGTGTTCCAAAAAATATTGGAAATATTCATGAACATTACCCATACTGAAAAAAAACTTTTTGGAAATTGATTTATGAATTTTTTATCTATTTTTAAAATTCATTGTTTGTTTCTAAATAGCTAGAAATTGGATTGATTTTGTCTTTATTGGAATGAATGTCATTTGAATGGTATGTATTCATATTTCCAACACATTACGTTTTGTGTATTTTCGTTAATTTATATGCATATTTCAATTCCTCATTTTTAACTAATTGATCCAAAGTCATATTGACAGTATTTTATATAATTTTAGAAGAGGTGTATCCATGACATTGATGACATTCCAAATAGCATAGATGACTCAAAAACATTGATTGGCAAACTATTAAATGCTAGCTGGCGAAAAATGTGTAGCAGAACGTCAAAAATTCTGAACAAAATATCAAGCAGAACACGATGATTGGATATTATTGGAACGAAGTTCCTTTAAGCGGTTTGCGGTAGGTGTTGACTGGTAGAAATCGTCACGTAATGCGACTCTCTCTCTCTCTATCTCTGCCTCTTTCTATTATATATATACAGTGCTAGTCAAAAGTCCCCTCCCCCCCTCGTATCTTTTGAACGGGTATACTTATAATAATGAAATTTGGAGGGTGGAAATAAACGGATGTAGGCTTCTCAACTGGTCATAACAGGTGACGCAATAGTCATAAATGACGTCACAAGGCCACTGTGACCAATAATTTTAAATGGGACCCTATGGCAAGTGACAGCTCGTTTGAAAGGTATTGACAATACCTATTCAGTCATACCAATTTTGTTTGGGTTTCGGCTGAATTTGATTGATAAATTGAAGAAATACGAAAATTATAGTTTCGCATTTAATTAATAAAGATTTTAAAGTACGCCTCTGGTTAATTGTCAAAAAGGTTGACGTTTTTGAATTCTCTACTTGTCAAAAGTGTTTATACCTTGAAAATTTACCTAAGCTATTGTTTAACGAGACGTTTAAGTGTTTACATAGGCAAAATGGTACGTACTGTAGTCGACAAAGTAGCAGCTGTTTTAATAATTGGTGAATGTAGAAACAATTTCCATGCAGCGGAACGACTGTTTAATGAGAGGTACGCCCTATATCGAGGGTTTATTTGAGGGAGCTTCTTCGGAAGTTTGAAGCATCAGGTAGTGTTCAAGATGCCAAACTATCTGGTCGACCAACAATTAGTGATGACAAAAAAATTGACATAATTGGAGAAATGGTAGTAAACCCTACTTCTTCCACAGCCCAAGTTGCGTCTATCTGTGAAGTCAGTCAAAGGACAGTACATAGGGTGTTGGCTAAAAACAAATTTCATACATACAAATTAAAAATGGTGCACAACTTTCAGATGATGACCCGACCGAAGACTAGAATTCTGTGAAACTATGTCCAATAAAATGAACCAACAACCAGGCTACATACAGACAATTTGTTTTAGTGACGAAAGTACTTTCTTTCTCAATGGAAATGTTAACACTCAAAATGTGAGGTATTGGAGTGACACAAATCCTCACATCTTTCGTGAAAAACATACCCAATTTCCAGAAAAAGTAAATGTTTGGGCATGTATTTTAGGAAACCACATAGTTGGGCCTCTTTTTCTCAATGCTAACTTAATCGGTGAATTGTATCTGGAGATGTTACAAAATGATATTGAGTCGTTAATTCTTGAAATTCTAGAAGATAATCCAGATGAATTCGACATCTTGAAAATAACGTTTCAACAAGATGGTGCTCCTGCACACTATTACGGTGCAGTAAGACGTTACCTAGATGAAGAATATCGTGGTAGATGGATTGGACGACGAGGTTCGATCGAATGGCCAGCTCGGTCACCGGACCTTACACCATTGTGCAGTACGGTGATGATGAAATGACGTTGACAATAGCTGAAGCACCTCAGTATTGCCATTCTGAAACAACGAATTGTTGAAGAAGTGGGCAATTTCCGCCGACACACTGGGACGAGTACGACAAGAGTTTAGCAATAGCATGCATTACTGCCAGGAAGTAGATGGAGCACATTTTGAACACTTATTATAAGAACTGGTTCTTAAATCTTTATTAATTAAATGCGAAACTATAATTTTCGTATTTCTTCAATTTATCAATCAAAATCAGCCGAAACCCAAACAAAATTGGTATGACTGAATAGGTATTTTCAATACCTTTCAAACGAGCTGTCACTTGCCATAGGGTCCCATTTAAAATTATTGGTCACAGTGGCCTTGTGACGTCATTTATGACTATTGCGTCACCTGTTATGACCAGTTGAGAAGCCTACATCCGTTTATTTCCACCCTCCAAATTTCATTATTATAAGTATACCCGTTCAAAAGATACGAGGGGGGAGGGGACTTTTGACTAGCACTGTATATATATATATATATATATGTGACAAGCATCGCCAGCTCTTGCTCATACGATTCCGAAGGTGTACGAACTGCTGCTCTGCTTGCGGGAAATTTAAAATGATTCATGAGCGGTAGGATATCTAGTCGAATATTATCGTTGAGTGGTAATACGTGGAAGATATTTTTGTTTCTTTAATATTTCTATATTACGTGTGTTTAGATGATTATATCCTTTTTTGGACATAATTTCTTATGTTTTTTGTATGCCGAAGTTGGATTAATTGCATATGTGGCACGTCAATTTTATATAATACTAGCGGACCCGACAGACGTTGTCCTGTCCAAATTTCTATGTTTCCTAAAATGTTTTTCCCGAAAACTCTCGTCCGCGTAGAATTTCTTTTTTTCTATGTTTTCCTTTATGTTGTTCCATCTAGATAATGCTTTTGACTCCTTCCGCTTCCTGTTGTCCCGTTATCTCGTTTTCCCGTTATCCCATTTTCCTGTTACCCCTTTTTTCTTTATCTAGTTATCCCGTTATCCCCTTATCCTGTCATCCCGTTATCCTGTTATTGCTGTTATCCCGTTATCCCATTAACCCGTTATCCCATTATCCCGTTATCCTATTATCGCGTTATCCCGTTTTCCCTTTATCCCCTCATCCTGTCATCCCGTTATCCCGTTTTTTCGTTATCCCGTTATTCCCTTTATCCCGTTATCGCGTTTTCCCGTTATCCCGTTTTTTATTTGTCCAGTTATTCCGTTTTCCCGTTATTCCCTTATCCTGTCATCCAGTTTTTTCGTTATTCCGTTATCCCGTTATCTAATTATCCCGTTATCCCGTTTTCCTGTTATCCCATTTTTCTTTATCCCGTTATCCCGTTTTCCCCCTATCCCCTTATCCTGTCATCCCGTTATCCCGTTTTCCCGTTTTTTCGTTATCCCGTTATTCCCGTTATACCGTAGAATGATGGAAATTAAGAGTAATACGAATTTTTTAATTCTTAGTCATGACAAAATAAAAATAAAAATCTTGTAAAAAATAGGGGTTGATCGTACAAGGGTGAAAATCCAGGGTTGTATGTATTTTTGAATGCTGTATCATAAAAAAATAAAAACAATTTTTTTTTTCCAAAAAATAAAAATCAAGGGGTTGGACCACCCCTAACATTTAGGGGGATGATTTGTGAATCTAAACTATCCAGGGCGCCACCCAAACACATACAAAAAAATTCATTCAAATCGGTCCAGCCGTTTATGATACCGACTGCAGCGCCATCTGCTGGGCTGATTTGTGAATCTGAACCATTCAGGGCGCCACCCAAACGCATACAAAAAAAATTATCAAATCGGTCCAGCCGTTTAGGAGGAGTTCAGTGCCACACACGTACAGTAGAATTATTATATTAATAAAAAATATATATATATATATATATATAAAGATAACGAACATATTATCAGGAATAAAATACCTTTTACTGTGGAGGAGGAGTTTGTAAAAAGGATATATAGGTATAGTATTGCATGGTATAATGACGATTATATGTGATAGAATAGAAAACGTCAACTTTTCAACTTTTCACAGTGTTAAGAACCCTATGGATACTTCTCTGATCCAACAAGACGTAGACAGATTCATATTACGTGGAAAACGCTTTATATTTGAATCCCAGCAAATGTCATCAAATCACTTTCAGCAGAAATAATGATCCAATTATTTCCAATTACAGATCATCAAATCATTTTCTCGACATTCGCGCTAAAGTTCTGGGAATAATTTTTGATAAAAATATGTTGTTTCATAAGCATATTGCCTATATTTCTAAAAAAGCAAATATAATGCTCGGGTTCATTATATCAGAACATGTTACAATTTCAAAGATTTTATAACCAATCGTACCCTTTTCATGGCTTACGTAAACAGCATCTTAAGCTATGCCTCTACAATATGGAACCTCCCTACATTACCGAGGGTAATATCATATTTGCTAGAGGTTTTATCGAGGGTTATATCATATGGGCTGGGGGTTTTATCGCTCAAAAATTTTTGAAACTTTCGAGAAAGCATTTTGCCTGGAAATTTTACTGAGTGCGATAATAAGACCGCATATTAGTCTACTCGACAAGTTGAAAATGGTCTAAAATAGAGATACCGCTCTTAAAATTATGTGTGATAGCTCATTGGATCCAGAATAACGCCTAGAAAAATGTGCCGAAAGCGTGTATTAGCATATAAAAAATTGCAAAAGTTATGAACAATGGAAGATGAAAAAAAACGACATTTCGTTTTTTGCCAATATTTCATAAACTTTTAATATTTAAGAAATTTCAAGAAAAGATTCTGAAAGAGGAGGAAATTTCCAATAAAAAACTCCGGGACTCTATTTCCATTATTTATAATTTTAATTTAACGCTGAAAATGGGTCTCCGAGCGACATTTTTAGGTTGCGCGCGCGGCGTCAAAAGCGAGTACGACACATTAATTAATTTATTTAAGGTATTAAATAGTTTTTTTTAATTTGAAAAAATTATGGCGTATTCGGAACACTATAAATAATTTATTCCTGTTGGAAATTTAACCAAAAGTTTATTTTTCAACAAGTTAAACGATTGTTAACTAACAAAATTTTCTCGAACTTCTGTCTTAATTGTAAATGAAAAAAAATTTTTAAATAATTTTCGTAAAAATGTTTCGCTTCGAAGAGCCTTTCTTATATATATACTCAACAAGATCACGCCATAAAAGTTAAAAAAATATCCATACTTTGTTTATAATAATTTTTGTACATGAACAAAAACTAAAAAATCCAAGTAATGTTGTTGAAAAAAAAATATTTCCTGAATCATCATATTATCGTTTTTTTATCAATACAAGATATACATTGATTTGCAAAAAAAATTTTCACGCCATTTGTTGATCAATTTTTTATAAACAAATTGATTATTTCAATATTTTTGAAAAAATTTTCTCCACAACTTCATTATATTACAAATATGATTTTTGAAAAAAAATTTTTCCTCAATAACAATTTTTAATTGTTTATAATCGTTTTTTTTATATTTCTATTGTTTAAATAATTAGTTGAGAAATGTTTTTTTTCTAAAAATCATAATTGACAGTCCTCTATGGAGTAACAAAAAACAATTTTTTTTATCAACAATTCCATTGTTTATTAACTTACCAATTTGTTATAAACAAATTTTTAACTTTGTTAGTTTTTTTTTCTGAAACTTCTAAAACTTACAAAAACAACCATATACAACGAAGTATAGAAAACAAATTTTCCCAATCAATTTTTCCCAATTCCAATTCCCAAAGTACTATAAAAAATTGGATTTTTTTTTCTATACTTTGTTATATATGCTTGTTTTTGTAAATTTTGAAAGTTTCAGAAAAAAAATCTAACAAAGTTAAAAATTCATTTATAACAAATTGGTAAGTTAATAAACAATGGAATTGTTGATGTTGTTTTTTTGTTACTCCATAGAGGACGGTCAATTATGATTTTTAGAAAAAAAAATCTCAACTAATTATTTAAACAATAGAAAAAAAAACGATTATAAACAATTAAAAATTGTTATTAAGAAAAAAATTGTTTTTCAAAAATCATAATATTTGTAATATAATGAAGTTGTAAAAAAAAAATTTCAAAAATATTGAAATAATCAATTGATGATGAAAAATTTATCAACAAATGACGGGAATTTTTTTTTCTTGCAAATCAATTTATATCTTGTATTAATAAAAAACCGTTAATATGATGATTGAGAAAAACTTTTTTTTTAACAACATTACTTGGATTTTTTAGTTTTTGTTCAAGTACAAAAATTATTATAAACAAAGTATGAATATTTTTTTAACTTTTATGGCCTGATCTTGTTGAGTATGTATATAAGAAAGGCTCTACGAAGCGAAAAATTCTTACGACAATTATTTAAACATTTTTTTTCATTTACAATTAAGACAGAAGTTCGAGAAAATTTTGTTAGTTAACAATTGTTTAACTTGTTGAAAAATTAACATTAAGTAAAATTTTCAACGGGAATAAATTATTCATAGTGTTCCCAATATACCATGATTTTTTCAAATTTAAAAAAACATATTTAATACCTTAAATAAATTAATTAATGTGTCGTACTCGCTTTTGACGCCGCGCGCGCAACCTAAAAATGTCGCTCGGAGACCCATTTTCAGCGTTAAATTAAAATTATAAATAATGGAGATAGAGTTCCGGGATTCCAGAGTTTTCTATTGGAAATTTCCTCTTTTTTCAGAATCTTTGTTTGAAATTTCTTAAATATCAATAGTTTATGAAATATTGGCAAAAAACGAAATGCCATTTTTTTTCATCTTCGATTGTTTATAACTTTTGCAATTTTATATGTGCTAATACACGCTTTCGGCACATTCTTCTAGGCGTTATTCTGGATCCAATGAGCTATCACACATAATTTTAAGAGCAGTATCTCTATTTTAGACCATTTTCAACTTGTCGAGTAGACTATATTATCTGATTAAACCACGAAAGCGAAGCAAATTGCACGAGTTAAATTTCCTAGAGGCAAAATGCTCCCCTCCCAAAGACACATTGGCGAAAACCGCAATTACACCCTCTTCGAAAGAGGGAGTTCCGGTCCCAGCTGATCTCAAGCTGTTTTCTCTTTAGTTAGGGTATAATTTGTTAGTTTGAGTGTGTCATTGTTGTCTCCCTATAATTTATACAACGTTTTTGAGTTATTAAAATCCTATTGAAAATTTTTACGTTTGCGTTGAGAGTTCAGATATATACTGCGGGAAAAAGTGGCTTAAATGACACAAAACCCGTTTAAAATAATTGAAGTGGTTGTTTGTATGTGTGTGTGTGTGTTATGTTGGAGTGAATCGCCTGGGGATCGACCCCAGGCTCTTGTAGTTATATAAAGTTTTCCCAATATCAATTGCAGAAGCATAAAAAAGTCTTGCGGCGAAATCCTGTGAGCAGCAGTGGCGGAGATAACTAATTTTATTTAGATATTTTAATATCCTAAAACGTATTTCGATCGGCACACACCAAGACTACAGACGCTACTGGTTTTTAATCTTTCAGAGCTATTGAAACACAAATATAACGCGTGATTTATGACCTCCCATCGAATAGACACACCTGCAAGCATTGATGTCCGACTTGATTGGCCCAGACGAATCGGTTGTAGAACAGACAGCAGTCACTCAAGTCCACGTTGACCAGCGGGCTCTTTGTGCCGACGAAGACTGTATAAGTGAGTTTTTATTTGCTCCCTATAGAAACAGCTTCTGCAATTGATATTGGATGGACTATAACAATGGCCCTATCCCGAGGGCCATCTGCCAACTTGAAATAATGAATTAATATGATGTTGATTTTGGTGTGAGGGTGCTTTTGTGTTAGTTTTTGGGGTGTAATAAATTGAGATGGGCTGATAAAATGTGTGAAAAATGTTTTTGAGGTTGGGTTCGTATGGTGTTGTTATGTGGAAAAAACAATTAAAAAATGAATTTAGAAGCTGCCGGGGGCTCGAACTGCCGACTTATGGCTTCTCAGACATACCCCTTAGCAGTTCGGCCACTGGCCTTTTGATAATGGTGTATTGTGTGCTATCCAATTGTTGTTGATGTTATGAAAATAACGGATTTCAATTATTCATTGCCTTACTTGAAAATCTGAGGTTTTAACATACTGAAAGAGGTATATTTAAATTAAAATATCAAATCACTAATAGTAAGTTGAAAATCCCTTATTTAATCAATTTTGATTTCCTGTTGACATATAATTCTGACAGGACCTTAGTGTCATTTTATCGCAAAACAATATCGAATCTACTAGTGGTTTTATCAGTATAAAACAGCGAGAAGACGTTTTATCACTTATAAAACTGACCTGATTGGTTCTCTAGTTTGAAATTTTGCCCATTTGATTGGTTCAAAAATGATGAGGGAAATAGTCTATATAAAACACCGGGAAAATATTTAAAATAAACTCATTCAATATATCAATAATAAATATTTTCGTGATATGCCTCATATTGAAAATAATTGTGTAAGAAAAAAAATCAATTTACCACCTCTTGAAAACAGAAGAGATATTGCCGATACAAAATTTTCTCTCAATTTGGCGAATAATATGATAGACTTAGTGCCAATTAATAACTCCATCCACTTCATCGTTCCGCAATATTGCACTCGTTGTGGACAATTATTTCACACAACAATGGCTAACAAAAATTATTATTTGACTATCCTCATCATCATTGTTTCAAAAACTACAAATCCATATCAAATTTGATAGACATAGATACAGTGTGTCTCACTTCTCATGGAAACATCCCCGTATCTTCCGTAATTATTGGAGTAGAATTCTGTAATTTTTACAATTGGTAGATATACGAGGGTAAGTCTTAATCTTCTCATGGGGTTGACCTGAGTGACATACACTACGCGCCAGGAGCGATGGATATACCGATTTTTGCGAAAAATAATATAAGGGGGCAAGATAGACTCAAAATTCTTACGGATTCGTGATCAGGACATCAATTTTCAATTTTAGTACCATTCCATATTTTCGATGGAAAATTTTCAGTTCTGAAAAATCCAAATTTGTCTCACTTCCCATGGAAACGCCCCCGTATCTTTCGTTATTATTGTAGTAGAATTCTGTAATTTTCACGATCGTTAGATATACCGAGGCTTAGTCTGAATTTTTTCCGGGGTCAATCTGAGTGACATACACTGCGCGCCAGGGGCGATGGATATATTAGGATTCGAGATAAGTCGAATTTCTATATTTCAATACAGATAAAACTAAATTAATGCATTTTCACACAGCGCAAAAGTCTCTGGAAAAAATTGAAATATCTCACAATGGCGCAGTTGTTGAGTTTCATGAAAATGAAAGATTTTTGGGTCTAAAGATCGACTCCTGCTTAAACTGGAACAAACATTGCACCGTGTTAGGTGCCAAACTTGCATCTCTGCACTATATGTTCAGGAATATAAAATCTACATTGAAAAAGCATCAACTGGTACAGTTGTATTATGCTGAAGTTGAGAGTCGGTTGAGATATGGAGTGTGCCTCTGGGGAGACTCATCATTTTCTCAATATGTTTTTGTCAAACAAACAAAAATTCTGAGAATCATAGATGGTCTGAAACAAGATGAATCTTGTCGAGAGTCTTTCAAAAAACTGAGAATTCTCAGCTTGACTGCACTTTATATCTTTGAGATATGTGTTTTCGTCAAAAAGAACGGAATCATGTTTTGTAAAAATAAGGATCTACACCAGTATAATACCCGAAATGAAAATGATCTGCATCTGCCCAAGAGTCGTGTGAATATCACATATAACGCTCCTGAACGAATTGGCCCAAAAATTTTCAACCATATACCACTATCTAAAAAAAATACTGAAGGTGAAAAGACGTTCAAATATCGGTTGAAAAGCTATCCAACAAACTCATGTCCATATAACATGAATGAATTTTTCATTGGAAAGCAGTGATTTTCTTTTTTGGCTTTTCTTTTATTTTAAACAGATTTGACAATATTTTATTTGTCTTTTTATATATGTATTAGTAATTAGTCATTTTACTCGCCTATATACACTTCTACACTGACTTTTTCTTATACAATGTATATTGTCCAAAAAGAAATAAAAAACTTTTGACTTTTGACTTTTGACTTACTGATTCGTGATTAGGACATCAAATTTATAACCGATAGGCATCTTTCCTGAAGAAAAATTCGATTCTTTCCAATTCTCATGGAAACACCTCCGTATCTATCGTAATTAGTGGAGTATAGTGTTCTGAAATTTCCGCGATAGGTAGATATTCAGGGGATGAGTCTTAATAATATCTGGAGTCAAATTTGCTGAACTTCCAGAGGGAAGTACAAAAATATGGATATTCCAAAGGAAGTTTCGAACTGTATTTCCGAAAACATCACAAAATCGAGAAAAGTGTTCAAAATGAAAAAATAACTATGTTATTGAAGCATATCTCAAAAAATCCTTTTTTTTTCTGTTCATTAATATTCATTAAAGAAACAACGGTTAGAGGAACTCAATGTAGCAATAGTTCTCAATAATACTGCATCATCAGTGATAATTATCACTCGATATCACGTTCTACAGTTATAAACTCTGCCAAAATCGTTCCATCCATCGCTCCTGGCGCGCAGTGTATATCGCTCAGATAAACCTCAGAAAAGATTTAGACTCATGATCGGTATATTCAACGATTGTGGAAATTACAAAATTCTACTCCAATAATTACGGAAGTTACGGGGGCGACTCCATGGGAAGTGAGACAAATTCGGATTTTTCAGAACTAAAAATTTTTCAGCGAAAATATTGATTGGTACTAAAGTTGATGTCCTGATTTCGATTCCGTAAGAATGTTGAGCTTATCTTACCCCCTTATATTATTTTTCGCAAAAATCAATATATCCATCGCCCCTGTCGCGCAGTGTATGTCACTCGGATTAGAGTTCTTAGTGGTAACACGTACATTTCAAGATCTGCAATAGTTCGCTATTAATGAGAAAATGGAAGACATAAACTCATTAATGACACTCGCAACAAAAACAAGTATATTCCACCACAATTCAATTATACAGTGAACAGAAAAGGTCCCTTATATATGGCAATAAAAACATTCAATCACCTACCGTCCTCAATAACAGGAATCAGTCCTCTAAATATTTTTAAAAATAAGGTCAAACAATTTTTTCAAACCCATGTTTATTACGATATCAGAGAATTCTTCAATGACCACATATAAATCGTTTTTATTATGATAAACATTTTTTTTTCTTTCTTTCGAAAATATAATTCACTAGTCATTATTTCATCAATACTATTTATATATGCAACCTTTTAATATTGGGAATATGCCCACAAATTTTTTATATATTCTTTTGTTTTTTATTTTCTCTAGTTTCTGTTATTACTTACTTATCTTTACGTTACCAAAATATGTTCTTTTGTATATTTATTCATTGTGAGATATTGTCTTGATTACCTTAGAATACGATAACAGCGATTACTAATTTTACATATTGTGTAATTGCTTATATGTATGTAGAAAAACAAGTCAAAATGAACTACACTTCTCAATAGCTCACGTGAGCTTTAGCATACATGAAAATCATTCCATATAAAATAGTATATTTTTGTGTATTTAAACATGTATGTTTCGATAAATAAATTCTATTCTATTCTATTCTAACCCCAAAAGAGATTAAGACTCATCATCGGTATATTTAACGATCGTGAAAATTACAGAATTCTACTCCAATAATTACGGGGGCGTTTCCATGAAAAATGAGACAAATTCGGATTTTTCAGCGAAAATATTGATTGGTACAAAATTTTATGTCTGATCCGTAAAAATTTTGAGCCTATCTTGCCCCCTAATATTATTTTTCGCAAAAATCGGTATATCCATCACTCAGGTCAACCTCATGAGATAATTTAGACTCATCTCCAGTATATCTACCGATCGTGTAAATTACCGAAGTCTACAACAATAATTTCGGAATATACGGGGTTTCCATGAGAAGTGAGACACACTGTATATTTCGTAATTAATTTACCACATTTGTAAATAAACTCAAATCATATTTTTTCTCGATCCTCTGAATAGTATTAGCACTATGCACATTTTCATGTTCTCACGTTTCATTTAGATGGTGTATAACATAAATGTATTAATACCCCACTGAATATTCTTAGTTTAGTACTTATTATTATGCCATGTTATACTGTTTTGAGTTCGTCCTGTTTGTATTCCTAAAAAAAAATCGCAGGGTACTTACTTTATCGTCGTCGATATTCGAAAGCATATTAACCATCGTGTTTTCTCCATCAGTAAAAGAAACAGGCTCCATTGTCTCCGTCTCGTCGAATGAATCAAAAACGTTTCTTCTTGTCTTGTTAGAATTTTTGTCTGCCGTTGGATAGATCAGAATTCCAGGAATCATGTCTTTTTCGTTGTAAGTTTTATTAGCACTCTGACTCGTATCTAATTCCGCACCCGCTCCATTTTCCACGGCAGAATTCATTTCAACTGTTGTATTGCTTCTCATAGCAGGTAGTTTATTTTTTTCGAGTTCAATGAAATCGTTTCTCTCTGTCTGTGGACCGATGCGATTGACTAGGGGAATAGCTTGTGGTGTTTGCTTATAAATTGGCACCGTAGACAAATTCATCGGGTTTGGTGCTACATTCGATGAGGCACCGGGATTCTGTAGGTCTGGCACAACAAAGCTCCCAACTTTCGGAGTGGCGAAAGCTTGTTTTTTTGATCTCGGCCTAGCGGGTTGATTGTTCATGATTTCCATAATGTCGTGAAAACTTTTCTTCAGTTGAGGAATACGGAAAGTGAGCTCATCCGTCAAATTTCTGGCCAAGTGATCAAGAGCAGGATTCGGGTTCCCTTGGGGAGGTGGGGGTAGCAGCTTTTTATCTGCAGGTTCGCTTTGTGGCAAGGCTTGTGCTGGTTGAGGAATAGCATTGCTTATTGCTGTCAGTGCTGAGACATGCGATGGAGTCATCCCAGTATTACTGATGTTTTCACAGTTGTTGGTTGTTTGAGGCAGTAATGTCCCGGTATTTGTAACGTCTTTTACTGTAGCAAAAACCACCGGCACGTAAGTGAATTTATCCAGGAACTCTCTATTCTTGATGATGAAATCTATGATATTTTTAAATCGAGGGTCATCTTCTGCACTTCTTTTCGCTAAATTGTTGTTGATTTTCTTGCGAGGGTTCCTCAAGTTGATGTAAGTGCTGTGACGTTTTCTGCGTCTTCTAACGAATCTTCGGAAACAGTTTTTACTCTCTGGTCTGTCAAGTGTGTCAGTTTTTGCTAAATTTGGACGTTGCTCTCGTATGATATATTTTATAGATGTCCAGCTATTGTTCACTGCTTGAGGGTTGTAGTTTTTCATGAGGCCCCCAATTATCTGTTCTACAGAGGGTATGTGATGGAATAGCTCAACAAGCTGCGGGCAGATTCTGTCGTTAGGTTTTTGATCGCCGCTACCTGTAAAAATATGTATCTTTCATAAAAATAATCTTTTGGAGAGTTATTGAGCTTCTTTCTCATTAACTTATGGATGGATATATGAACTGACTTCGGATGCGGAAATATTGAAACTAAATTCATTTAGTTATCATAATATACAGGGTGAATCGGAAGTACTTTGACAAACTTCAGGAGGTGATTCCTCACAATATTCTAATATGAATTGCCAATAAATATATGTCCGGAAACGCTTCGTTTCCAAGATACAGGGTGTTAAAGTTTTATTTTTTATTTCCGTTATTTTTAAATAACTTTCGAAGTACTGGCCTTAATTAAACGTAAATTGATATCGAGAGATTTTTTAAGGTGTCAAATTCGAACCTGATGTTATTTTTGCTCTTACCCGTGGGGAGCGCCACCTACATGTCTTTTTCTTTTTTGAAGATTCATAACTTTTTCAAGGGTACTTCTAGCACATTTTTCAGTAGAAAAATCAATTGCTCTATCATATCGACGTAAAAAAGCTACCCGTGTTACAAGTCGCTATAAGCAACCGTTTTCTGGATTTTTGGACTTGAAAATTTCAAGTCGATTATTTAATCATCGATGCGTGATATTACCATTATTTTGCATTTTTCACAAGAATGCTTAGGAAATGAATTTGACGTTTGAGTAAGTAGTGGTAATTACATATTATGTGACAGTTAAACGTTTTGTTGTTTTGTTGAAGTTTCTGTAGGTTTTCAAACACTAATTTTGAAAAAATGGATCATTTAAGCAATAATGCTCATTTAGCCGATATGCATTTTTTTTATGGCCTTGCGGATGGCGGAGCGATTTCCTAATCGAGTACTGCCTTCAGCTCCAACATTTACCAGTCTCCACCGTCGTTTGGCAGAAACAGGTAGCTTAAAGAGGGCAGCTGATATTATTGGAAGACCACGAGCAGTCCGAACCCCAGAATTGGAAGAAGATATTTTGAACGTTCTCGAGGAAAATCCAGAAACAAGTACAAGAATAATTGCTGGAGCTCTCAATTCTACTCAGTCCACAGTTTGGAGAATTATCCACGATCAACGATTTTATCCATACCATATTCGAAGGGTACAAGCTCTTTGCCACGAGACTTTCCCCAACGCATTACTATGTGTCAGTGGTTTTTGAGAAAATTGGCTGGAAATCCTCAATTTTTAAGATATGTACTCTTCACGGACTTCTCTCGAAATGCTATCACAAACTTTCATAAAAACCATGTTTGGGCTCTGGAAAATCCGCACGCCTAGTGAAAGACATTATCAGTATCAATTTTCTGTAAATTTATGGGCGGTAATAATTGATAATTACTTGATAGGTCCTTTCTTTCTTCCGTTCCGACTGAATGGCGCAACTTACAGAGACTTTTCAGAAAATGAATTGCCGGGACTACTTCAGAATGTACCATTAGAAATTCGTTTCCGCATGTGGTTTATGCATGATGGGCCTCCGGCCCATTTTAGCGTTGTAGCCAGGGAATTCCTTAACAGTGTCTAGCCAAATCGATGGATCGGTAGGGTTGTAGAATAACCTAACCAAGCGTGGGCACCAAGGTCCCCACATCTAAACCCGCTAGATTTTTATTTTTGGGGACATTTGAAGTCACTAGTTTACAAAACTCCAGTAGCGAACGAGGAAGATTTAAGAAATCGAATAGTAGACGCCTGTGAAACAATAAGAAACACACTAATAATTTTTGAGCGGGTACGAGATTCAATGACTAGAAGATTGAATGTATCTTCGCTGAAGGTGGACACTTTGAACAATTTATTTGAATACAATTTAATTTCCTTTATTTTATTTTTTCTACATATTAAAAATTTTCTTGAAATAAAATGTTGATATTTCTTGCAAATTTTATTAAAACAAATACAGATTTTGCACCCTTGATACAAAAATAACTATTTCAAACGAGAAAAAATAAATAGAATAGGTGGCTCCCCCTACAAAAAACCAAAACTACTTACTTTAACGTCAAATTCATTTCCCAAGCGTTCTTGTGAGAAATGCAAAATAATGGTAATAACTTCAACACGCATCGATTATCAAATAATCGACTTGAAATTTTCAAGTCCAAATATCTAGAAAACGGTTGCTTATAGCGACTTGTAACAAGGGTAGCTTTTTTACGTAGATATGATAGAGGAATCGATTTGTGTACTGAAAAATGTGCTAGAAGTACGCTCAAAAAAGTTATGAATCTTCAAAAAAGAAAATACGTGTAGGTGGCGCCCCTTACAAGTAATAGCAATAATAACATCAGGTTCGAATTCGAAACCTTCCAATACCAATTTTAGTTTAATTGAGGTCAATATTTCGAAAGTTATTTGAAAAAAACGAAAATAAAAATAAAACTTCAACACCCTGTATCTTGGAAACAATCTTCGGACAATTCATATTAGAATATTGTGAAGAATCACCTCCTGAAGTTTGTCAAAGTACTTTTGAATCACCCTGTATATCAAGTCAATTCCATCCCAAATTCCAGGAATATATTTTTGGATCTGATTTTCTCATCATATCATGATATTATGGTCGACAATCCATTAGATCAAATTTTTCCATATAGCATTCATCATTCTGCCATTGGTTTTGATTTAAATACTGTTGAAACCGCTGAGATGAAAATTGAAGAATATTTCTATGACTTCAAGAACTGTGATTATGTCCTTATGAACAATTTCTTTGCTAGCCAAGATTGGAACTCGTTATTGAATGATGATGATATAAACTCGATCTCAACCAAATTTTATGAAGTTTTATATAGCGCCATCCATGAATTTGTTCCAGTCAAAAAGTTCAAATCGTCCACTTTTTGGATCTGGTTCAACAGTGAGTTAAAACATATAATATTTGAAAAAAAATTGTTCATAAAGGATTATAAAAATGGCAATATAGAAGCATATCATCGGTTTCAATTTCTTAGGGAACATTGTAAAACCTTACGAGATGAATGCTTTCACAATTATATCACCAAAACTGAAAATAACATTTCCAATAACTCTCGCCACTTTTGGAAATTCATTAATGATAAAAAAAAGTCCCACAATCTCCCATCTCGTATGATCTATAACGATACATGTAGTAATAACGGTGATGAAATAGTCAATCATTTTTCAGAGTATTTTTCGACTGTTTATGATGTACAACTGTTAATCAAATTCCACTAATAATACCGTAGGCGTTTGCACTTACACTATCGACATCAAAGAGATTATTGATTTAATACTGTCTCTACCATGGAAACCTTCTACTGGCCCGGACGAGATCCCTTTATACTTGATAAAAAAAATTATTTACATATTAGCAAAACCTATTCACTTGCTGTTCAATTCATCTCTTGTGAAAGGAACATTACCCAACAGCTGGAAACAAAGTTTCATCACAACTATTCACAAAAGTGCCTCACGTGAGAATATCATAAATTATAGAGGGATTTGTAACCAGTCTGAGCTATCAAAAATGTTGGATTGTTTAGTCACTAGAAAACTGTCATGGGACCTCAAAAATATTGTATCCAACCAACATCATGGTTTCTGTCTAGGTAGATCTACATCAACAAATTTGTTGCTTCATCAAAACTTTATAATCAATTCTTTTGAGAATTAACTGCAGGTAGACTCTATTTACACATACTTCTCTAAAGCCTTCGATAGCGTCAACCATAGCTTATTACTAGCAAAGCTTGAATCTTTGGGCATAGAGTCGAAAATCTTTGAATGGATCAAAAGCTACCTCACTAATAGAGTCCAATATGTCAAATATGGGTGCTGATTCTCCCAACCAATAGAAATCAGGTGTACCACAGGGATCTCATATGGGACCTCTATTATTCAATCTCTTTGTCAATGACCTCTCTGATTTTATTATCAACAGTTCCTACCTAATGTTTGCCGATGACCTGAAGATGTTTAGAACAGTTCAAAGCATTTCTGATGCCGAGAGTTTGCAGTTGGATCTCAATAACCTTTCCAGATGGTGCAATATCAATTTTTAAAACTAAATCTAGAAAAATGTCAAAAAATAACTTTTAAGCGAAGTCATGCTCCTATTGACTATTTGTAAAGAGTCAATGACTCAAACTTGTCAGCGACCAACACCATCGAAGATTTAGGACTCAAAAATGACCTTCAAACATCACATAACTGAAACTTTATCTCGTGCTCGTAAAATGTTAGGCTTCTCCCTTCGTTCCGCCAAGGAATTGTGCACAGGTGAGATCTATACTTGAGTATAACTCTATAATTTGGTCACCATGTTACAAAATCGATTCTAATCTTTTAGAGGGTTGTCAAAATAGATTCTTAAGAAACTGTGCATACCGCTTGGGATTAAATAGAGACGAATCCTCAAATATTAGATATTTTAAATATGAATTCCCTGACACATAGAAGATTGGAAATTGATCTGGTATTTCTTCATGAAATCTTAAATGGCCACATCGATTCCCTTGAAATTTTGGAGATAACTTCACTTTCTGCAAACTCGAGGAGAAACAGAAACAGTGATATCTTCAAGATACCATTTTGTAGGACAAATTATGGCCAAAATGAGTCACTCAATAGAATTATGAAAACAACGAATACTCACAACCATTAAATTAAACTGTTCAACTCATCATTATGGTCTTTTAGGAAAGGAATAAAAAAAAAATATTCGCCCATTTATTATCATATTATTTAGTCTTTATGGCTACCCATTTATAGGCATATGTATATACCCTCTCTTTTTAAAATTGCATTGTATTATTGTATAATTGGCTTGTCTGTTAATAAATAAATAAATAAATAAAATGTGTGATATTTTTCCTCTCAAACCACTTATTTAAAATAGTCACAAGGAATCATCTCGAAAAACCACTACCACTAAGAGCAATTGTTTAGTTCCAGAGGATCATCGAACTAAGATATCTTAAAACCCTGGAGGTTTCAGTGATTAGATATTGTTCAAAATTTTATGGCTACACCACCTATAGATTTAAAGAGCACTTACGACTTCTGTGATAGATGGCACAAGCTATGTTCGAGTCCAAGCTCATTGCCAGCATTTTTTTCGAGAATAAACTGTACTTGGGCGAAAAATTCTTGGTTCAAGATTGATTTAAAAGTGACATATGTCATATTCAATCAATAACAAATTAGGTGAAGTTTACTTCCAAAAAGCAAGCTTCTAATGGTATTTTGACATATGAAGCCATTTTCTGTCAATAATTCATACCTATTTGTGTTCAGTTTTAACTAGTAATTAGTGTGTATTTTTTTTAAATAGTGTATAATTAAACTTTTTATGTAATGTGAAGGGTTTCTTTTTGCATCTTGTGTGGATAGTCCAGAACTGTAGATCCGAATATTTATTGAGTTAATACACACAGTATTTTTTCATAACTCACACGATTAGATTTTCACAGAATTTATTTGAATCCTTTACTTATCAAAGTCTTTTATGTCCGTAAAATGAGGTCCTGATAAATTAACAAACCTATCGAACAATTGATGATCGGTAAATTTTGTATGGATTTTTGTTGGTTCTTCATATAAAAGGAAATTTGGTTTATGTTTCTGAAGGATATATTTCCTATGAATGATCTTGTTAACTAGTTCTCTTACATTAGTATCTAAACTGTCAAATTCTACACAATGTAACCTATATTTTCAGTGCTTCTCAAAAGTCCGCTCCCCCCCCTCTTATTTTTGGAACGATTGTACATAAACAAGTGAAATTTGGAAACTGAATAGTGATGATAGATGACGAAATCGTCAAAGATGACATCACAAGGCCATTGTGACCAATAATTTTAAATGGAACCCTACGGCAAGCGACACCTCTTTCAAAAGGTATCGAAAAAACCTATTCAATGATACTAATTTTGTTTGTGTTTATGGCAGTTTTAATGGCTCATTAGTAAACATTAAAATTTAAATTCCATTCAGTATGATATTAATTACAGATTTAAGAATCAGTATCTACTTAAAGAAATTGCTCGAAGTGACCTCCATTTACTTCCTGACAGTGAAATATCCTATTTTTAAACTCTTCTCGTACTTTTACAAATGTGACTGCGGAAACAGCCTCACATTCTGCAACAATACGTTGTTTTAAAACGTCAATATTGTCAGGTTCAGTGGCGTAAACCTTCGATTTAAGGTACCCCCACAGAAAAAATCCAAAGGTGTGAGGTCCGGTGATCGAGCTGGCCATTCCGTTGAACCTCGTCGTCCAATCATCCTGTTGGAATGTTATTTCCAAATTGCCGAATTCATCTGGATTATCTTCCACAATTTCAAGGATTAACGGTTCCATTGCGTTTTGCAACAGCTCCAGATAAACCTCACCAGTTAAATTAGTATTTAAAAAAAGAGGCCCAACGATGTGGTTTCCCAGGATACCTGCCCAAACATTCACCTTCTGGGGAAATTGGGTATGTGTTTCACGAAACAGGTGAGGATTTGCGTCACTCCAATACCTCACATTCTGTGTATTTACATTTCCATTTAGATAGAAAGTACTTTCGTCACTGAAACAAATTGTTATGACATAGTCTGGCTGCTACTTTATCACCTAAAGCACGTACTATTTCGCTTCTTGAAGCACTTAAACGTTCGGCTCACAACAGTTCAACAAATTATTAAAATGTACAAAAATATTAAAAGTACCAAAAGCTGCTAAAACAGTTGAACGTTCGATCAACAATACACAAATTATTAAATGTACAAAAACTTGGACAATGACAAAAACGTCGAATTAGGGAGACTAACAAAAACGTCAGCTTATTTGACAACTATCCAGAGGCGGAGCTTGAATTTGGAATTTTAGTATTAACTGATTGAATTCATCACAGCTTTGCGTTTTTTAAAAGCGAGTTGCCAAAACTGCCATAAACGCAAACAAAATTAGTATCATTGAATAGGTTTTTTCGATACCTTTTAAAAGGTGTCGCTTGCCGTAGGGTTCCATTTAAAATGATTGGTCACAATGGCCTTGTGACGTCATCTTTGACGATTTCGTCATCTATCATCACTAGTAGGGAAGTTTACAACCTTTAATATTCAGTTTCCAAATCGTTCCAAAAATAAGAGGGGGGAGGGGACTTTTGAGAAGCACTGTATAGTAATGTGTGTATGTGCTATCTTAAGATATACAGTGCGGCTTTTTATGGTACGGTTCGACGTAGAACAATGGAACAAAAACCGTTTTGAATGGTATCACGCATGGGTTATGAAATAAAAAACATTGTGATTGCTTGATAGATGGCGCGGCACAAAAATTTCAAATAGCAGGGGGGATCAAGTGGCACATCGTTGAAAAGAGAATTCAATTCTCTTCCCAAACATCTTATTGTTTTCGGATTTGGTCAATTCGTTTTTTCACAATATACATTTGAAGTATAAGTGCGGGTCTGAATGGTACCCTTATCCCGATAACTTTCGAACGGTTTGATGAGAAACAATGGGACAGAAAATATTTGGAATGGTATTACCGATCCTACTCTCTGAGATAATATACATCACAATTACTCGACAGAGGGCGCTGGGGGCACATCAACTTGAAAATTTAAAAAGGCATAGAGGTCGAGTTGCATATCGTTGAAAAGATAATTCAATTTTACTTTCAACCATGGTTATTCTACGGAATCACAATTGCGATGAGTAACACTGAATACGGTCAATAGAGGAAGATTCATGACCTAAAAACTTTTCATTTTCGAATTCGTTTCAAAGCTTAACTAGGTACAGATTTGGAATCCTTACAATAATCCAATTTCCAACCCAAATAATACCCCATTCATTTATTTTTAAAGACCATGATCATAGTGGGTACCATTCATTGGATTTGGTAAACTGATAATCAAGCAGTTACCTAGAAATGAGTAATATGAAGTTGGATTATTTTGTCGATGTTTAAGAACTTCTAATGTATAAATGATTTTAACACTACTTACCTGCTCTTCATATTAAAAACGAATTATCGCATTTGTATTTAGTGAAGAGTTTCACGTAGAGTAAATTGACTATTGAGACAACACAATGGTAGGTAGGGAGGGGGAAAACACGAGTAGACACGATTGACAACAATTTTGCTTTATATTCTCAATGAATAAAAATCCTACATTTTTTTTGTTATATTTGACATTTCAAATGCATATTGTGAAAAAACGTATTAACCAAATTGAAAAAAAAAAGATGGTTGAAAAAAGAATTGAATATTTTATTTTCATTAGAAAATTTGAGAGGATTTCTCATACTCTTAAAAATGTCCGCTGGCTCAACATGAACAATAGAAGAAGACTACACTCTGTCTCTCTCTACCACGAAATAATATCTCAAGGAATCCCCCCTTACTTGGCCGAAAAAATCAGATTCAGAACAGATATTCATAATATGAACTTAAGAAGAAAAGATGATATCTCTATCCCTTTTCACTGCTCCAGTTTATTTCGGAGAAGCTTTTCCTATCAAATATCTAAGGAGTATAATAATCTCCCGACCGAACTCAAAATAATAACGGAGTACGAAAAGTTTAAAAAAATAGTTTTTGAAAAATATTTCAGTGAGCAAGACATACAGGTAACATGATTCTCTCTTTCTTTTGCTTCCTCTCCTTTCTGATGTTTTTCTTGCCTCACAAAAAAATTAAATAGGGTATAAGGTAGTTCAAGTATTGTAGTTAGGTCTAGTTTTAATATTTTTCTCAGGTTCGTGAAGTAGAACAGTTTTTTACTGATCACCCGCCTTTTATCCTTTTAGTGACAATAACACTTATCCTTCTTATAAATTTTACGAAGATATCGTGAACGTGTTTCAGATGGCTTCAAATTAATTGACTATGAAAAACTCAAAACTATTATTTTCTCTTTGCCTAATAAAGGTAGTCCAGATGATATACATTTTCTGAAGAATTGTTTCGATAATATTGCACAGCCCCTGTTGAACCTCATCAACTCCTCTTTTGAAACTTGTAGAGTTCCCAGTGAAATTCCAACGATGCTAAAGACCTGCGACCAATCAATATGCTATCTTCAATAAAGAAAATATTAGAGAAAGCTGTATATGAGCAAATTGTGGATGTTCTGGACCAGAACGGAGTAATCAATAGTGTGCAGTCGGGTTTCCGTGCTGGGCACAATTGTGAAACAGCTTTACAGTGTGTGCTTGATGATTTCAAAAATAATTCAGATAAACATTTAATGACAGGAGTAGTTTTCCTTGACCTGCGAAGACCTTTTGAAACTGTTGACAGGGGTAGGTTGGTAAGAAAATTAGAAAGTATTGGTATTATTGGGGATGCATTGGCATGGTTGGTTGATTATTTCGAGAACCGAAGACAAAAACTTAAATTGAACAATATTCTATCTGATGAAATCATAAATGAACTTGGTGTTCCACAGGGTAGTGTACTTGGTCCCCTATTATTTTTAATATACATTGACGATGTCGTTAATAATGTTGGAATATGCTCAATTCATTTATTTGCTGACGACACAATGATTCACTTTTCAAATTCAGAATGTACGACGGTAGTGAATATAATCAACGAAACCCTAGAAAACATATTCAGATGGTGCTGTGCCAACAAATTAAAGGTAAATACAAAAAAAAACAAATTCATGTTGATAGGTAACGACAAGGAATATAAAAAGTTCAAAGAAAATATGTGTGAACTAAAAATCAACAATAGTTCAATTGAACTAGTGGATACTTACAAATATTTAGGAGCAATTAATTATTGATAGAGATTTGAAATTTAAAGAACATGCAAACTATATAATAAAAACAATATCATTTAAAATAAACTATTTGTAAAGAAGCTCCAGATTTCTCTCAATATGATCAAAAACTATTATTTACAATACAATAATTCTTAATCACTTCAACTACTGCTCTACCATACTATTTTTACTACAACAAAATGAAATTAAACGATCACAGAAATTGCAAAATCGAGCAATTAGAATAATATTATCCTGCTCTAAACGAACACCTACAAATGAAATGTTGAACGCTTGACTGGTTACCAGTAGAAAAAATGTTACTATATCAAACACTGATCTTCATCTTTAAAATAAGAACAGGTAGTGCTCCACCATATCTGAGGGAAAAAATATCTTTCGTATCAGAACACCACAATTACAACTCCCGAAATAGAAATAATTTATTCATTCCAAATGTGAAAACAAAAAAATTGCAAAATTCAGTTTTTTTCAGAGGACTAAATAAATTCAAAGAACTTTCTGAGGACATAAAATATTCATCCTCTCTTGCTGTATTTAAAATTAAATTGAAGAGACTTCTGTTGAGTGAGTGCAATCCTCGATGATGATATACCTATTATTAACTTTTATTTACTCATGTGTGTGTATATGTATGTATATATAGTGTTGTGCTAATTACTATCTGTTTGTTATTAATGTATTTCTATGTAGGTAACTATATTTTTATTCTACTTATTTTATTGACTGTACTTATATATTAGTCTTGGGCTAGATAAAGGATTTATATATATGTTAATTTCTATTAATATTGTCATCAAATTGGATAATAAAGATTATTATTATTATTAAATAGGTGTCCCGATCTGAACCTCTTACCTTTCGGCATTTTATCATCGTGTTCGGCCTTTTGGGTACCTTGATCTTCTCCACAGGAGTCGTAATTTGTATTTTTCGGCTCTTGAGTCTCCTTCTCCAGTTCTTCATTGCTATCGTTGTATTTATGCACATTCCTGTTACCTTGTTCATCCACTCCATTCCCAGTAGTCGAAGTTCTTGATTTAATTATTTCCTCCCCCGGTGTGATTTGATGCTCTACGCTATCGTTATCAAGTTGTGCTTCTCCAGGTGATTGCCGTTGTTTGATCATAAAATACCCTTGACGTGGCGAGCGGTTTCCAACTTCGTAGAAAACAGGAGTTTCGAATATTACTTCAGGTTGGTTTTGAGGATGATGTTGCACTGATTCTTGAGATTTTTTATATGTGCTCGATAGATTTGAGCTTTCGACACCGCGAGCATAGGTTCTTGTTCTACTTGGAGGAATCAAAAGTCCACTTTGATGAAACTCCGGCTCTTGCACAAAGATTTATCGGATGATGGTTCCTAGAGGTTGACTTTTTGTTGGCTTGTACACTGATTTTATCCTCCTCGATTATGTCGTCGAAATCAGCAACTTCATTGAAGTTATATTTAGTAGAACTATCGGCTAAACTAACAGAATAAATTGCGTTTCCTAATATGATGATCAACGCTACCAAGCTACAAGTAAATGACGTTAGATTCGACAGGTTTAGAAAATTATATTGAGTACTTACAGTTTCAGGCCATGCAAATGCATCGAAAGTCATTCGTGGTCATGAATAAGTCCATCGCGTTCAGGTGCTTACAAAGATATAAACGTCCATATATAAAAATAATATTCTTGTAAAAATGTCAAATAATTGTCAAACTCTATCTCATACGATCGTAGAGTACTTGATGATGATTGGGAGAGAAAAACAATACGGTATGGTAATGGAAATCATTGAAGTTGTACGGGATAATTATTATTATTTTGATATTGTGTATTAACACTCACAAAAAATCTGAAATGATCTAAAAAAATTCCTTAAAATCGAAATATTCAACACAAATTGTCATATTTTAGAAAATAACTACTTGGAAAGATTCAAGTAAAATAACAAAGGAATCCATAATGTAGAAATGTAACCATTGGATCATAATACAATTGCTCGAAATATACCGGGTGTCCCATTTGGTCGATATATCGATAATGCATATATATACATATATATGTATATATATATATATATATATATATATGTATATAATATATATATATATATATATATATATATGAAAAAAAGGCTTATATAAAAGTTATACGGCACCAAAAAGGCCACATCTTGAAAAAAGTTCCACATGCAGAGGGTGTTGCATTTTTCAGTAATAGCAAAAAAAAATTGATGGAAAAACCAGTTTATGTTTCTGTCATTGAAATGGTCCCTTCAGCACTCAATTGTTTTCCAGCCACAATGCGCCGGTGCCATATTATGAGTGATGCAGGCTCTGAATGAAATAACTGTCATTAAGCTGTTTCTTCAAAATCTGAATTTTGTCTGGTGAAGTGATGTAGAGAACACCAAAGTAGCGTGTATTGCTCTGATCATCATTAATGTTCATACAAGGTGCTTCAAATGATACTTTCATTTTCGTCCACTTCGATTTAAGTTTATGCGATTTTTTCAAATGGAACACCCTGTATATTAGTTTGTCTTTGCATTCTATATGAAAATACCTATATGAGGATACCAACATATTATATGTTATTCCTAATAGTTCTTCGATTGTTTTTCTAATTATTTTCACAAAATTGAAAAAATATCTTATTTATTTTTTAAATTTAAAACAAAAGGAACGACAATAATCACTTTTAATACATTTTCTGATCTGATCTTTATTATCCACGTTTTTTTGGAATGTTTTACTAAACAGTAAAAACTGAAGTTGGCTATGATTTTAAATATCGCCCAAAATGAAATAATAAATTGTGATAGCCTGTTGTGTGATTTGTACGAAGGCGTAGAAGGGCCAACAACAAAATATTTTTCAAAAACATTTGGAATTGCTACTTTGAACTGACAATTGTCACTTTGAAGTGACAATTGTCACTTTGAACTGACAATTGTCACTTTGAAGTGACAATTGTCACTTCTAACTGACAATTGTCACTTCGAAGTGACAATTGTCACTTCTAAATGACAATTCCAGATGTTGTTTAAGTGACAATTCGAAGTGACAATTGTCAGTTCAAAGTGACAATTGTCACTTCAAAGTGACAATTGTCAGTTCAAAGTGGCAATTCCAAATGTTTTTGAAAAATATTTTGTTGTTGGCCCTTCTACGCCTTTGTATTGAAGAAATTCTGTTATTTTTAATTTAAAATAAAATATTTGTTCATCGTGCTTTTTTAGCATATTATTATGATATAAACAGGGTTGTAGAAAAAGTATTGTGTTTCACTCGTCGAAAACATTTTTTGAAGCTCGTGAACATTACCAGCCTCTGCTGCGCCTCGGCTGGTAAACTGTTCTCTCGCTTAAAAAAATGGTACTTTCGTCACTCGTAAAACAATATACTATTAATTAGATTTTTTTTCAGTGCTGCGTTGAACTTTCTACTCTTATTAGTTTTTTTTATTTCATGCGGCAATCTGTTATAGATGATCAAACCCAAATAGGCAAGTGAGTTTTGCGAAACTCTATATTTATAAAATGGAATGTGGAAATTATTCCTTTGTCGTGTATTTACATTATGCAAGTTTTTATTCAGAGTAAACTTAGTTTTGTTCGTAAAAATAAGTGCATATTTCAAAGATGTACATAGAAAAAAGTGTGATTACATTAAGTTTGACAAACAATCCCCTACAAGAGTAGGTTGAAGAAACGCCTGCCTGAGTAGGGTCCCGAATTAGGTATGCTATATGTTTGTGGGGTAACTCCACTGCTGTTAATGACGTGTTTACTTTGTAAAAGAGAATGATAAGAATAGTGGCAGGCGTTTCTTCAACCTACTCTTGTAGGGGATTGTTTGTCAAACTTAATGTAATCACACTTTTTTCTATGTACATCTTTGAAATATGCACTTATTTTTACGAACCACTCTCAGGAGTGGTACAAGGATAATAGCTGGGGCTCCTCCAAGACTTTTTTGAGATTCCTGAACAGATAAAATAAAGAATTCAACCTCTTGTTCAGGCATATACAATGATTTTTCCAGTTGATATTTACATCAATCACCAGACCCAGGTATTTGGTTTCATTTGTATTGTCAATTGATACTTCATTGACGCAGATTGTTATTGGTAGACAGTCTTTTTGCCAGTAATGGAATTTCACTATTTGTGTTTTAGAGGCATTGAGATATAGAAAATTTAAGCTGCACCATCCATATACAGAGTTCAAGACCTGTTCACTTATCTGTTGTGTTTTTATTTCGTCCTTATCCGATACTATTGAAGAGGTATCATCAGCAAACATCGTTATATGGGTCTCTGTTACGTATTTATCAAGATAGTTGGTGTACAACAGGAATAGAATTGGCCCCAGTATTGACCCTTGCGGAACTTCTATGTTAACCAATTTAGATTCAGATTTGGTTTGTGTGACTGCTCCAGAAATGAGTTCTGGTATGCTCACGTATTACAGTCGATTAACCAAGAAGGAAGAAATCTAACCAAGAGCTGGTCCTCTAACTCCATAGTTGTACAATTTGGATAATATAATTTGATGGTTAACACAGTCGAATGCCTTGCTGAGGTCGCAAAATATTCCTAGAGGGCATCCTCCTGTTTCAAAATATTTTACAGCTTTTTCGAAGAATGAAATTGCAGCTGTATTTGTTGAATGATTAATTCTGAATCTATGCTGACAAAAAGTATGTACACCACTAAAAATATCGGTCAACAACTGTGCGATTCGAGATAGTGTAGAGGCGATCAGTTTTCTAGGAATCAAAGTTGATCCAACTCTTACTTGGAATACGCACTGTGAAACGCTAATATCTAAGCTAAACTCAATTTTTTTTAATTCTTATAGTTTATAAGGTAATAATATATTTTTTACAGTAATACAATAATTGGTGAACAAGGAATAGACATCATAAATTGTAGATTTCTCCTAAGATATCAGTATTGGGGATTGAGCCGATTACTGACGCTGCGTTACCACGAGCTATCTCAATACTGAGGCGTTGCATCAGGAAATTTCTCCAGTGATATTTGTTATCTTTCTGCCAATTTCTTGAATAACTTGAAGGCAATTTGGTCCGAAACCACCTAGAGTATCAAATGCCATGGGTGATACGATGTAATTAAGTTCAAACGATTGATATTTTATCCGCTTGCGTTCTTCTGCCTGTTCCGATAATTTCCTGGGTGCTATGATGGCTGTTCGAATATTTGATATTGCGAACACGTCTGTGCATGTCACATCCCATATCATTGCTCGTCCCCTTGACCATGGTATCAAAGTAATACCGTCAGGTCGTTTTCTATCTTCATCGAAACACCTTCCATTGGGTTCTAATTTAGATGGAATTTCAGCTGATGCCAAAGCTCGTTTGACAGGGTCGTTGAGAGCATGATGACGCGAAAGACGCCCCGAACTAGGACAACTAAGACCATGAGTCCCCGAGCCATCAACATGTGCTCCACAACGACAACGTTTGTGAGGTTCACAAATTTGTGCTCACAAACGCAGGACTACTGATATACGAAGACTATCACGATCTAAAAAGGTACCTAACTGGGATGACGGAAGAACTTGTAGCTATTTTCCGGATTCCTTAGCAGAAATTGCCTGCAGTCTTGCTCGTTCTATGTCATCTTCTGCTTTTTCGAAAAAATATTTTTGTCATTATTGGTTGGTCCCAGCCTTTCTGTTTTGATCGATCTGCTTCGCTTGGCATCACCGCACCTGGTATTGTCATGTATCTATCGATTGCTTCATGTGTAATTGTAGAGAAAAATTCGTTATCGTTCTGATTATCATGAAACATCTCCATCACAAGTGATTTTGTAGCGAATTTGGAGCTTAGAAATGCTGGTAAGGCGATGTCTTGGGTTCGGCGTAAACCTCCATTAGCAAGCGGAATCGTTGTCTGCATCCATTTATCTTCCGTCATCCGGATATTACATATATTTTCCATCCATCCATCCATCCGGATATTACATATATTTTGGTGGGCCTAGACAATTTGTGAGAAGGTATACTTATCACATAAGAGTTTTGATATGAATTTGCGTTCTTTCAATACAGTACATATTGATTCTTTTGTGATGGAAGAACGTAATAATTTGAAATTTATTGGTTGAACTAATCGAATACCTGGTAAATATTTGGAAATTTGTGAGTATATTTCTTTGCATTTGTTTTGGTTAGGATCTTTAATCAAAATTTCACACTTTGCGTTGTTTAACTGGAGACCACTTAGCTTTTCAAATTCTTTAATTTTGCATGTATCACGAATCAAATCTTTTACTTTTCCTGATAAGGTGCAGTCGTCTAGATACCATTCGTTGAAGGAAGATTTTAATTCTTTGGACAATTGCTCGGTAGCGATGCAGAATAACGGTGGCCCAAGAGGATCGCTTTGTTGAACTCCTGTTTCTGATTTGATCATTTTATTTCCGAAAAGTAAAATTGATGGATTGCGGTAACACTGCCATACAAACCTATATCCTGTTGGTAATGTATTTCTCGCGAGTTGTAATAAAAAATCTCTATGAATAACATTGAATGCATTTCGAAAATCTAACTTGATCATGATTAAGGACTGTCTGGCTTGTTCAATATATTTCGTTGCTGCGTGTATAACGGCCTCTGCCCCCTTTGGAATCCCAAAACCAACTTGTTGTGGTCTAAAGCGGGTGCCCAATGTTGTCTTGATTTCTTCACAAATTATTTTTGCCGTTATTCTTCTGAATACTTCTCCTGATGCGACGGGGCGGATTCCACCATCTTTTTTTTGAAACCAATGAGATTAACCAACAACAAACTTCTTGTGGAACTGATCCTCTGCGCATAATATCGACCAATTTTGCAAGGCTATTCAGAAGTTGGGTGCCATATTCGCCATATTTATCGTTCATCAAATCTTTCAAATGTTGTGGAGTTATACCATCTAGGCCTCCTGATGAACCACAAGGAAAACTTTTTATAGCTTTTTCAACTTGGTTAACTGTTGTTGGCTGATCGAATTCGAGTGCTTCTTCTTTTGAATCGAAACTAGGAAAATTAGGATCTGTTCTCATAGGTGGATGTTTTTCTCTTAGGGAAATGAGAGAATTCTGATCGAAGGCTGCTAATCCTTCTTCAGAGGTCAAAATACGTATTGCTCCTCGGACATCATATTCTGCTATTTTCGTATCGATAATTTTCTTCAATGTTTCTTTATTATTTTTATTTTTATATTGTATAAAAATCCTCTCCCAACTTTTATATAGTGGTGTACTTATTGCAATATAATTCTTCTTGATAAGTGTTGTCAGAGATACTTTCCGTGTTTCTCGAGTATCGCCTGGCAATCCTAAAACTCCATATGCGAACTCAGTTAATTTTTTCCAGCTGTGAATATCATTTTTTTTAACGACTTCTTCGATACAAGAAGACACATTTTTTGATATACAATGGTATACGTCTCTTTATTTTGATATTGCGCTTTGCTTGTGATAAGTATGTGACAAATTGTTCTGTATTTGGATCTCTTTCGCAGTCTTGTACTAATTGTTTGGATACTTCATCGTTTTTGTCGAATGATTTGCAATAACGTAAATGTTGTTTTACTCTTTTATATAGACCATTGCATTTTGGGCAAGCTGCGTATTTCTTATTATCGTTATTTGATTTTGTTTCACTTATTTTGAATAAGTAAGTAAGTAAGTAAGTAAGTGTTGTTGTTTTTCCATGATCAACACAAGTCTGGTTCTTCTGAAAGTGTTCCCAACATAGCAAAGCAAGACAACCATGACATGCACTAAAAACTTTTTCACTTCGCAAAAAGCGAATTATGGAGAATCTCCTTGTATCATTTATGATCAAATTTGACAGAAACATTGAATTTATTATGCACAAGCAGATTCCAGCATTAGATCTGCGGGGTGATCTACATTATCATACCATTCAATGACAATCAGGAAACTGTTGAAAAATATGTATTAAAAAAATAAAAATAAGTTAAATACACTTCTGTACATGATTAATGAAAATAATTTTGACTGGGGTATTCATTGTTCTTGATTTTTGTTGTACGTGGGTATCCTGTAGAGATCTTCGTTGATTCCATAATAGTTGGGAGTAGCTGCGCAATCTACGTTGAACCACCAATCACAAACCCTCGCGAACTGGTTGAAAACTGTGCCATTGGGACAGAGGAAGCTGAATTTTTGTCCGCTAGGCAAACACCAGTGCCATACCTGAAAAATCGATGGGAAATTGTATTTCATAGAAGTATTTGAGTAGATGGAAAGGTTTGCAGATAAGATATTAATTTCTAACAATATACAGGATGATATTGAGGCCATAGAAAGCTCATTGTTTGCTTAGCGATTTTTCAGACCGTTCCATGACGATATTCAGTTAAGGTGATTTGTGCTTGGTTTGATATTGACTTACTTGGCATTGGGCTTCAGGGTCACTGTAATATCCAGGCAATTTCTGGTCGCATCTGAATGACAGTCCTTGGGGTACTTCAGAATATATAGGGTAATCTTGTCCAGGAATGTAGCCATCAATTTGCTGTAAAATTGAGTACAATTAAATATTTTATATATGATACTAGATACAAATATTGTCACTGCTATGATAAATATTTCGAATTGTGAGCTTGTGCATTGTCCTGTTTTTCGAAAATTTCTAGGTTCTTGGTGAATTCATTTTAAGTATTTTAAGTAACTTTTTCATTTTAGCTAAATTCTAGGCTTCTACTACTCCAGTTTGTATGAAAAATAAGATTTTGAAAACCCAAAAACGGTGATTTTATATCTAGTTTTTTTTTCGTTGTATGTTACCTCGTCGAAAATCGTATTGCGGGAAAAAAAGTGCGGGGACAAAAACCAAAAGGCAAAGTTAAACTTTCTATAATTGATATGGGAAATATGTGTATTACTTCCTTTAAAGTTCAAAAAGATTTCTAAGAGAGATGAAAACGTATAACAATTTATTCAGAATTTCAAATCACAACCAAGAAATGAATTTACAAAAAGAGTTTTTGATAATCCATAAAGTTTTGTCGACCTTCAAAATGGTTCAAAGAAAAGAAGTAAAAATATTCGAAACCAACTGTGTACGTCACTGGAGAGACATTTCGTTAGAGGAATTATATTTTTATCACTGGATTGAATAGGAGTACAGATAAAAGGACAACAAATCCAGCGACATTTTTTGACAAATATTGAAAATCCTGAAAGGATATTTGCTTTCAATTTTCTTTATTAGATAATGACAAAAACAGTTTATTTTTAAAATAGAAGCTTCAGTTATAATTTGTTTAATAATAATAATGATGTTTATCTTTATGGAAAAGCGGTCAGTATATTACACGCTTTATATTAGCTTCATTTGTATGTTTGTTTGTAACCGACTCCTTTGGACTTGATTTTCACCCACTTCCAGACGTCCGAATGATTTGAAATTTGGCAGGTGTACATAATTCCGGTGACAATGCATTAAGAAATTTGTGTGAACAGAAAACAAAATGGCGGCTCCAATATGACGGACGAGTTTTGTGATTATGGTCCGATTCGCTTCAAAATTGGTATCTGACGGTTTTCGTGGTCGGAGATTATGATTCTTTTGTCAATATTGGAAAATTCGAGATGGCGGCTCCAAAATGGTGGACGAGTTTTGTGATTATGGTTCGATTCTATTCAAAATTGGTATGTGGGGGTTTTTGGAGTCAAATATTATGATTCTTTCGTGAAAATTGAAAAATTCAAGATGGCGGCTCCAAAATGGTGGACTAGTTTTGTGATTATGGTCCGATTCTATTCAAAATTGGTATGTGGAGGTTTTTGGAGTCGAATATTATGATTCTTTCGTAAAAATTGAAAAATTCAAGATGGCGGCTCCCTGTATATATTGACAACGTTAAAATCTTTGAATGACTTCTAAAATCGAGATTTGACTATTAATGCAGCTGTACACATTAATGATTTGGGAAATAATTACAGTTACTAATAGTAATCACGTAATCAATAGTAGATTAAAACAAATAATAGTTTAAAAAATTAAAAAAACACGCTTTTATAAATAAACCAAACTAAAAAGTAGAAAATAAATAATAGTTTAAAAAAACTAAAAAACACGCTTCTTATAAAAAACGGTACTATAAAATAAATAAATAATAGTTTAAAAAACTAAAAAACACACGCTTTTAATAATAATAAAAATAAGAAAAAAAAAATTATTTAAAAAAAAGCGTGGGGTGCTTAATCTGAATCTTAAAAAGCACCCCACGCTTTTTTTTTGAATAAAATAATTTTTTTTCTTATTTACATTATTATTAATTTATATTTGTTAGAAATTTTTTCACTATTCTTAATTCAAATTTATTAAAATTTATTTTAAATTTTTTTAGTTTGGTTTTCTATGAAAGCGTGTTTTTTAGTTTTTTAAACTATTATTTATTTATTTTTTAGTTCGTTTATTTATAATAAGCGTGCTTCTTAGTTTTTTTAAACTATTATTTTTTCAATATCTAATCCTCATAAGCTAACCCACAAAAACATTTCTCTTTTTCTAGAAATAGGTAATGCACTAATTTTCAATAATGCTATTCCACTACTATGCGTTTTCAAGCGTGGAATGATAAATCAGTCAGTCAGTTAATATGCGGATTATTTTATTACATGAATTTGAAACGATTTTTTTATGATATTTGGGTTTGCCATAATATCACTAATGCCATGATATCACTAATGAGCAGTACCGCGCTGGCTATGTGGCGAATGTATGCAAATAACTGAAAGGCCAAATCAAAGGGCGGCAAAACAGGACGGAAAATGATAACCTTCTGAAAAATAGTTGTCTTCTGTCGGAAATATATACAAAAAAATTTTAAAGACGAGTTTTCGATCATACAAATGCTCTAAAAAGGAAAAACATAATTTCTTTCATTGTTTGATCTAGTTTATTCTGTGAGTAACAGATTGAAAATCATGCCGTGCAAGATTACCTATTTTATATTCGCGGCAAGCTTTCGAATCTGTTACTCACAGAATAACCTAGATCAAACAATGAAAAAAAATATTTTTTCCTTTTTAGTGCCTTTGTATAAACAAAAGCTTGCTTTAAATTTGTTTTTTATAATTTTTATTTTCAACTTTTTAGTTTTGTTTTCAATAACAACTAACAAAAGCTTGATTTGTTGAAAATATAAACAGGATGTTCATAAAATCAGATGTGGAATCATCTGCGACTGAAAGATAAACTTTAGTCACTATCTTCCATCGTCAAGATAACCTCTTGTGGGGTATTCATGTTGAAAAGGGAAACATTCTCAATTGAATATTGATAGAAAGAATTTTCTGTGAATTGAAAAATCCACGATTAAAATGAAGTTATTTTTTGTGAATGTCTAACAGA
Source organism: Gonioctena quinquepunctata (assembly GCA_018342105.1). Classification (NCBI taxonomy): domain Eukaryota; kingdom Metazoa; phylum Arthropoda; class Insecta; order Coleoptera; family Chrysomelidae; genus Gonioctena; species Gonioctena quinquepunctata. Next base: position 424,061 of record JAFIRS010000334.1, read on the forward strand.
AAACAACTACTTCTCCGGCTAAAGCCACGCTGGACATTGAACTACATCTGATAGATATTCTGAAAAGGCCCTAACTCAAAAGAAAAATCTGAAATTGAAAATTTGCATTTTCATTCAGATAGTTATTTGATTTTCTATTCCAGTCTTAATTAAGAACTCATAGAGATGAATGAGGCAAAGAAGAATGTTTTCCAAAAGAGAGTACTCACCAGAAATCATTCGTAACATTGACGCAGGAGGGACATCACAAAAAATAACTTCATTTTAATCGTGGATTTTTCAATTCACAGAAAATTCTTTCTATCAATATTCAATTGAGAATGTTTCCTTTTTTAACAAAAGCTTGTTCATGAATAAAAAAATTCGTTTATTCATTTTGTATTTTTTAGCATTTATGATGTTAAATAACTAGTTTAGTAATTTCTATTAAATTTATTTTTAATTAAAAAAAAATCATAATCTTTGACCCCGAAAACCCCTAGATACCAATTTGAAGAGAATCGGACTATAATCACAAAAATAGTCCGCCATATTGCAGCCGCCATTTTTTTTTCCTGAAAAAATTTTTTATAATGCATTGTCACCGTAATTATGCACATCTGCCAAATTTCAAATCAATCGGACGTTTAGAAGTGGGTCGAATTTAACTTGCAAGATTTGATTACATACAGACCCACAGACATACAGAAGACACCGGGACAGGTGGAACTAAATAAAAACTTGTAACCCAAATACCAATGTTGAATAGAATCGGACCATAATCACAAGACTCGTCCACCATTTTGGAGCCGCCATGTTGAATTTTGAATTTATAAAAAAAAAACTCCGACCCTGAAAACCCCTAGATACCAATTTTGAATAGAATTGGACCATAATCACAAAAATTGTCCGCCATTTTGTTTTTTTTCCTAACAAACGATTTTATTTTTATTTTTCGCATTGAAATTGAGAAATGATTTGTTTTTTTTATTTGAATATTCATACCAAAACTAAACGATTTCTCAATTTCAAAGTGAAAAATTGAAAAAAATCGTCAGGCGTGGGGATTCGAACCCTCGCAAACTTTTGAGATCCACAGCTTGGATCTCGCGCCTTAGACCGCTCGGCTAACACTGGACGATATTAATTGCCAAACGCATTACCATACTTTAACTTAAGTAAGAAAGTTTTTTATGTACTTTTGTACCTGATATCTGTAAAAGGGCCCCGCTTTCAAGCTAGCAAGTACGCATATAGGTAGGTACGTTCTCAACTACATACTTGAAATTTCAGCTTTGCTAAAATGAGGTAGGTTTGCCGGCTCTGGGACTTACTCTAAAAGTATTATGTTTCTCAAAGATACGTAACCAAAAAGCACCCCATGCTTTTCGGCATAGTCGTTGAATATTACAATTATTTTTTAATTTTGAGTGCGTTAAAAGCGTGTTCTTCAGTTTTTTCAAATATATATTTTTAATATTTTTAACTTGAATTAAAAAGAATCACATATCGAATTTAGAGAAAATATTTCGTGAAATACGTTGAAAACCCCTATTTTCCGTAACTCGCTTTCTTTTGCGAAACTCGCTTCGCTCGTTTTGCAGAAATTTGCTTATTACGAAATATAGTGCTTTTCCCAACTGGTTGCACAAATAACTATTAATAAACAATTGACTTAAAAAAAAGGGCATAAATTTATACTTTGCACGCACACAGCTGCATAGCTTGGCGCGGCTTTGCAAATGGGAAATATTAATCGTGGAAAAAATCATAAAATTCCTCAGTCATTCGCAACCGACAAAGTAACCACCAAATTGCATACTTATTCAAATCCCTCGTTACCAACTGTTACAATATACATAATTAAGAAGAAAATGATGCAAAGATGAATGCTTGAATAAATTCCTATACAATAGAGACTATTACACGGTTCACATAAATAATATATTTCCCAGACGAAAACCAGATCGAGTTACACCATGACCTAGTAAAGATGTACGCCAATTTGAAAGAAAAATTGCATAATACCCTCGAACAATACTACGAGTATCGTCTTCTTTCCGTTTCCAAACTTAGAATTAGGACGTTCAACCATCTGGAAATCCGCATTCGAAATCAGCATTACGAATGATTTAGCGTATTTCATTCAGTGATGGTCAGATGCGAATCGGATGTCTGATCGGCCATTGTTTCCAGCGATTCTCGATGACACTTCAGCGTCCGGTTTTGGCGAGAGATCGGAATCAGGATGAAGGTAAAGCATGTAAATGATCAAATACAGGGTCGCCGAGTCGAAGATATTTTTTGATTTTACGATAGTATACTTAGGGATGCAAAAAGGAGGGTTATGATTTTGACCGGTATGTATGTATGTATGTTCATCTGATCCCTCATAACTTCTAAACTACTTATCATAATTTGACGAATGAGGTATCATTGGAAGTGTCTTGATCGTCCGCTGGTTATAGGCTCTAGAGGACATAAAGTCATGAACCAAAAAAAATATTTTTTTCAATGATGCCGTGGTGAGTATCAAATGAAGAGGCTTAATTAACACATTTCAAATATATATATATATATATATATATATTGCTATGTAATGATGAATTTTTTAAATATAAATATTGTAATATTTTTGCCCCACGTTTTGGGTGCCTTTTGTTAGTAATTTAAATTGAAAAATAATGTTGTTGTTATATAATAAGATAGCCAATAATTTTCGTTATTCTTTGTGAACCAAATTGATATGATATAGATAGATATTTTTGCCCTGTATAATAATTTGTATGTGGTAATAATAATTGCCAACGAACGTCACTGTTCTCTCGTCACGTAGCTGACAATTGTTATTCCTTTTCTCACCACAGCTAGCACAGTTGGTACGCCCTCATCTCAAGATAGCCGGTTCAAAGCAATTTAGCCCTTATTTGATATGTCAAACTAAAGTCATTCAATGGTCGTAGGTATGTTTGTTGATCATTGTGAAAGAACACACAACAAAATATCAAAAACAATTATCTCCTTTATTCAGGAAGACTTAAAATACCTGGCCTACGAGAAATAACTTATACTAGTGGGAATATACAAATATTCACGGATAATCATAAAATTGCAATCATGGATAGATAAACAGAACCTCACTTTTTCCGTGAGAGTAAAGTTTTCTGTTATTGTTCAAAATAAGGTGAAATAAAGTTCTTCAGATGTGAAATACGTTATTGGTGAAATAGTTCAGGACCGAAAATGCACTATTAAAGCTTTTATACCTGTTGGAGATGTCGGTGTTTCAAGATATGCCCTGAAACTGGATACCTTGTCACTACAAGCGCTATCAGGAACTCCAATACCATAAATCAGGAACCATACAGATGCGGAAATCAGCTTTGGAGACGTGGAACTGATATATAATTAAGTTAATACTAGTTTTGCTCTTCAAATGTTGGAATTCTTTCAATTTTTGTTCTCTCAAAATGTTGCGTCCATTCCTTTCTAATTTTATTTTCAATCTCCACTTTGGCTTTGTTTGTTGTTGCCTCGATACAAGTTTCCCTTCCTGTTTTCCCATTTGAAATTTTGAATTCGCGCACTAAATTGTCACATTTCACTGTTTAGGTTTATCTTACTCAATTTATATATATCCAACTATTTTGCCATACTTATTACTATTTACAAATTCTAATAATAATTGCTTATGATATCAACCAATTGCTATTCCTTCACAATTTCTAAATTTTACCTATGACCTTCTATTCTCTGATTGGCTATTATCATGAAGACATTTGCTGTTCTACCATTGGTTACTTTTAGTTATCTCCAATTTCATATACTGTATGTTTCAAATTTACAAATGTGTTGATCACCTTTTATTCATGCAAATTTTGTAAATTTAGACTTTTTATTGTCTTTTTTCCAATTATGGTTTATGATCATTATGACAGTGTATGAAATTGATTGTGTTATATTATTTTGACATTTTTATCTATCCATATTATACAAAGGCTTATAAATAAATAGAACTTCAAAAGTTATTCAAAAAAAAATCTCTTGGAACTAATAACTATTTAGTAATTATTATTTTTGTGGGTTTTTTCCTTTTAAAACTTTAACTGGCATAACATAACATAACAATATATATATATATATATATATATATATATAAGGGTGCTTAATTTTTTGGCAACATTTTTTTTCTTCAAGTTCTGAAAATCTTTTAATTTATAGAAAAACAAAATTTTTTAGCATATTGCGAACCCTTAATTCGAATTTTAACCCACTGCTAGATAATTTTGAATTTTATCTATTAAAATAACATTAAAAAATAATTTTTTATACGTTTTTCCTTCCGCTCACCCAGAAAAAAAATTTTTTGGGAATTTTGACTCATGGATTCTTGTTATAGGTATGATTTCCTACAAAATAGCCCATTGCGTCGAGTCTGTAACTCCATTAATCAGTTTTTGGATATTGTTTTGAAAACACTGCAACATATCAATCAATTCTTTTCATTGTACCAATTTCACTAATATATTGAAAATGGAGTATATCGATATAGGATATTTCAAAAAAGGTTTTAAAAACTTTCAGCACAGGTAATACTACTCATCAAGAGATAAAAAAACGGTTCGACGAAAAATGTCATTTAAGCTGAATTTTCATAAAAATAGCAGTAAATCGCGTTTATTTGCTAAACTATGGAAGATGCTTTACAATTTTGCTTTGAGATATTTTTTCGTAGCTCTCATGGTTTAGCTGTTAAAGCCACTTAAAACTTAAAATTAACGAAAAAATCTATTTTTTTCAATAATAACTAATTTATGAAATCCAAGTTGAAAAATTGAATGAAAAATTTGTTTGTCATTGTATTTTTTGAAATTTTATGGCGGCAATTTTTTTTAAATTGTAGGGTATAAACCCTCCTACAAATTTGTCATTTACATTTTCTTTCTATCTTCAATAGTTCAGCAAAAAAACGCGATATACTGCTATTTTTATGAAAATTCAGCTTAAATTATATTTTTCGTCGAACCCGTTGGAGTTACAAACTCGACGCAATGGGCTTTTTCGTAGGAAATTATACCTATAACAAGAATCCATGAGTCAAAATTCCCAAAATAAAATTTTTCTGGGTGAGCGGAAGGAAAAACGAATAAAAAATAATTTTTTTATGTTATTTTAATACATAAAATTCAAAATTCTCTAGCCGTGGGTTGAAATTCGAATCAAGGGTTCGCAATATGCTCAAAAATTTTGTTTTTCTATAATATACAAGATTTTCAAGCGGGACTTGAAGAAAAAAAATTTGCCCAAAAATGAAGCACCCTATATATATATATATATATATATATATATATATATATATATATATATATATTGCTCGCGGCTTTTTCATGCATGCACCCGATAATTGGGAATAGATTCTAAAATCACTCCTCATATGTGTGCCAAACATGTTTTGTCTCCAAACCTACCCAAAATACATACCGAGTGATTCCCTAAGGTGGCTCACCCCTAAAAAAAAATTATTATTGAAGATAGGAAAACGAAATTTGGGGGTTGTGTATTATAGTTCAATTTACATTTTTTGACATATTTACTTGCTTTGCCGTACTTTCGGTTTGACCGGAAATGACCCCAACTTTCGATTTTTAAATGGGACATCCTATATATTTTTACTTATTTCGATCGAGAATGACATTCTGAATCCAACAACACCTCATTTGTCAATATTTGAAAATAAAGTCTTTTTATTCCAATTTTTATTTTTCGATCTAGAATGCCATGGATCGTGTAAATCGCTTCATTCTTGTTTTTTAGAATTATTTAAAAGTCGCAAATATGAATTTTTCCAGTTAACTTGATTTTTTCAAATGGAAAGGGGTTGCTCGTCGGCTTTTTGTGAAAGATCATTTTCTTACGAATAATTTGATACCACACACTTTCACTTTATTTTCACTATTTTTCTGAATAATTGCAAGAAGCGATCATACCTAATAACGAATAATACGTATTCGGTATACTTGTGCACCAAGTCCTGTTATTCTAGTTATCCGTGACAAACAATTGAAGCTGTTGCTAGGACTACCTAAACAAATAGGCTAATGAATATGCTGTCACTTTTAAACATTCATTTGTTGCGTAGTTTATAATTTGATATGGAAAGTTATTCTAGAAACGAGAAAATTGACATGTTGCTAATTTACGGAGAAGCAGCTCGAATTTATGCTCAGAGATTACCTAATCGTCGCCATCCCACTCGGCATTATTTTCCAAAACTGGAAAGGAAAATGCAAAATGAACCAGAAGAAAATGCCAATAACTTCATCGTTAGTGAAGAAAAAGAACTAGACGTGTTGGCCTATGTTGAAGTGAATAGGCCTTTTCATTCAAATGATTTTTTAAGGCGCATGCGCTCGTTTTGAGACCCAAAGTCTGATTGGCTATTAGGAAAGTGAATAGCCATTGGTTAGTTTTGAAATAACAATTTGAGATTGGCTTAGTTCAAAATTAGCGGTATTTTCACATTATGTCAACAGTCAACTTCATGACAAATGCACCTGCATACATTGGCGTTCGTAACTTTCATTGTAGGTTAAGTACTTATTACCTATTTTATACCTCCAAAAACCTTTCATTCGTAGATAAAATAATGTACACGGATATTTTCTAATGGTGAGTTTTCTTCTCCATGTAAATTCAAGTCAACTATCCATAGAAAAACTCGTAAATATTTTATTTTATTTAAAAAAAAAATCGCCTTCAATGCCGTTGGGTCTGACAGGTAAACAAAGTTAGTCATTTGTCATCTAAATGAAAAAGCCTATTGTACGGCGTCAATTCGTCAAATTGTTTCTGAGTGTACCAACTACACCAACATCTTTACGATAACGACCACAACCGAATATTAACTTATTGCAACTGGTTTTTGACTAAATACAGAGGAGATGTACGTTTTCCATTTGAAATTATTTATTCAGATGAAACTCGATTCGCCAACTTGGATCTGTTCAATCGGAATAGTAAAAGGTACTGGTCTCAAACAAATTTACATCTGATGCAAGAAGAAAATTTTCAAGAGCGATTTGGTTTCAATTGCTGGATGGGTGTTATCGGAGGAAAACTTTTGGGGCCAATAATTTTCGACGGACAACTTACTGCGGAAAGATATCTACAGTTCCTTAGAAATCCAATTAATAATTTCATTGAAGATTTGCCACTGGCTAACCAAGTTGATATCTATTTTCAACAAGATGGAGGGCCACCTCACAATAGGCCTTTTCATTTAGATGATTTTTTAAGGCGCATGCGCTCGTTTTGAGACCCAAAGTCTGATTGGCTATTGGGAAAGTGAATAGCCATTGGTTAGTTTTGAAATAACAATTTGAGATTGGCTTAGTTCAAAATTAGCGGTATTTTCACATTATGTCAACAGTCAACTTCATGACAAATGCACCTGCATACATTGGCTTTCGTATCTTTCTTTGTAGGTTGAGTACTTATTACCTATTTTATACCGCCAATACCTTTCATATAAAATAATTTACAGGAATATTTTCTAATGGTGAGTTTTCTTCTCCCTGTAAATTCAAGTCAACTATCCATAGGAAAACTCGGAAATATTTTATTTCCTTTAAAAAAAATTCGCCATCAATGCCGTTGGGTCTGACAGGTAAACAAAGTTAGTCATTTGTCATGTAAATGAAAAAGCCTATTCTCAAGTCGTAAGAGAACATCTGAATGTGGATTGGCACTTACGGACCTATTCAGTGGCCTGCGAGGTACATTCTTAAGTTGTCATATTTTTTCATAATGTATGATTTCTTTTTCATATTCTAGATCACCAGATCTTACTCCGCTAGATTTTTGTCTCTGGGGAACAATTAGAAATCAGGTGTATAACACAGCATCAGCTACTCGTGAAGAACTGGAGTATAATGTGGTTCACGCAACAATTGAAAAAGTTGAGCTTTGCCGTGATCAAGGAGGAGGTCATTTCGAAAATTTAGAACCTTAATGGACTAACTTGCGACTTTTAAATCATTCTTAAAACGACTCATAAGCCTCAAAGTCGTATTTTTCCGATGTTACTTGATCAAGAATGAAGCGATTTACACGATCCATGGCATTCTAGATGGAAAAATAAAAATTGGAATAAAAATGACTTTATCTGTCAAATATTGACAAGTGAGGTGTTGTTGGATTTAGAATGTAATTCTCGATCGAAATAAGTAAAAATATTTAGGATGTCCCATTCAAAAATCGAAAGTTGGGGTCATTTCCGGTCAAAGCATGTAAATATGTCAAAAAAATTTAATTGAACTATAATACACATCCCCCAAATTTCGTTTTCCTATCTTCAATAATAATTTTTTTTAGGGGTGAGCCACCTTGGAGAATCACCCGGTATATAAAAATGCGTTTTTTATTATGGGCTATGGCACACATGTTAAAATTATATAAAACAAACAAAATGTGTGTAATAATAATGACATGAGCTGAGGGTACCACGCGGTATATTACCTAAGAACATATTATACAATAAAACCTAAACAAAGAAAAATGTTAAGCAGCTCTGAAAGTAATTTGAATAAAAAGTAAGTTCAAACCCGACTACTGAAAAATCACTCTCTAAAAAGTATGAAATAAAAATAAGTTCAAAAACTAAAACCAACTACTGAAAAATCACGCTTTAAAAAGTATGAAATAAAAATGAGTTCAAAAACTACTGAAAAATCACGCTTTAAAAAGTATGAAACAAGAAAATATTCTGATATGAAATTGTTATGTACAAACTATTCAATATTTATCATCTATTAATAAACAAATTACACGTAATATATTTCAATGTACTTATTCATAGTGATGTTCAGAGTATAGCCGTGGTCATATGCCACTTTGCCCTGAAGCTTATGATCGCTTACTACTGTTAGAATGTATTGTTTTGTTAGGGTAGGTGGCATATGACCACGGCTATCCTCTGAAAATCACTATGAATAAGTATTAAATACATTAAAATATATTACGTGTAAGTTGTTTATATAAAAGATGAACATATATAAAAGATGGGTTGACACTGATGTGATTATTTCTTGTTGAAAGTTGAAAGATTTGTATTTATTGCAAAAATCTCATCCAATATTGGCTCCCGTTTATAAAGAAGCAGAGAAAAAGTATAGTGCTCCATCAATAAAAAAACGAAAAACCCATTTCCAGGAACGTATTAGAAATTCAGAAAACAATCGTGTGCCTTAGGGCAGGTTACTAATGAACATGCGAAAAAAAACAAATACAAATATCGTCTTTACTATCGATGGTCATACAATGGACGATCCTAATACAATGACCAGAGAGTTCAACAATGTTTTTATAGAAGCCCCCACTAGATTGATAGATAATATAACTGATAATGAGTTTATTATACCTAAAAATCAGCTCAATAGTAATGAATTATATTCACTACTAAATAATAAATAGAAAAATAAAAAGTCACCAGGTCTGGATGATGTTCCAGCATTCTTATTGAAGTGTATTATTAATACAGTCATAAAACTATTAACCTACTTGATTAACATGTCTGAAAACAGGAAAAGTAGTTCCTTTCAAAAAAATATTCTACTTTATTGGAAAATTACCGGCCGATAACAATACCTTATGGCTTCTCAAAAATATTTGAATATACATAAATCCACCAATTCACCAAAAATATAACTTGCATAAAAGGACAATATATAGTAAGAATAAACAAAATAATCACTGAAGCTGTAGTAGCTTGTGTGTGATAGCAAAACATACAGGTCAATCAATATAAGATATAATCATGAACACACTACATCTTAAAATACATCATATGAGAATAAAAATTTAAATATGGAAACGTTGATTGTAAAATATCAAGTATAAAATTAGAAGATTTGAACAACACGACATTTTAAGATACAATGCACGACACTTTAAAATATAACATACGAGTATAATAATAATAATAACGGAAGGACTATAAATAAAAATATTACAATGTTATTTATAATACAAATATGTTATTATGTCTTTTTAATTTTTTTTTTTTTTTTTCCCTTAACAAATAATAAAAGTTGTATTTTAAAGCATTTTAAAGAAGTTTCATTGATGATGTTTTGTGGTAATTGACTGAACATTTTTGGTGCCAAATAGTTGTAACTTTTTTGGCCTACTGCTTTAGAAACTGTCGGTATGCAATATTGATTTTTTGATCTGGTTGCGTATCTGTGGTTCTGAGTGGTAAGTTCGCTTTTATTTTTATATTGCTGGCATCCTATCTGAATGAAATACAATTGTCTGATATCTAATATTTGTGTTTCAGTATAGAGTAAAGAGCTTGCATATCTTGCAGGTTTGTTGAGCATCATTCGGAGGAATCGTTTTTGCGAGATTTCAAGGGCATGTAGGTAATTTCCTGATACTCTTCCCCAGCCAATAATACCATATTTTAGGTGTGACTCAACCAAACTGTGGTACAGTATTTTTTTATATTTGAAACTCAAAAATGGTCCAACTTGTTTGAATCGAAATAGAATACTACGAAGTTTTTTTGTTAAATATTCCATATGATGGTTCCATCGTAAGTGATTGTCGATGTAAATGCCCAAGTATTTTTTTTTTTGCAGGTGTAATTAAAAATTCTCGTTGAATATTCAGACTATATTCTGGCAACGATGCTTCATGGCTACTGAAGGGTAGGTATACGGTTTTATCGAAATTTATTGAGAGTAATCTGCTGTCGAACCAGTCTTTGAGTTTTGCAAGATCATTTTCAATGTTTAGTTTGAGATTGTACCAGTCGTCATTTTTGTAATAAATCACAGTGTCGTCCGCAAAGCTGATTATTTTACCAATTGTTTCTTGTTGAAATAGATTGTTCAAATAAATTACGAATAATACCGGACCCAGTACGGTTCCTTGAGGTACACCACATTTAATGTTTATTTCTTCACTCACATGATTTTTGAATTTAACTTTTTGTGTTCTATTTGTCAAATAACTTCCGAAAAGATTGTGTGCTAGACCCCTTACACCCATATCTTCCAGAGTATCTAAAAGTATGGAGTGATCGACAGTATCGAAGGCCTTTTTCAGATCTATAAAAACTCCAATAGAAGGAGTACTTGAATCTAAGGATTCATATATAGTTTTCGTCAAGGAATGGATTGCATCGTTGGTAGATTTTTTTTCTGTGAAGCCATATTGGGATGTCGACAGCAGGTTATACTTTGATAGAAAGGCGGTAAGTCTTGTTTTTAAAATTTTTTCAAAAACTTTGCTAATTGATGATAGGAGAGAAATAGGCCTATAATTTGAAACATTGTCAGTATCGCCATTTTTGAAAATTGGAGTTATGAGTGATTTTTTCAGAGTGGAAGGAAATATTCCCAATTCAAAAGATTTATTTATAATGTCCGTCAAGGGTTTGCATATTAATTTTGACATAATCTTTAGGGTTTCAGCTTTAATTCCATCAAGCCCGGGGGTCTTTTTATTTTTCAAATTATTTATTGTATTTTCAACCTCAGCAGTATTCGTTGGTGTAAGAAAAAGAGAATTTTTATTGATAATTTTTTTACTTTTGTAATTGAGATTTGGTTTTATGTTCTTTGCCAAATTTTCTCCCAATTCTTAAATAATTTTATTCGCTTTTTTTTTTTTTTTTTTTGGCCCTTTTTTACTTACATTTTGTTCTTTTTCCATTAATTTTTTATAATAATTATCTTTTGCAGACTTTATTTTCGTCTCAATTTCTTTCTTTATGGTTAAATAATCATTTTTTAAGTTTTCATTATCTGGATTTTTTTTCCAGAGGAGATAGGAGTGATTTTTTTGGTTGATGTGCTTTATCAATGACTTTGTTATCCAATTTTTCCTTTTCCGTTCACTATTTTTTATTCTGAAGTATTTAGTTGCTTTTTGAACACATGTGTTTATGGTGTTTATGAATTTTTCTGTTGTTGATTCGATATTATGCATTGGGTATAATTCATTTTTCCAATTTATGGTACCAACTGCTTTTTGTAATAATTGTTCGTATATTTTTTGAAAATACTTTTTATTATTATTCATTTGATTGTTTTTTGTTTTGTTCAGTACGACTTGTAATAGAGTTATGTAGTGATCTGTAATTGTTGATGATATAGTGAGTGGTAAAATGTTGTTGAAGTTGTGTTGTTTTGTTTTAATAAATATATGATCAGACAAGATTCAGATCCATTTCTCGCTCTTGTTGTAGTATTAATTGTTGAATGGAAGCCGTACTCGCTCATGATGTCGAGATAATTTCTTGAATCTTCAGTTTTCTCAGTAAGTCGATGTTTATGTCACCCACAAATAGACTGTAATTATGTTTATCTTTATCTTCATCTATAAATTATTAGTGTAAAATATCTTAGTTCATTACTGTACATTTTAGTAATATACTTCCATTTATCTCAATTAGTTCATGGGAATGGTATGAGTTTGTTTTAACAAAGACAATAACACCATCATTTTGATTATAGCTTCCTTCATTATAAAGAGTTATGTAGTCGGCCATATTAAGGAAGGAGGTATCAGGAATCTGCCACGTTTCCGTTAAAACTATGCAATCGAAGCATTTCCCAAGTTCCTCAAGATAGATTTTAAATTCATCTATATTTTTTGAAACACTACAAATATTAGTATTGAGAATCTTGAAATTATTCCATTTGTTGTTCACTGATAAAATTTCTTTTGCTTCGTTTGAATTTCTTAAGGGGTATGTTGTTATTTTTTCCACTACAAAGTCTCTTATATATTCATCCATGTGTGAAACTAATCATTTAATCATTCGACAACCTTAACAATAATTTTATGGTTTCTACAGATTATACAGATAATACAAATTATTTAATGATAAAAACCATACAAATTGTACAATCATACAAACTATATTGATATCATAATTTGGCTTGTTTTTCTGCATAAAATATAATACATGAATTATTTGATGCTTTGAGTAGAACCTGTGCGGGCTCTAGTTTTTATTTTATCTTTTGCAATTGATTTTTCCCCTTTTTTTTCTGAATTAAGTGAAACTGGAACGGATGCTACGGTTGGTATGTTTTTGGGAAGTGCTTTTTTTTTTTTTTTTTTTTTTGAATTACTTGGGAAATCCTACCGATCCGCATTTTCATCAACCAACTGAAAATATTCAGAGAACATACTTGATAATTAATTTAACAATTTTTTCTACATAGCGCTATTGGACTGAAAAATGCATAATCGAATTATTGTTATTCGGGTAAGAACAAAGCGGAACAGATCCTAAAAAAAAATTGGTTTAGCCAAATGGATCTCACACTGAACTTAGAAAAAACAAAGTGTATAACGCTCTCTTGAAAGATGAAAATTCAACTTATTCAATCCAATGTGTGAAATATGCTACATACCTTGGAATCGTACCCACCTTAAATGGGACATCCAAATGAATAAACTTTTGAAAACACATTCAAGCATCTTAAAAAAATTCTCAAAATACTTTAACTCAAAATTTTATACCATTCTATAATCTCATATTCAATATGGAATATCTGCCTGGAGAGGAGTGTACCACTGTCATATAGAACAATTGAAGGTAATGCAAAAATACTTTTTGAAGGTTATCTTCAATAAAGAACGTAGATACCCTACAGAAAAACTATTCAAAGAGATACCTATTCTCGAACTGAAAGAACTTTATTATTATAAGATTCTCTGCTTACTATATAAAGATAGAAAATAATTATCATCCATAACTTGAACAGAACACAAGACACAAAAAATGAGTTTTTTTTATAGAAAATACTACAAAAACGATTGGTCATTCTACTACACAGCCCCAAAACTGTTTTGTCAGGTTCCACAGACCACCAGAGATGTAAATAATACTTCTCTTTACAAAAAAAAATTTGGTTGCAAGATTTGTCTACAGAAAACATGGCGAAGATAATAAATATTTCCGTATGATTAATCAATCATCATATTGGTACTAATCCTCAATTATATTGGTACTAATCCTCATTTTACATAATTTTTATGATATATATTTTATATAGTTCATTGTATTTTTTGTTTTTCTGTATTTTACTTTTTTTGATTTTATTGTATTTTTATCGAATCTCATTTATTACTGTAGTACTTAATATTTATTTATAGTAGTGGTATTTTATATTTATACATTTTTATATTTTTACATTTTCTATTATATATTTTTATATTTTTACATCTTTAAAATTTAACATCTTTACGTTTACTTATTTCACATGTTTGGATTTTTACATTTTATATATATTTTCTTCTCTTTCATTTGTATATTTTATACTCAAACACATTTCACTTCATTCATTTCACTTTCAGCGTGTAGTCATTCATTTGCATCGATTTATTCGCAGGATATTACTATTATTATATAGGTTAGGAATGCCCACAACAAGTATTCTTCGTAGGATATTTCCGATTTATTTTCATTCTTTCATCATTCATGTCCATGCTTGTAACCTTAATGAAAATAAATATTATTATTCGAGAAGTTTTGTGTAAACGACGCGACGTACCAATGGCCTGTTTGCATCTACACTCATTATGCAAATCATATTTGGGAATATATCATGTATTCAGGCTTTGGTTGTAAAATATGTTCTATTTTAACCGACGAAACCAAAAAGGAGGAGGTTCTCTATTCGACCCGTATATATTTTTTTTTCCATCATATTTTTTTATGTATGATCACGCATAACTTTTTACTGAGGCGTCCGATTCCGATAATTCTTTTTTCAGTGGATAGGGTGGTCCCATTTGAATTTGAAAGATGAAATCCACCCCTAAGGGTAGCGAAATGAAGGATATTGATCACTCACCCTCTGAATTCTGGTCCGTCAACCGATTCTATCAGGCATAACTTTGTACTGGGTTCTTCGAATTGGATGATTCTTTTTTTAATAGATAGGGTATACCTTATATTTGGAATTCGAAAGGAATTAGCCACCCTTACGGGTAGAAAAATAGGGGATAATTGATTTTTCACTAGTGAACATTGGCATACACATACGTAGTTGACAATGACAGATCGCTACTGACATTATTCTTGTTTCACATCCGTCAAAATCAGTATATTTTATGAGAGGATGGAATGATATACAAATGTAATGAAATAAACTAACCAGAACAACGAAAATAATTTATATTACAACAAATAGTAAAAGTAGATAATCATATTATTTAACTGGTAATAGTTGAAGTAAGGTGGGTAAGTAAGTATTTTGGAAGTAATCAAAAAACAAGTAGGTAGTAATTGGTAGATTTTAGCCACAAAAAATTGAAAAATAAAAACTTTTTAACAAAAACTTAAACCGACGAAATACGAAACTGAAAAGTAAAAAATAAAAACTTTTTAACAAAAAATTAAACCGACGAAAAAATCAACTGAAAAGCACAAAATAAAATAAACCTTTTTAGTCTAAATGATAATTGAGCTCCTAAACTAATGTAAGTAACTGATTTTGAGTCGGCGCCAAACAAACTAGCAATTGAATTAGGTGAAGCGTAAAATGATGGCAGCGAGATGCACGGCTGCGTTTTGATGACTTCTTTCATAGATAATGATCTTCGATAATTGTTTGTTTGGCGCCGACTCAAAATCAGTTACTTACATTAGTTTAGGAGCTCAATTATCATTTAGACTAAGAAGGTTTATTTTATTTTTTGCTTTTCAGTTGATTTTTTCGTCGGTTTAATTTTTTGTAAAAAAGTTTTTTCTCAGAAGCAATTGTCAAGAGACATGAAGAGCAATATTTTCTTACATAATCAATCTTATATTTCAAAAGTCGAAGGTCTGAAGAAGATACCAGAAATAAAAATAAATAGAAAGAAGGTATAATTTTTATCAAAGTTTCGATATCATCGTTGTGAATCACTTAGGAAAAATATTCAGTACTGAACATTTCTGACGTGTTATAAATTTCAATGAATGGAAAAATATAGAACATGCAGTTGCTCAGTATATGGGAGGGTGTCAAATCAAACTCATAACCATCAATTTCAATTGACTAATTGGTAATATCCAAATCTGAAATGAGAATACCACTAACACGGGAAGAAATGGCACAAACTAACATAAATGATATACGAAATCACCTCATGCAATATTTTGCGATTTAAGTAAGGCATTCGACTGCGTTAATCATGACAAATTAATATCAATATTGGAAACGCATGGTTTGCGAGATTCACCACTTGGATCTCATAACTTCTAGAGGATCGAAAACAAATAGTCACCTAACAATTTCAAGATGGTGGGAAAACTAAAATTATCCAAACTGAACTGAGAATTTGATCAGAGGCGTCCCACAGGGCTCAATATTAGGGCCTATACTTGACAACTATTTCCGCACTGGCTAAAGAAGGAAGTGGTGAAAACAATTAGTAAATATTAGTGGCCATTGCAACAACCGATCGATTGAAGCATATCTTCAACTAGTTTCAACATTTATCCATTTTATAAAAAATTATGTAGCAGTGATACCCTTAATTTTGCTCATCAAGAAAATATTGAGAATAAAAAATCCGTTCAAAGCTATAATTTCAATTTAATTATTAACTAAGTAAGTAGGAAATTTTTTTTGTTAATTTTTTTATTGTTCACGTACAAATATAAAATCAATGACACACATTTTGCCTAGAAATTTGATAATTGCATATGACCACCTATATCAATATAGTCGCCTGAAGTAGCTTCTTCATATCTACACTTTTTTTTTCAAATTGAAACTTAAACTACATTTTAAAATTATTCCAAAATCGAAATGTACACTGATTTTTTAAAAGACAATGTGGGAGTTAATAATTGAATTTTTGAAACATAAAATGGAAGTTTGCCATATTCATTTTTTTTGAAAATATCAACAGGATCTTCCTGATCATAGAAGCAATAACAAAAAATTAAACCGACGAAAAAATAACTAAAATGCAAAAAATAAAATGAACCTTCTTAGTCTTAATGATAATTGAGCTCCTAAACTAATGTGAGTAACTAATTTTGAGTCGGCGCCAAAAACAATTATCGAAGATCATTATATTACTTTGAAGAAGTACTCAAAACGCCGATGTGCATCTCGCTGCCATCATTTTACGCTTTACCTAAATCAATTGCTAGTTGTTTGGCGCCGACTCAAAATTAGTTACTCACATTAGTTTAGGAGCTCAATTATCATTAAGGCTAAGAAGGTTTATTTTAGTTTTTGCTTTTCAGTTGGTTTTTTCGTCATTTTAATTATTTGATCAAAATGTTTTTATTTTTAATTTTTTTGTGGCTGAAATCTACTAATTACTACCTATTTAATTTTTGATTACATCCAAAATACTTACTTACCCACCTTACTTCAACTATTAACAATTAAATAATATGATTATCTACTTTAACTATTTATTGTTATATAATATAAATTATTTTTCAAAGTTCCGGTTAGTTGATTTTATCACTTTGTATATAATTTCATCCTTTCATAGAATGTAATTATTGTGACGGATGTAGGAGGATCTGTCCAATGTCAACTACATATGTGTGCCAAAGTTCATGCGTGAAAAATCAATCATCCCCTATTTTTCTACCCATAGGGGTGGATCATTTCATTTCAAATTGGAATATGATTAACTATTTGGTATACCCTATCTAATAAAAAAAGAATAATCCAAATCGGAAAACCCACTACAAAGTTATGCCTGATATAATCGGTTAACGGACCAAAATTCAGAGGGTGAACCATCAATATCCTCCATTTTGCTACCCTTAGGGATGGATTTTTTTGTTCAAATTCAAATGGGACCAACACCCTATCCAATGAAAAAAGAATCATCGGAATCGAACTGCTGTGAAAAGTTATGCATGATCATAAAAAAAAAATATACGCGTCGACTAGAGAACCTCCTCCTTTTCGATTTCGTCGGTTAAAAAATAGATTTTTGTCAGCAAAAATGTATTTATCGTAGATTTTTCCATTTTCAGAAAAATATTTCTATTCAATATTCAATTAACAATATTTTTCTTTTGCCATAAGTTCGGGCATATGGGGAATAATATCGAGTAGTCGTAGAAAAATTATAGTTTACAACGCGCATGGAATATAAATTACTCATTCGTCAGAAATAAGTATTATTCCATGCTTTATGCAAACTTTCGAGGAAAAAACTAAAATGACCCCTGCCATGAACAAATCTCGGGCACGCCTCTGGAATTATTCTGGATAGCTGTTAATTAAAAAATGTGTTTTGAATGATTTTGAAAATTTGAAAAAAAGACCTTCTCCGGGAGTATTTGAGAGGGCTGTGTTTTGTCCTCGGATTTGTGTTGAGAAGACAAACAGTCTTGAGGGATTCCTGACTCATTAATTTTGAAAAATAGTCAGTACACTCACACTCAAAACGTACTGCACCAGTAATCCACAGAAAACGGCGACGAACACATTTTTCTTAAATCCAAGGGAGCACATGTCGAACGTTTGGGAAGATTCACAAAACCGAATTGGTCTTCTTGATGGGAATACCACGGAACAATGGATACCGCTTGATGGGACCCATTAGTATTTATACGTGGTGGAGATTAAAGAGATTAGGTAAGATTTCCTCTTGAGTTGCAACAAAGTGTTCATTCTCAAGACTTTCTGAATGGACCGAAGGCAAAGAGTAGGGTTGGTGGTGATTGGTACACGCTAGATGATCAGTCGATGGTAATTGTCATTGAGCGGTAACGAGATGGTATTTTTTCACCTTGGCAGAACGTACAGATAGTCTTAAAAAAATACTGTTACGAATAAATTTTATGATAGTTAACCAAGTATGAAAATATTTTTAACCGACGAAATCAAAAAGGAGGAGGTTCTCTAGTCGACGCGTATATATATATATATATATATATATATATTTTCTTAATTTCTTGACAACATATGTTTATATTCTTTATTTTCTCGGAATAAGGGCCTTAGTCAGTCTATATATTTTTTATTTCATTCGACGTTTCGACATTGTTTATGTCATCTTCAGGTAACTTTAAAATAATGTAAAACATGTAAAGGTTAAAAACATAATACGTTACATAACATCAAATACGTTTAAAAATTAAAAGAGACATTAAAAACTTACAATATAATTCAACTATTATTCTTTCATTTCATGTTTCATGATTGAATGAACGTTGTTGACTAAGGTCCTTATTCCGAGAAAATAAAGAATATATATATATATATATATATATATATATATATATATATATATATATTATGACACGTATAACTTTTTACTGAGACGTCCGATTCCGATAATTCTTTTTTCAGTGGATAAGGTGTACTTCGAAGTTGGTCCATTTGTATTTAAAAGATGAAATCCACCCCTAAGGGTAGCAAAATGGAGGATATTGATCACTCACCCTCTGAATTCTGGTCCGTTAACCGATTCTATCAGGCATAACTTTATACTGGGTTCTTCGATTTGGATGATTCTTTTTTTATTAGATAGGGTATACCTCATAGTTGATGATATTTGGATTTTGAATGAAATTATCCACCCTTACGGGTGGAAAAATAGGGGATAATTGATTTTTCACTTGTGAACATTGGCACACATATGTAGTTGACAATGACAGATCGCTATCGTCATTATTTTTGTCCTCCTACATCCGTCACAATCATTATATTCTATGAGAGGACGGAATGATATACAAAGTAATGAAATAAACTAACCAGAACAACAAAAATAATTTATATTACAACAAATAGTAAAAGTAGAGAATCATATTATTTAACTGGTAATAGTTGAAGTAAGGTGGGTAAGTAAGTATTTTGGAAGTAATCAAAAAACAAATAGGTAGTGATTAGTAGATTTCAGCCACAAAAAAATTAAAAATAAAAACTTTTTAACAAAAAATTAAACTGACGAAATACGGAACTGAAAATTAAAAAATAAAATAAAAATTCTTAGTCTCAATAACTATGCTCCTAAACTGATGTAAGTAAGTCGGCGCCAAACGAACAATCAACGAAGATCATTAAATTACTTCAAAAAAATTATCAGAATGTCACCGCCTTACCTAATTCATTTGCTTGTTTAACCGATTCTATCAGGTATAACTTTGTACTTGGTTATCCGATTTAGATGATTATTTTTTTATTGCATATGGTATACCTCGAAGTTGGTCATATTTGAATTTGAGGGAGGATTATCCACCCCTAAGGGTAGAAAAATGGGGGATGATTGATTTTCCACGTGTGAACCGATTCTCTTGAAACTTGGCACACATATGTAGTTCTGATAACACTACAACATAATGGATACCTTAGTTGTTAATTGAGTAAATAGTAATTAGTAGATTTTGCCACAAAAAATTAGAATAAAAACTTTTAACAAAAAATGAAACCGACGAAAAAATTAAGGGAAAAAAAAAAAACCCTTTTTCGAAATCCTGTGAGCAGCAGTGGCGGAGATAACTAATTTTATTTAGATATTTTAAGATTTTAAAAATACTTCATAAATAATGAAAAATGAAAAAAAATTAAAGACAAGCTTTTATTTATACAAATACATTGAGAAAGAAAAATAATTTCTTTCATTGTTTGATGTAGGTTATTATTATATCCTAAAACGTATTTCGATCGGCACACACCAAGACCATAGACGCTACTGGTTTTTAATCTTTCAGAGCTATTAAAACACAAATATAACGCGTGATTTATGACCTCCCATCGTAGAGACACACCTGCCAGCATTGATGTCCGATTTGATTGGCCCAGACGAATCGGTTGTACAACAGACAGCCTTCACTCGAGTCCACGTTGACTATCGGCTCTTTTGATCTACCGTTTGCCGACGGAAAATGTTTACGAGTAGTACAGATTATTTTTCGTTCCGTTTCTTCGCATATACGCTCGTGTTAGCGAAGTGAGTTTTCATTTGCTCACTATAGAAACAGCTTCTGCAATTGATATTGGATGGACTATAACTAATTTTGAGTCGGCGCCAATCAAACAATCAACGAAGATCATTAAATTTCTTTAAAAAAATATCAAAACGCCACCGCGCATCCTGCTGCCATCATTTTACGCTTTACCTAATTCAATTGCTAGTTTGTTTGGCGCCGACTCAAAATTAGTTATAGTTCATTCAATATCAATTGCAGAAGCATGAAAAACAAGTTCACCAGTCTTGAGGCGGAATCCTTTGAGCAGGAGAGGCGGAGATAACTAATTTTAATTAGATATTAAAATGTTTAAAAAATACGTTAAAATAAAAAAATAAGCCATAAACGAGGAAGTATGTATTAATAGGCAATCGGATCATCATAATTTCATTTTCCCATGGTCGAAAAAAAGGCGTGGTAGAACAGAGATTATATCAATTACCTGTTTAAAGAAATGTAACAAAGGAACATTATTTAAGTTGATCTAGTCATTAAGCAAATATTGTGATTTTTTGCATTTATTAATTTCCAATCTTTCTAGAAGGTCAAGTTCACAACCTTTTTTTTCTATATGTAATATTTCGAAATCATTAACAAAACAATGTTTTTCAGTCACGAGGTTAGTAGAAAGAGCTGAATTTACCGTTGACAAAACAGTTTCTATGTTCTGATATTCGCTTTTTAAATGTTCTGCGTGTTTGGCCTATGTAACACAAGTTAATTTATGTACTTCAGATTTTTCCTAATTCTCGGTTTTATCTTTATTGTTCTTAATAAATTCACCCAAATTATTATCTGGTGGTGTCCCGCACACCTGAACATCATCATCACTGTCCATTTAAAAAAAATCAAATCTTTTTTTAGCGATAAGTAGGTATTAAACCGAAATAAGTAGTGAATCTCTGACTTTTGTCACAACAACAAACAAACAAACAGTGATTGTAAAAGAAACGATTTCATGGGCAATAAGATGGTATTTAAAAATTGTTATGCATTTATAAAATGTATGATAATGTTGATTCCGATTTCAGAAAAAAATAGTATGTGTACCTCGTAGTGAAAGCACATTCCCAGACTACAAAGCTTGTTGGCCTCGGCTTAACGCCTCGGCCAACAATTTACATTGTCGTCCGGGAATGTATTGCTTTTACTACTAAATACACAATGTACTATTTTCAGTAAAGAGGTGAGTAGCAAGAGTTGAATTTACCATTGACAAAACAGTTTCTATGTTCTGATATTCGTCTTTTAAATGTTCCGCGTGTTTGGCCTATGTAACACAAGTAAGTTTATGTACTCCAGGATTTTCGAATTTCTCGGTTTTATCTTTATTGTTCTTAATAAATTTACCCAAATTATTATCTGTTTTATATGAGATGTTGATGTTGTTATTACCTACGTAAGAAAGTAGATTTTTTTCCGTAGGATGGCCAAAATATGTAATCGATGAAAGAAAATTGTATAATTTATTAAAATCGTAGCAAAGCGCTTTCGACCGTTAGGTCATCATCAGTGCGTACCTGAAAGTAAGTAATATTGATAGAATAAGTTACTGAAAAGTTTTTTTTGAGAAAGAAAATTGACATATTTTAAATGTGAGGTTACTTACTCGTCAGGTGTACAAGAAGCCAAAAAGACCACAAAATATCTCATGATCAATGAAAGTTATATAGGTTTACGTGACACACATGTTAAAATACATATTCTAGGCCAGGATGAACATTGATATTACAATTTTTCCTTATCTTTTAAAAAGCCATTTTAAAAAAAAATTAAAAGATAAGGAAAAATTGTAATATATGGCCTAGAATGTGTGTCACGTAAACCTATATAACTTTCATTGATCATGAATATTTATGGTCTTTGGCTCTTATACACCTGACAGTAAGTAACCTCACATTAAAATATGTCAATTTTCTTTCTAAAAAACTTTTCAGTAACTTATCTCTATCAATATAACTTACTTTCAGGTACACTGATATAGTCCTTACTATTCTATCATATATTTATGCACGAAATACAATTTTCTTTCATCGATTTTATCGATACGTGCACATAGTCATACTTTTCAAAATATGTAATAACTTTAAAATTATGTTTTTTCCGTTTTGAGTAGGAAACACTTCTTGTCAAGCTTTTTCATAAAGTTTTCTTGGAAGACTATAACCCTTATTAACTGCAATGTGTTTATTTATATTCATTTCTTTAAATACAATTTCTTCTGAAAGAGGAATATTGAATATTCTATGTATCATACTGTTATATGCGGCTAATTTATGTTTAGGGATGTGTTGAGGTACTGTATATTGTGATATCTGTATATGAAGCTTCATGGAAAATTGTTAATTTATGTTTATTACTGATTTTTGTTATAGTCAGGTCTAAAAAGTTTTTAGAATTATTTGTTTCCATTTTTGAGAATTTAATTGAAGGGTAAATTGCATTGATAAAGTCAAAGAACATTTCTAATTGTCTTCCAATTCCCACAGAGCACACCAAAATATCCAATATAAGAAATTTTGAATTAAAGGATTATGTGTTAGTTTTTGGGGTGTAATAAATTGAGATGGGGTGGGTGATAAAATGTGTAAAAAATGTTTTTAGGGTTGGATTTGTGTGGTGTTGTTATGTGGAAAAATAAAAAAGGGAAATTTGAAAAATAAACTACGCAATCAAGTTTATTCATTTTTCTATAAGGTTCAATGTCATTCCTAACTAACCTAAACTAATTTACGTATTTACAATAATAATATACAATATATACAGGCCAAGAAACTTCCTAAGAAATTCCCAGCCCGCAAAAACTCCTCCAAATTAGTTTTTTCCATAGCGTTTTGTGTATGTGTCCAGAATTTCCCACCGATCGCTCTGTAAGTAATTTAATTTTTGACCATCTTTCAAAGCCTGCACAGACGCCCTCCCATTATCACTTTTTCCACCTCGGAACGGGAAAAAATATATCTCATACACCAATTCCCCGATCGATCTGGAAATTTGTCTCTAGACTACTCAATCATTTTGAATCGATTTGTGTATGCAGAATTGCTCTATCTATCACCGTTCTTGAGTTATTCTTTTTGGGACTTCCGACAAAAGTCGAGACAAAAATTTATTTCCGCAAAAACTCCTCCAAATTAGTTTTTTCCATAGCGTTTTGTGTATGTGTCCAGAATTTCCCACCGATCGCTCAGTAAGAATTTTTGACCCTCTTTCAAAGCCTGCACAGACGCCCTCCCATTATCACTTTTTCCACTTCGGAGCGAGAAAAAAATATATCTCGTACTCCAATTCCCCGATCGATCTGAAAATTTGTCTCTAGACTGACTCAATCATTTTGAATCGATTTGGGTATGCAGAATTGCTCTATCTATCACCGTTCTTGAGTTATTCTTTTTGGGACTTCCGAAAAACGTCGAGAAATAATTTTATTTCCGCATAAACTTCCCCAAATTCGTTTTTTCTATAGTGTTTTGTGTAAGTGTCCAGAATTTTCCACCGATCGCTCTGTAATTGAATTTTTGACGATCTTTCAAAGCCTGCACAGACGCCCTCCCATTATCACATTTTCCACCTCGGAACGGGAAAAAATATATCTCGTACTCCAATTCCATGATCGATCTGAAAATTTGTCTCTAGACTAACTCAACCATTCTGAATCGATTAACGTACGCAGAATTGCTCTAGCTATCACTGTTCTTGAGTTATTCTTTTTTGGACTTCCGAAAAACGTCGAGAAATAATTTTATTTCCGCAAAAACTCCCCCAAATTCGTTTTTTCTATAGTGTTTTGTGTAAGTGTCCAGAATTTTCCACCGATCGCTCTGTAATTGAATTTTTGACGATCTTTCAAAGCCTGCACAGACGCCCTCCCATTATCACTTTTTCCACCTCGGAACGGGAAAAAATATATCTCGTACTCCAATTCCCCGATCGATCTGAAAATTTGTCTCTAGAATAACTCAATCATTTTGAATCGATTTGTGTATACAGAATTGCTATATCTATCACCGTTCTTGAGTTATTCTTTTTGGGACTTCCGAAAAAGTCGAGAAAAAAATTTATTTCCGCAAAAACTCCCCAAATTAGTTTTTTCCATAGCGTTTTGTGTATGTGTCCAGAATTTCCCACCGATCGCTCAGTAATAATTTTTGACCCTCTTTCAAAGCCTGCACAGACGCCCTCCCATTATCACTTTTTCCACTTCGGAGCGAGAAAAAAATATATCTCGTACTCCAATTCCATGATCGATCTGAAAATTTGTCTCTAGACTAACTCAACCATTCTGAATCGATTAACGTACGCAGAATTGCTCTAGCTATCACTGTTCTTGAGTTATTCTTTTTTGGACTTCCGAAAAACGTCGAGAAATAATTTTATTTCCGCAAAAACTCCCCCAAATTCGTTTTTTCCATAGTGTTTTGTGTAAGTGTCCAGAATTTTCCACCGATCGCTCTGTAATTGAATTTTTGACGATCTTTCAAAGCCTGCACAGACGCTCTCCCATTATCACTTTTTCTACCTCGGAACGGGAAAAAATATATCTCATACACCAATTCCCCGATCGATCTGAAAATTTGTCTCTAGACTACTCAATCATTTTGAATCGATTTGTGTATGCAGAATTGCTCTATATATCACCGTTCTTGAGTTATTCTTTTTGGGACTTCCGACAAAAGTCGAGACAAAAAATTATTTCCGCAAAAACTCCTCCAAATTAGTTTTTTCCATAGCGTTTTGTGTATGTGTCCAGAATTTCCCACCGATCGCTCTGTAAGTAATTGAATTTTTGACGATCTTTCAAAGCCTGCACAGACGCCCTCCCATTATCACTTTTTCCACCTCGAAACGGGAAAAAATATATCTCGTACTCTAATTCCCCGACCGATCTGAAAATTTGTCTCTAGGACTAACTCAACCATTCTGAATCGATTAAGGTACGCAGAATTGCGCTATCTATCACCGTTCTTGGGTTATTCTTTTTGGGACTTCCGACAAAAGTCGAGACAAAAATTTATTTCCGCAAAAACTCCTCCAAATTAGTTTTTTCCATAGCGTTTTGTGTATGTGTCCAGAATTTCCCACCGATCGCTCTGTAATTGAATTTTTGACGATCTTTCAAAGCCTGCACAGACGCTCTCCCATTATCACTTTTTCGACCTCGGAAAAAAATATATCTCGTACTCCAATTCCCCGATCGATCTGAAAATTTGTCTCTAGACTAACTCAACCCTTGGGCGAATTTCCGCTTCTTTAGGCGTGTTTCTTCCATCTTGTGTCCATATATTGCTCATATGCCCTTCTGCAAGACATCTTGGGAGTGGACGACAGTTTATGGCTGTGTGCCCCCATCTCTGACATCGCCTACACTGGATGAGGGTGGTGCCTGCCTTACGCCTTAACAGGTCGGCCACGGGCCTTTTGATGATGGTGTATTGTGCGCTATCCACTAGTCCAAGAGAATTGTTGTTGATGTTATGAACATAACGGATTTCAATTATTCATTGACATATAATTCTGTTAGGACCTTAGTGTTGTTTTATCGCAAAACAATATCGAATCTAATAATTGTTTTTTTTATTGGTGCCCCTTTTTACCCATTTAAAGCACGCCTCAGCGTGTTTAAATCGAACTTTAAAAAACGCGAGTTTTTTAAAGGTAACCATGACAACATCAACAAATCGAGAAACGTGAAGTCTAAATGACAAATTTTTTATTATTGATCTGACAGGAGTACCTTGTAACGTCAGATAAAATATTACTCACAATTCGTTCATTTATATGTGCTCCTCCATCCATTTGATGAACTTTTCATATTCTTTTTTATATATATCACTGGATTTTCGTGGTATTAACCGCGATTCTGCCTCACTATTCAAAAAATCGATATTAGAATAATTCATTTTTGAGCTCTGGTGACAACAAATATTGATCTTTGGTAACAAATTGCAAATGAATGTTTTTCTCATTTCCATGACAACGAAAGGTATACTGATGTCACATCACGAATTCAACCTTCTTGCATTATTAGTTCTTATTTCTATTTTTTGTAGTAATAATACCAGTATATATGATTTCAAAGTGCACCAATAAAAAAAAATAACGTAAAGTATTCGTGGATAACTGGTCTTAAAAACACTTGCTCTATTTCGAGCACTCCGGCTGCGCCGTCGTGCTCGAAAAATCGCGCGTGTTTTAAAGCCCTTTTTATCCACTTATACTTTAATATACTATTTATCAGTATAAAAGAGCGAGAAGACGTTTTATCAATATAAAACTGACTTGATCCCCAGATAACACAGGATATCCTATGGATATCCATTTCATGTCCAATTCTGGTCGGGATATCCCTGGATTTGAAATGGACATCCATGAGATATCCGTCGACGGATTTGAAATGGATATCCTTCAGAAGATATCATATAGATGGCCATAAGATATCCGGAGCAAATATGGATAAGTTTAAATTGCAAGATTGATTTTTATTGTGTCAATTTCTGAGTTTCTTTCATGCTCGTACATATGGATTAATTTTTTTGGAAAAATCTCATGTTTCGTTTTTCTACTTGATTTGAAATGGATATCCATCGACGGATTTGAAATATAGATATCCTTCAGAAGATATCCTAGGGATGGCCATGAGATATCCAAAGTAATCATAAATGAATTTAAACATTCTCGTAGATACACAAATTGTACCTTTGTCGCGGGGACTCTCTGCGACCTGCGACCACAGAACAGATATACATGTGTCTGCGACAGGCCATACTATACGCATAACGCATAATTACTGGCGACGTCTGTCAGTTTATTTTGTTGAGGAAGGTCATAGTCATAGCACTGAATCCAAACAAAAGTCGTGTTTTTTTTTCTATTTTCCTTCGTTTTTGATACCCTGTTGGTCTGGACATAATGGTTTTCATCTGTAGCAATTGATTGTTTCCAAAGGGAATTATATATTGGCCGAATACAGGTAAATATGAATTGAAAAGGACATAAACATAACCTATAAACATCCATTATTTCCAATGCATTTATGTGTTTGCTGTTTGAGTTTCGATATTTTCAGAAATGCTAAAAAGCACGTCGTTACATTTGCCACAATACACGAGTTTTTCAAATGTCACAGTGCCCAGATTAAAAATGGTGTGAATGCCTACAACAGTGGACATGTGATGAAGATGATTCATCAGTAGATTCGAACATTTTCCTATTGATTGCACTGAAAAAATGAATCTTGCGGAAGAATATTTGGGAACTGGATCGAAATTCAAAGCTGCTGTAGGTAAGTTGTATGTTTTTCTTTTCCTTTTTCTAGAACTCTTTTTTTAGGAACCTAAATGAAATCTCAAAAATATGACTTTGTGGAACGATGCCTTTCTTCCATGCTCACTAATATGTTTGCCTTCAAATATTGTTCAATTATACCCGTGAATATATACATATCATTTCAGAAGCGGCTGACCTCAGTGATTCGACGGAAAATAAAAAAGCTACTGAAGAAGCCATCTAAGCTTGGCTGAGAAGGGCCAAAGAAAGGCATTTATGTCATCTTCTAGAATAAAGGAAACACCTGATGGACGAAGAAAATAGCATTCTATTTTTTCTGTAACTTTATTTTTATGATTATTCTGCATTTAATATTCTGTTTTTATTTTAGAGTTTACATATACATTTTATTTGTTGATTATCCCGAAGTTTATGAGAATTTTTTCTGATACCAGAGTTTATTAATACATTTTTTTTTGTTCAATGCCATTATTTCATTTCCCTCCAGATCGCTATTACTATATTTTATCCTCGATGGATATCCCCGAAGGATATCTTTAGAATATCTCTCAAGGAATCTTTCAGATAGCTTTTGAATATCCCTGAAGGATGAAGTATATCTTATGGATATCTTTGAAAGATATCTTATGGACATCTCTGGAGGATATCTTATGGATATCCTTGAAGGATATTCTATGGATGTACAGGTTGTTCCACTTTGGACATCCATCGGATACCATAAGATATCTTTTGGATATAATTGGATGTCCATAGTATATCCATAAAATTCATGAAGGATGTCCAATGGATATCCATTGGATGTCCATGTGTTATCTGGGTCGGTTTTCTAGTTTGAAATTTTGGCCATTTGATTGGTTCAATAATAATGAGGGAAATAGTCACTATAAAATTGATTTAATTGGTCTCGGAAAATTTGTAGACCATTTGGTTGGTTCAAGAATGATTGGGGAACTAGTCGATTAAAAAAGGCAATGAAGCGCGTTAATTAAATTAATATTCAGTAGATGCGTGAAAAAATTTAAATAGCGTCCTAATTACAAAAAAGTTAACATGGGAATGTTTTCGACATTATATCTAGTTGCTTATTCATAATGTTGCTGTTTATATTTAATGATTAATAAGCTCCATTATAATGATATTGCATTGTTATTGTCTGCTTCATATTGTAATCATTTCATATAATCCGATATCACAATTTTTGGCACTTTGTTACATAAGTATTATTTTCTCACAGAAGTGTTGATTTTTTTCGACATATTTCTGAATCATCCCAATGACAATGAGGTTATTTGAATGCGAATTTTGGTCTGGTTGGTAATAAAAGAAATAGAGGAAATTTTTTCCTTTGTTTCCCGAGAACGAAAATAGAATAATTCTGCGAACGCCAATCGATAATGGTCGCTTCATAGACCGTGGGATAGTGACAGAATTTGAGGTACGAGTTTACTCAGTATGCCTTTTAGAGTCACCATATGACTAAGGAAATCTGTGTTGTCTAAAACTTATCTTGTCCATTTTCTTATTGATCAATTATTGCCTCCTGGGCTTTTAAATAAGTATAGACTAAGTGATTTTAAGCATTTCTTACCCGTAACTTCATATTTATATTTATACTTCTGCTTTTAACCTTATATTATTTTTTTCTCCGTAACAATATTGGCACTCATATTTCAATCTATCACATACAGGACATGTACAAGCATCTGATGCTTCCATGGTCGTTACTAAGATTAACATAATTGTTCACAAACACAATCACAAACAAGCATTTTATGCTTCTGTGATGTTTAGTTTATTCACTGTATGAATGTACTTATACCTATTTTTTATTGTAAATTTCTTTAAGTGAATACATTATTATTATAAAAAAAAAGAGGAAAATATTGTCCGTTTATCCTCATGATAATAATGGTTCTTTATATTAAAAAATGATTCATTTGTTCGAAAATTATGTTTTTCGGTACGATTTTAATCAGGCTGCCAGGTGTTTTGTAATGAAATAAAAAAAATCCCCGGAAAATCATTGGCATACCAAAGGGCTGGTATGGTCGCGTGAACTTGTATGTGAATAAGAAAATTTACCGCGATTTTAAACAGGCTGCCACTGATAAGTATACAAGTTCTGGTTATAAAACTGCTTATAAAAAAATAGCATATCGATTGCGTATGCCCAAGTAATTTTTACATTGCAAAATTTTGAACGTTATGGAATAACATTCCGTGATTTTAATCAGTATGCCATTCTATTGTCATACAGTTTATGGTAACGTATGATGTACATGAAATTGGCATATCGTTTGAGAGAGTAAAAACTACATGCATACGCAAAAAACATTGCAAAAATCTGTGTTTTTAAGCAGTATGCCCTTCCGTTTTTACACGCTTTATATTAGCTTCACTTGTATGTTTGTAATCGACTCCTTTGGACTTGATTTTCATCCACTTCCAGACGTGTGAATGATTTGAAATTTGGCAGGTGTACATAATTCCGGTGACAATGCATTAAGAAATTTTTGTGTGAAAAAAAAACGAAATGGCGGCTTCAATATGGCGGACGAGTTTTGTGATTATGGTCCGATTCGCTTCAAAATTGGTATCTGAGGGTTTTCGTGGTCGTAGATTATGATTCTTTTGTCAAAATTGAAAAATTCAAGATGGCGGCTCCAAAATGGTGGACGAGTTTTGTGATTATGGTCCGATTCTATTCAAAATTGGTATGTGGGGGTTTTTGAAGTCGAATATTATGATTCTTTCGTGAAAATTGAAAAATTTAAGATGGCGGCTCCAAAATGGTGGACGAGTTTTGTGATTATGGTCCGATTCTATTCAAAATTGGTATGTGAGGGTTTTTAAGTCGAATATTATGATTCTTTCGTGAACATTGGAAAATTCAAGATGGCGGCTCACTGTATATATTGACAACGTTAATATTTGAATGACTTCTAAAATCGAGATTTGACTATTAATACAGCTGTACACATTAATTATTTGGAAAATAATCACAGTTACTAATAGTAATCACGGAATTAATAGTAGATTAGAACAAATGATAGTTTGAAAAAATTTAAAAACACGCTTTTATAAATAAATCAAACTGAAAAGTAGAAAATAAATAATAGTTTAAAAAAACTAAAAAACACGCTTTTTATAAAAAACCGAACTAAAAAATAAATAAATAATAGTTTAAAAAAACTAAAAAACACGCTTTTATAGAAAACCAAACTGAAAAAATAGAAAATAAATTTTAATGAATTTGAATTAAGAATATTGTAATTTTTTTTAATAAATATAAATTAATGATAATGTAAATAAGAAAAAAAATTATTTTATTTAAAAAAAAGCGTGGGGTGTTTAATCTGAATCTTACGAAGCACCCCACGCTTTTTTTACAATAAAAGAATTTTTTTTCTCATTAACTTTATTATTAATTTATATTTATTAAAAAAATTTACACTATTCCTAATTCAAATTTATTTAAATTTATTTTCTATTTTTTTAGTTTGGTTTTCTATAAAAGCGTGTTTTTTAGTTTTTTTAAACCATTATTTATTCTGATAATCATGGTATATGTAGGTGGAATAACAAATGGTATACCAATAAGAAAGGTCCAAAATTAAATAAAATAATTAATAAAACCCCTTTTAAAAAACTAGCTTTTATTCAAATGCGCTAAAAAGTGAAAAATCATTGCTTTGGATGTGTGACGTAGGTTATTTCGTGAGCTATAAATTCAAAAGCTTGTCGCTTTTGTATTCGAACTGAAAACTTTGCGCGACAAGCTCTTGAATCTTCAACTCACAAAAGAACCTACATCACCCATACAAAACAATTATTTTTAAATTTTTTGAAAGAGAGCTTGTTTTTAAAAGGTATTTTTAATTAATTATTTCATTATGTGCTTCCTAGTTAGTACGCCTCAATCTATGCATCGTTATTATGGGGCCTTGAACTATCTAGTTTTGAGCTATCAAGTTCTTCAATGAGGAGACCATCTAAAGATTAACTCGTCCTCCATCCTATAGCTCTACCATCTTCAATTTATGAATTTCGACAAAAAAATCAATCATCTTCGACTTAATTCATAAACTCTGGCATACCAACTTTGGATAGAAGTCCATAATCACAAAACTCGTCTACCATCTTGGAACCGTCATCTTGAATTCATGAATTTTGATTGGATATTATAATCTTTGACCCCGAAAACCCCACATACCAATTTTGAATACAATCGGACCATCATTACAAAACGCGTCCGCCATATTGGAGCCGCCATCTTAAATTTAGATTTCGACAAAAAAATTATAATCTCCGACCCCAAAACCCCCACATACCAATTTTGAATCGAATCGCACCATAATTACAAAACTCGTCCGCCATATTGGAGCCGCCATCTTAAATTTATGAATTTTGAAAAAAAATTATAATCTACGACCCTAAAAACCCCTCATATACCAATTTTGAATCGAATCGCACCATAATTACAAAACTCGTCCGCCTCTTGGAGCAGCCATTTTGGTTTTACGAATTTCGTAAAAAAAATCACAATCTACGACCCTAAAAACCCCTACATACTAATTTTGAATCGAATCGCACCATAATTACAAAACTCGTCCGCCATATTGGAGCCGCCATCTTAAATTTATGAATTTTGACAAAAAAATTATAATCTCCGACCCCGAAAACCTCCACATACCAATTTTGAATAAATCAGACCATAATCACACAGATCGTCCGTCATCTTGGAACCGCCATTAACTCCCACATTCTTCTGAATCAAATCGGACCATAAACACCAATCTCGTCCGCCATATTGGAGCCGCCATTTCGTTTTTTTCTCTAACATTCCATAAGGCATTGTCACTGGACTTATGATCACTTGCCAAATTTCAAGGTATACGGATGACTGGGAGTGGGTCAAAATTCACTTGCAAGATTTGTACTACACATACATACAGTGCGCGTCAAAATTATGGAACAAATTCGATATTTCGCAAGCCATGTACTTTTGACAAAAATCCTGAAATAGGTCGATTTTTATTTTGAAATGCCGATTTTTTTAAGTATATTCTAAAGAGGTTATGTCACTGGTTTTGACATGGTGACGTAATCGGTAATTTTTTTAAATTGGAATAGATGTCTTGTGATAGCTCATCTGAAAGGCCTTTCAATACTGCGTTCAATGATGATAATTAATTAGATTTTTTTTTTGTACAGGGTGAACAAAAATTAATATTTCATTTCAATAAGAGAATAACTTTATATCCATCAAAATAGAACAGTTAAATAAGATGTTCGAAATGCTATCCACCAGTCTCTTGACAATAAGCAAATCAACGGACACATTCCTCTTGCACATTGCGAATAACTTCCGGAGTAATTCTGTTAATTTCGATCCTAATTCGATTTTTCAACTCTTGTAGATTTTGCGGCCTATCTACATAGACCTTCGATTTCAAATAACCCCACAAGAAAAATCCAGGGGCGTAAGATCTGGAGATCTTGGGGGCCACTCTATCGGTCCGCGTCTACCAATCCACCTCCTAGGAAAACAGTTATTCAAAAACTCGCGAACATCACGTGCATAGTGCGGGGGTGCACCATCTTGTTGCAACCAAATACTTTCATTTGGTGAGTTAGGATTGTTGGCGTTTGGAAAAATATCGGCAAGGCTAGGTATGAGTTCATTTCTTAAAAATTCCAAGTAACGCACCCCTGTGAGATTTCCTTCGAAAAAATACGGGCCAATAATCCTGTCGTTTATTATCCCTGCCCAAACATTGACTTTCTGAGGGTATTGAGTATGCCCGTCCATCATCCAGTGAGGATTATCCCTACTCCAATATCTGCAATTCTGACGATTTACTGAACCATTTAGGCAAAACGTAGCCTCATCGGAAAACATAATTTGTTTTATAAAACGTGGATTGCGGTTACACAAATCCTGCATTATTTCACAGAACTCCACACGGCGATCGGGATCATCATCATTGAGTTGTTGATGTAGCTGTACTTTGTATGGATGGTACTTTTCTGCTTTTAGGATACGTAATACAGAACTTTGGGATATGTCAAGGTCTACTGCAATTTGTCGTGAAGTATTGTGAGGACTATTCTCTACACCCAATAGAACATCAAGTTTCACGTTTTCTTCTATTTTAGGACGTCCAGCATTCGGAATATGTTTGACATGACCAGTTTCTCTAATTTTTTTCTCAATCTTACTGACTGTTGAACGACTGATAGGTCTATTTGGATACTTCGCATTGAACAAGTCGCATACCTCTTGCTGAGTTCTGGTTCTATCTCCGCATCCAATAAAAATTAAATTTCTATGCGTTGGGTTTCACTTAAAGTAGCCATAGTTTACTTTTAGAACCTTTTCACTTAGAATTTGTGAAGAATATTTGTTGATATTTCAACTGACATTTATTTGACACTAACTTGCCTATTATGCCATTAATTTGTGATTGTCTTTTGTTTCCATTTTAGACTAGGAAATAGCTAACTATTAATATTTGGAAAGGATCCATTGGTGTAGTAGAGCACTGACTCACTAGTCTGCCAGGGCAGTCTAAGGGATTAGAGCCTTGACTCAAAAAAGTAAAATTTTGCATTTTTTAACACGCTTTTATTATCTTTACTTGTAACTAAATAACTCACGATGTAATAAAATCTTGGAAGTAAATATTCACCCACTTCCAATCTTCCGAATAATCTGAAATTTGTCACACATATCAAGGACCGATGACAATACAAGAATTTCATAATCATAATGTAATAATAATAAAAATATATTTTTCCAAACGCCAACAATCCTAACTCACCAAATGAAAGTATTTGGTTGCAACAAGATGGTGCACCCCCGCACTATGCACGTGATGTTCGCGAGTTTTTGAATAACTGTTTTCCTAGGAGGTGGATTGGTAGACGCGGACCGATAGAGTGGCCCCTAAGATCTCCAGATCTTACGCCCCTGGATTTTTTCTTGTGGGGTTATTTGAAATCGAAGGTCTATGTAGATAGGCCGCAAAATCTACAAGAGTTGAAAAATCGAATTAGGATCGAAATTAACAGAATTACTCCGGAAGTTATTCGCAATGTGCAAGAGGGATGTGCCCGTAGATTTGCTTATTGTCAAGAGACTGGTGGATGGCACTTCGAACATCTTATTTAACTGTTCTATTTTGTTGGATATAAAGTTATTCTCTTATTGAAATGAAATATTAATTTTTGTTCACTGTGTACAAAAAAAATCTAATTAATTATTATCATTGAATGCAGTATTGAAAGGCCTTTCAGATGAGGTATCACAAGACATCTATTCCAATTTAAAAAAATTACCGATTACGTCACCATGTCAAAACCAGTGACATAACCTCTTTAGAATATACATAAAAAAATCGGCATTTTAAAATAAAAATCGACTTATTTTAGGATTTTTGTCAAAAGTACATGGCTTGCGAAATATCGAATTTGTTCCATAATTTTGACGCGCACTGTAGATACATACAAATGTGAAATTGAATAAAAGGATGCAAATATAGAGAAAACCGGTGTAAGATAACATTTTTTGTGTATTAAGCAGTATCCCCTTCAGTTTTTATGATTATCATGGTATTGTATGTAGGTGGAATAACAAATGGCACATCGATTGATGATGTCCAAGGTTTATAAAAATAGAGATATTTTTTTTCTGAAAATAGAGTTGCCGGAATACTGTGTCTCTGATATAGCATCTGCCTTAAACGTATTTTGAAAGGGAAGCCACATATAACGGTCCTGCGACAGGGGACCAACGCGGCAATGTCGGAAAATCGAAATAGTATGAAAGTTTTATTACATTTTTTAATATGATAAACCCGCATAACTTGTATGCCATTTTTATTTTAACAAAGTAAATTACTAACTTTAATTATAAACCAAGAGGCATAGTGATTAAAAACACGGATGTTTTTTCATAATTTTAAAAAAAAATTTTTCACCTAGATACATATACCATGGTTATAATGTAAACAGAAAGGCGCATACTGCTTAAGAACATAATTTTTTTAAATCTATTCAACTTCATTTTGATTTTTTAATATCACAACAAATTTTGTGCCGATTAAAATCACGGAATGTTATTCCATAACTGTTTAAAATTTTTGCAATGTGAACAGTACTTGGGCATACGCAATCGGTAAGCCATCTTTTTTTAAGCAGTTTTATAACAAGAACTTGTATACTTATCAGTGGCAGTCTGTTTAAAAACGCGGAAAATGTATTAATTCAAATACAAGTTTACGTGACCATACCAGCCCTTCGGGCCCACCCTAACGGTATGCCAATGATTTTCCGAGGATTTTTTTCAGAATATCATTACAAAACACATGGCAGCTTGATTAAAATCGTACTGTAACACATAATTTTCGAAAAAATGACGAATCATTTGTTAATATGAAGAACCCAGGACGACTCTTTGGATCATGCATTATTATCATGAGGAAATACGGACAATAGGCATACTGAGTAAAATCGTATCTCCAGAGCCGGATGAAGAGGGGGGCAAACGGGGCTGCAGCCCCGGGGCCTCCACAAGAGAGGGGCCTCCACAATATAAATTTTTAGGTAAAATTTCCTAACAAATACCGAAGGATATGCAAAATTATATATAAAAAATCTGACAACGAAAGAGCAGTTCTCCCACTTTTTCCTCTCATTTTTCGTTTTAAACATTCAAAAACATGTTTCGTATTCTTGTCAAAATCCATGGTTAATATTAATCTTCGATCTGATGAATCATGTGTATATGCGAGAAACAATCACCAAGTAAAACATCATACTATTATACAAAATATTATATCGTATCGAAATTAGCTGTAAAAACAAGAACAATTGAATTTAAAAAAAAAAATATTTTTTTTTTTATTAATTGAAGGATTTTCTGTCGATGTATTCTTCGAATGACACAAGCGATCTAGATACACAATGAAATTCAATAATCATAAGCAAAAAAAAATAATATTTCAATTTATGAATATGATTGCATCAAATTATTTATAAGAGCCCTGTGCGCATTCCATTATAGAACAAAAGTTCAAATTCTGTTGACTATTTTGCTGCCGATTCTACAAACACTTTGCCCGTCTATACCTGTTTTTCCTATTTATTGGCGTTGACAAGTGTCCGCTGAGTGGCGCGCTTGTAACAGAGAAATCCCCGAAATCTGAAAGTGTGAGTCTAAGAGAAAGATGACATTCCGCAACAAATGTAAATCCTTCTGAAAAGGACTATCTATCTATCTATCTATCTATCTAAGATGTTCTACTATCAAATTCTTGAAAACCAAAATTTCAGAGCTACATTCTCAAACATTGAAATTACAGTGATTATTTTTTGACATTGCTAGAAACCAATGGAAACGTTCAATTCAAATAATTCATATACGTTTTGGGCAATCAATAGTGGGAATATTCTACCTAGAAAATTGTCGCGGGAATAATGGGAGGTATTTTGTTTTTATTGTCTGACAACCTATATGTTTAATTTGACGTCTGTCATCAATTCGCATGAAAAGTGTGAAATGAATTAAATCCGGTTTAGTACATTATATAATTTTGCAAGGAAATGTGTTTATGATCGTAACATAAAAAAATAATCCAAAGAATACCACACGAGAGTTCGATATAGTAGAAAATAATTATCTAGATTTATTTCTCAAACTTGTTGGCAATAGCCACTCGAGCCAATTGGTCTATCTTGTCTATTGCCTGGCAACAAGTTTTCGAAAATCTGTCGAATTATTTTCACTCTCTTGTGATATTACAACTGAGAATGTGATGATGTCAAATTGCACTGGAAAGCGCTCATTTTCTAAAATGAAAAAAATAGGCGAATTACGATGAGACAAAGCCGCCTATCAAAGTTATCGCTTCTTAGCATTGAGAATGATTTTCTCCGGATGCTGGATTTGACCGAAATCATCAATGATTTTTCGTCGAAAAAAGCTCCCTTTGTTTACGCTGTAATTTAATTTATTTCTTGTATTTTATTATACCTACATATGCTCATGTCGAAATAATTTGATTTGTTCCGCAATAAATAAAAAAAAAAAAAACTCCTACGGTCTATCAGTTTGGAACCAGAAACAAAATCAAAGAAGAAGCCGTGAACAAATGGAAATATGATTGTATGGACTGGAGATTGAAACCAAAATCTAGACGATTTCGTCTCCATTCTGAGACTACATAGTGGATGTTTTTTTTTTTAAACACGTTAAAAAAGGAAAACCAATTACTGGTATATAAAATTAAGCTGTTAAAGGAGTTAAAGGAATATGCGCAAAAAATTGCTCCGTTTATATTTTGTCTGCGATTGAAATCAAAGTTTTGTTTTTTTCGAGTCCTTCCTGCAGATCCACGGAATGACATATAAATATTTTCCATTCGATCTGTTAAAAACAATGTTTCATTATTTTAAAAGGTACAGAAACCACGAAAATGGGGAAGAAATCGGAATAAACGTTACCCATAGTTTTTCGTATTTTCCAAAAAAATCTGAGAAACAAAAGATAGAGCAATTCTGCTAACTCTAATAGAATATAATGACCAATTTAGTATAAAGTCGTAGTTACGAGACGAAATCAAGAACAAAAATATAGAAACTATAATACAATATAAATTGGGGTAAAAAAACTACCCCTTTTCGTGTTTTTTCGGCTATTTGACTGAAGATTAAGAAAATATTTAGCTTTTTAGACAAAGAGGCATTTCTGGGTTGAATCGATGGCCGCAACAGTTTTTGAAAAAATAAAGTTACATTTGTTAAAAAGAAAAATTTTTCAAATTTTTTATTTTTTTTGAAATCGGGTGTTTCTATCGATTTGACATAAGTATCTATTTTTTGTATAAAAAGCTGTGAGTTTTCATAATTTTCAATCAAAAACGCATGTACAAAATTCGGGGAAGTTTTTACCCCGTATACCCAAATCTCACAAGTAGCTTTAAACATAGCCATGTTCAATACCAACATTGTAAAAACCGCATCATAATCAATGAAAATTCAAATTTTAAAATTACTTTATTATTATTATCAGGTGTATATTGATTCGAATCTCGCAAAATAATTTGCTTGTATAGACCAATCAATAGAGCAGAAAATAGCTGATTGAAAATAATACCAGGAAACCGACTGTGTCATCATACGAAAGACGATCCGTAGTTATATCCCGTTATATTTCCTACTCGTAACTATCATTGCTTAATTTGTTATAAATATTAAAGAACAAAAATCGTGTTTTTTCTTTTCGTTTTTCACTTGTAACATCGACTCGATCAAATTATTAGTAGTAGGCCATTCTTTACAGTACGATCTATTTATATATATATATATATATATATATATATATATATCCATGACATTGCAGAGAGTAACATTGTAGCACTACAAATCTACTCATTTCAAACATTTCTCAATTTAGCTATGGTATAGTGATATCGTGATACGATCGATTAATTTCAACAAATCCGGACAACTATATTTTGGCGATTTCTAGTTTATGATGACGTGATTCCACTTACTAGCTAAACAGATACGTTCCTCAAGTCTATCGTCCAAACATTTCTCAATAATTAATTAGTCTTGGACCTTAACCAAATTCATATAGACAACGTGTGAGAATAATCCTCTAGTATGTTTAAATTGCCAGAACCATGGGTTTGTCCCGACATAAGCCTAGTGACCAGCTTGGACTCGTTTTGGGTGTACCCAAAAAACAAACCGTTACTTTACCGATCACTTTTTACGTTTAAGGTTTTTGGCAAGTGTAAAACCGGGATTTATTTATTTATGGCAAGAAGTAACATTGGGACCAGATAAACGTACTCTGTTCCACTATTTCACCGTTGTGCATAAAAAGGTTTATAAAGCCTAGACTTTACTCGATACGGTTAGATCCAGACCAATTCAACTAAAGAAAACTGACTCCATCAATTCTAATTGTACTGATTTGAGAGTGACATGAAACGACTAGTGATGTCTTTGTTCTTAGAACTTTTCATCTATCTGATATAAACAACAGAACGTATACTTAAGACTCAAGGCATATTTGATTTAAATAGTTACGGACCCGGACTCTCGGTAAGGGGATTGGTGTCGTTGATTCCATCTTGAAAGAGGGCTCCCTTATTGTGTCGACAGTAACTAAATATAATTCCATAGCAGGAGATGTTGTTAGGACTAGGACTCAAGCTGGACTGATTTCTGATCAATTTTGTGCTCGCTTTTATAGGAAAAGGATCGTATCCAGGGAGACGGATTTTGTTTCTAAGAATTCCCAATTTTCCGACTGGAATATGCCAATATTCGAATTTACCGAATGGATTTGCAATCTGAAACTTGCATAAAAGTGGTCTAAGATATCTGTTGTACAATTAGAACCAGGTTTCACTCCTGAATAAATACGGCATTTACCAAATTTCAGCCATAAACTTTGGTCTTTGACGTCATGTTGATAACTCACGCTACAGGACAACTTTTACTTTGGAACGCTATTTTCAACTCTCAAGCTCGGTAAGGTGGGTAAAAAGCATATCAGTTTGATGAGAAAAGTGTATTCATTCATTTGATCTATTGGATTAGTAGAGAAATATTCTAGGAAGATGACAGGGTAGCGTAGAAGTTGAAATGTCATCCCTACATGTTTATAATATTTCCTAGATTTGGTTTCAATATTTCCTAGATTTGGTTTTACTAACTTCCTATCACCTTTATCAAGAAAGTATATTCTTTTATTTGAGGTGTGAAATAAGTAGATAGACATTATTGAAAATTTGCAGGGTAACGTAGAAGTTGAAGGAAACTCCTACATGCTTATAAAGTTCCAAGATTCGTTTTTTCTACCTGCAAAGTTATTATTATACTGATCAGCTTGATTAATAAAGTGTATTCTACAATTTAGGAAGTCATTTCAGCAGAGAAATATTATTGGAACAATACAGGGTATCGTTTGATTTGTCCTTTCTGTTCCTAAGATAGTATGCTCAGATTAATCAATGGAGTGTGTATTTCAATTCTAGATGACAAATTGTTAGAAAATGTGATTGGGAGATGGCAGCGTAGTGCTGAAGTTGCATCATACGAAGTACATACAACGTTACCTATGGACCTCATAGCTATATACCTCGTTCTCCTCATACAATCTTAGACTTGTTATCAGT
This sequence comes from Gonioctena quinquepunctata, assembly GCA_018342105.1. NCBI lineage: Eukaryota > Metazoa > Arthropoda > Insecta > Coleoptera > Chrysomelidae > Gonioctena > Gonioctena quinquepunctata. The sequence continues at coordinate 465,485 of JAFIRS010000334.1, forward strand.
TGTCGTACAATTCCATAACTTCAGTTGCAGGAGAGGGAAAGAAATCATCGAAGGAATTTTACTTACTTTCTGCTAGATTCTTGTCATCGGAAATCCTTTTCTTGGAAGTGCAGATGATGATTCTAACTACCTGCTTGGTATGTTCTTCTTCTGAATGATATTCCATCCTCGGATGATGCTCTGATGTTTTCCATAGTTGACTTCATAAAGCTAGTTTCTTTTTTTTTATGAAAAGAACACTCCCCCCCAGCTAGCAGGGTGACGTCTAAACACGTCATTATCACGTGAAAATCAGGTCAAATACGTCGAGGTCATTCGGGCCCCAAAAAGTGACGTAAATATGACGTCACTTTGAACACGAATTTGGATCCTTCTGAATCTAGTCATTTTTTCACGTCATTGTGACGTGATTTTATTCACCAACTTTATGTTTTTTAATAATCAAACAACTATCATTGAGGGTAAAATATTTTTCAATTTCTGAAAACGTATAAAAATAAATATGGCAAAGTAAAAAAATACAAGAATCACCCGTTAGCTAAATTTATCTAAATAAATTAGCGGCCATGCGAACAATAACAAAAAACAACCCGAACCATAGCCGACAACAAACGAGAATTGACGAATAAACCTAAACGTCATAAAATAAACACCTCGGCCGGCCCGGCCGGCGTGGCGGTAGTCGGGCGATGATGAAGCAAGATGGTGGTCGGCCATTTTGGTTTTGATTCTTTCTTTTCAACTTCAACCACAGTTTTCAACTTAGTTTGCCAGCCATTGCCTGCTTTTGCTTAAAATTGTATTTCGTGTCGTGGTCCGAGGTCCTGTACCCTATTCGTTTAGGTATTAAACCTCTCACTCATTTTCATTTCGTCATGTTTTACGGCGTTCAATTTGCCGAACCAGGTGCATGAAAAATGGCTGACACCTTTAAAGAGGGAAGTTTGGTGGCCCCCACATAAGCAGCAGGATGTTTTTTTGAGGAGCTTCAAAAAGGGAAAACTTCAAATAAACAGTGGTGTCTATTTAAAATGTTTTTCAAGAAGGTAGGTTCTAGTAAGATAATTTATTCCATTAGAATGGGCACAGGTAAGTAAATAAAAGGAAATATATGCCTTTACTCCTCCAGTTTTTAAGTAACCTGTTGCATGTGTGCTATTTACTTTCTTTTGGTTGAATCATTTTCAAAATGTGCACGGAGGAATCTAGGAAAATCTACCTAAGAGTAAAATGATTGTACCCCTCTATCTTAACTTTTTAAAATTTATATATTGACATACTTCTTAGACATCATTTGTCTGACAATTGACAGATTTTGAAAAGTTAAGATTGTGAAAACTGTTGCTATTATATTTTCATATTTATATGAATAAATAGAGATAGAAACCTGTATTCAAATTTTGTTATAGCTAATTATCAAAAAGCTTCAATAAAATTAAGAAGAGCCGAATAAACTTCTGATGTGGCTACATCAGACATTGATGAAATCTTGCCACTGAAAAGAGCTAGGAAGCCAAACAGACGACTATTTATTGATAATGACTCCAGCAGTGAGTCCAATTGGGATCAATACAATAAAAGGTATGTTTTATATGAAAATTTTTTTAACTTACCAAACAATAATACTAAGCATGCATACCAAATTACAGAAAATATAAGAGGTGCTAACACTTCTGTTCGAAAACATAAGAGTGTTAAGGAGTTGCCACCAAAAGTGAAATTAATAGAATCTAATTTGGAGGAATCCAATCCAGTTTCAGGTATATAACACAATGATAGACAGATAAAATAAATATTACTAAATCTTGATAAATTGTGTATAGTTTTAAGTGTGTGCTTATTAATGTAACATTTTCAGAGAGATTTTCTTCAAGTAATGCAAAGAAAACCCTCGACAGGACAACACAAAATCTTGATTTTGACCATCTCAAAAAATGAAGACACCCCAGTTAGAGACAAAGGTATCAAAGATATTCTTTAATGCAGTAACAATGTTTGGTAATTAATAAATATTTAGATTTCCAAAAAAACCATATTAAATATCCTGCTGAAAGTAAAGCAACAGAATCAACAAATATTGAACATCCTTATTGAGCAAAAACAGGATCGAGATGCCCCTGGCTTAAAACTGGCCCCTCCTACAGTTGATCTTCCTCTAAAGACGGTTACTGATGTTAATAGACGTGAAGCTTATCTTGCAAATGAAAAAAATCTGGCTGCTTTGGTAAGTGGTACTAAAACACCTTTTTTATTAGTTATGAATATATAATAATGAGTTTATCTTTTAATTTTAGTATATTTATTTTTATTTTAGGCTGCATATTGTGAGATCCTAGGAGGTAAAGAAAAAGTTGGAAAAATAAACACAATTCTTCGCTGCCTAATTTTCAACCAGGTTGCAGCTCAATACAGTTTTTTAGGAACACGAAATCAGAAGCTTCCTTTCGGGACCCTAAAATTGAGAAAAGTTGTGATTAGTAAGTTTCAATTTTATTTATCTTATGTTATTTATATCTTGAACTTTTCATTTATCTTGTCACTTCATTCTGGAATTATTAATGGGCTTAGAGTTACTTTAGGCATCTAGACTTATATAAATTTAATATTCAAGGTGTTAAAAATATAATACACACACACATACATCTTTCTGTAATTTTATCTTATTATATGATCCGTCTTACCAGAAAATTTTGATCCAGACTATGAGCGGTAAAATCTTTTGAAAATTTTACATGTTTTTTTTAATTTATATTTATTCCTGTTACTGACTGGAGGGGTAGAACAGTAACGATTCAAATTTTGAAGTGTCTGTTATACCTCAACATAGAGACATTTTATAAATAAAAATTAATTCCATAATTTAAACTACTTTTTTTATTTAAGGTGCTGTGTTCCAAATTTGAGGGAGATACCCAAGAAGTGGATGAATGCATAAAAGTTTGGCTGACATGGCCCAAAAAGATTAAGTTTAGAAAACAAAAAAAATTTAAAGTTAGGTTAGAATTATATTTGTCAACATTTTCTCAACATTTTCTTCCTTATTATTTTCCCATAATCGATCGAGAATCACCATGTATATTGTTTTTGATGAAAGCACTTTATTGGCGAGATTTTTACAATTTTATTTGGTAAATGTTTAGATTGAGGTAAAAAGAGTTATATTTTTATTTAATTTAGGAATTTTCTTTGTTTATTTTTTATAATTTGTGATATAAAACATAAAATAAATATTATGTTAACTTAAAATTTTCGCCTCATTATTTTTCAAACATCCTAACGGTTTTTTTAACTATAAAGATTTGAAAGAAATTTAAACTTCCTTCAAATAAAATGATTTTCAGGTATTTTTAGTAACGTAAAACAACATTCTGAAATACTGAAGTGATTTTAACGTCAAATTTAGGCTTGATTTAGAGATATTTTACCTAAAAGTCAACGTCTTTTGCACGTCATATGGTGACGTCTTATGTCTGTAAGATTATCGTCGAAAAGACGTGAAATTCTCGTGAGTATTTGACGTAATAGTTGACGTCTTTTTCACGTCATATAATGACGTTGAATATCTGTGACATATTACCGTCAATAAGACGTGAAATTCTCGTCATTATAATGGTGATTATGACGTAAAAGGTGACGTCTTTTTCACGAAACTACGACGTACTTTGCTAGCTGGGCCGCCCTACCCATCAAAATCTAGGAATTTATGTAATCTAACAAAACCTGGGTCACACCGTCTCAAAACATTTCAGCAGATAGGCTCACATCGAGTGGGAAAAGAAAGAGCAAGTGGTACAGACTCTGCAGTATTTCTACAACAAAGAAAACCTACCTTTTTAAATCCTTCACAATCAATCAGAACATTTGCCAGTACTCACTTCTAGATGTGGTAGATGCAGTACCAAACAACATTCGTGCTGAATGAAGTTCTACTTTGTCTCTAGAGATCAAAAATAGATTTCATAAAAAATAATAATAGTTGTGAAGAAAACAAAAAATAATAAATGACTTTTTCAGTTTCTTTTTGTATTGCTGAATACCAGACACTGTTCACAATAAGGCTACAGTAGCGCCACTTACTGCTGTATACATTGTGATGAATATGCGGACAATTGTTGGAATAATTCATGCAGTTTGTGTCGAGAAAATTGGATGTTATGCAAGCACAATGGATACTTATTTCCTAGTGAAAAAATTCATTTCCGGGAATGTTTCTGTCTTAGTCACAATCAACAATTGCACCAGTGGGCTTTATATGGTCGTCGTATACCAACTTCCAACACTATACCCTAACAACACAGGGATATCCTTTTTATGTACCGTGGTACAAGGACATGATTGGGACATCCAGAGGATGTCCCGCAGAGGTTGTCCAGAGGACATCCCATCTGGTATATCCAGAGGTTGTCCCATTCATGTCCCTGGTATTTCTGATATCCATTATTATCATATATAAGAATCATCGAAACTCATCAAAATGTTCATTGAAAATTCCAACTTGATATTTTGTTTTGAAAATGTTTGTTTTTCTTCTGGAAAATAATTATTAAGAAAATGGAAATATATTTCAGAAATTTCTGGAAAGTGACCATTTTGCAAGCAGAAAATTATTTATGCATAATATACCCTTAATCTAAATTCTCAAATTATACACAAATCCCAAACACCGGTATCTGTGGTTTTGTCCTGTTTGGCTTTGGCAACATTGGTTTGAATTATTTGGTGATCTGTTAACCTAACAAGTTTCTAACTTTTCTTTGTTCGATGTGAAAAGATTTGCGGCATTCTTATTGTGTTTGACGATTTTTGTGAGCATTTGAATCATTTTGTCAGTTATAGTATTGTGTATATCATAGTTGAGAAATTGAAATAAGTTGAGTTTAAGGTTGGTAAAACAATAATTATCAAAATATTGAATGTAATCTTTTGGATCAAAGACTTGATTGTTCCAATAATATGGTTATTCGATTCTGAATATTATGTTTATAGTATATTTATTAATCTGTTATAGGTACATATTGATATAATGGATCGTAGGAAGAATGAATCCTCAAGGCTTGAGAGAAAAAATACACTGAGGACAAGAAAACTTGGAAGACAAAATGAAGAATCTTGAGAGGATTGTAATGGGCCTTCTACTAGTCGATTGATGGCTGTAAATTATGATATTCATATAACATTACCTTCTACAAGTTCAGATAAAATATTCCTGAAGTTTATCAATGTGAATCAAGTTCTGAAAATTTGTCTGATGGTTCTTCCCTTGGAGAATTGTGCCATACATCAAGAGAAGACCTAGTTCAAAATTCTCATGTTGGGAACTTCCATGAAAATGTTGAAAATTCAAAGTTAACTGAATGGGCCTTGAAACACAACATAACGCATGCAGCAGTAATACTTGGTGAGTATTTTTATATATTATACATGATATCTGTATTAGTAATTTGTTTCATTGTCAATTCAATCTGCAATAATATCTTTGTTACAGGCCATTGGCAATAAAAAACAGATTGAGAAGACTATGCAGAAGTTTTTCAGGAGGACCAAGGAGAGAAGCCACCGAGAAAAAGATAATGCAATGCCTGCAATAAATGCAACACCCTAATATGTGTACAATTTTCAACTGATTCACCTAGTCTTTTTTTGTTTATTTGTCATTTGAATTTATGTATAGGATGAGTTTTTGTCGTTTTTTATAATATTTTTACAAAATTTGACATAATTAATTTCTGAATTAAACCCGTTTTGTGTTGATAATCTCATTTGAATTCAATTTTTTCCATATTTTCCATGAAATTTTTCAAATTAAATGAATGAAAGAACCATGTCCCGACAAAGGATATCCCTGGGATGTACTTGTGTTGTTAGGGTAATAGAACCAAAAAATAATTTATAGTATTTTATATGTATCATTGCTAATAAACTTTTATATACTTTATCATGTTTCATTAAAAAGTGTTCCCTATACCAATGTACATAATCAAAGATTTATCAACATTAGAAAACATATAATTCTTCCGTTGTAATGTGAACGAAGCATTATTAACTAAACACAGGCATAGAATGTTGAACACGTTGAAAAAGCAAATTTCGGACACTTTAGCTTATATTATATTAGATTATGCAGCATATGGATTATACACGTATAAAGTGTCCGAAAAACATTAGTACATACAGCACAATTCTAAAGTGTTGCAACTTCCACTCGAGAGATCTCGTAGGCATGCACTTTCTGTATAGATGACAAGACTGGTTGTCTAACTTTGGTTTTTCAATTTTTAACAGATAATTAAGATTTCAAAATACCTTTTTTAAAGAAAAATTGTTAATCTCTATATATATATATATATACCATCCAACTCCAAAAATGGGTTTTTGAAGAAAAAACGTTGGTTATTAGTATGAAACCTAAAATTTTATAATAATAATAATAATAATCTTCATTAGCATCAGCTCTCAATTATAAATAGTATAAATAAAATAGTAGTATAAATGTATAAATAAAATAGTATAGTATAAATAAAATAGCATAAATAAAGTACAGAACACATAAAATACAATGCACGAACCAGTTAAATTAGCAGTATAAAATCGAAATAATACAAGAAGAGATATTACAATGATGGGTTATAAACCTTTTATATATTTTACACACTGGCTTTTGAATTCTCTAAATGACGAGTATTCTTTCAATTCTCTTGGTAATGAGTTGTAAAGCTGTAAGCCTTTGATGAACACTGTGTTTGTAGCAGCATTAGCAATATTAATATAGAAATCATTGGAAGCATGTGATCTGGTATTGTGATTATGTATTTCTTGGAGATAAGTTATTTCTTCAGTTAGATAGGTTGGTAAGCATCCTGACTTGAGTTTATACACAAACTTTAGCATATTATAAGCAGCTCTCTGTCGAACATTCAATAAATTCAAGGATTCCAACATGTAAGCTATTGATGTTCGTTTTCTACATAATAGAATGGCTCTCATAGCACGATTTTGTACTTTTTGTAATGTATCAATTTGTTCATTATTCATCAGGTATATGAATGTTCCACAGAAATCAAGATGAGGAGATATTATGGTTTTATATATACTTAACTTAGTAAAAGATGATACCTTATTATTCAATCTATATAGGAAATTAATTTTTCTTGCCATTTTCTTCTTAATATACTCACAATGTGATTTAAGATTCAGTTCATTATCTATCATGAAGCCCAGGTACTTGAAATGTTTAGCTTCTTCAATTACATTATTATCAATCAATAAATGGTGGCTGGATGTTACATTTTTCAATTTGTTCAAGTTATATTTATTTGTAATTACCATGTTTTTGGTTTTATTTATGTTTAATTTCAAACCATTGTCATTCAGCCATATGGACAAATTTCTCAAATCTTGATTTATTAATGATATATACTCTGAATATCCTCTACATCTCCTTCCAGTAGATCATAGTATCATCCGCAAACAATTTTATTTTGCAATTTTGAACATGGTGTACTATGTCATTGATGAACAAAATGAATAATATTGGTCCTAGAGCACTTCCTTGAGGGACTCCATAATGTATGTCGTTGCTGCCAGAAAATGTATTACTATATTTAACTATTTGAGACCTACCAGAAAGATAGCTTTCAAACCATTTCAGCGCATTTTCCTTAATGCCAAATTTCTCGAGTTTTCTCAGAAGCAGAGAGACATCTACAGTTTCAAAGGCTCTCTTTAAGTCTAAAAATATAACAATAATGATCTTTTTATTATTGATTATCTCAGTTTTCCATTTAGACAATAAATAATGCAATGCAGTTTCACACGAATGTGCCTGCCTGAACTCTGATTGTTCCTTTACTAGTATATTATTATCTTCTACAAATTGTAGTAGCTGATCCTTTACTGCTAATTCTAATATTTTCTCATAGATAGGAAGTGTATTAATTGGGGAATTCAACAAGAGGTTGTATTGGACACTTTTCAATAGGCACAATTGTGGCTACTTTCCATTTTTCAGGGAATTGTCCTGTCATCAATGAAGTGTTAATCAAATATAATATATGATTACCAGCAACTTCGAATGTTAATTTTAATATTTCCAAGTTGATGCCGTATTTATCACCACCGTTTTTATTCATTCTATTCATTATCATTTTGAGGTCATTCATTGTGAGTGCTTCAAATGTGGTAAGCGTCATTTGGTGTCGAGGCAAAACATCCAAGATATAATCGGAGCTGTGAACAGGTTTGATGTCGCTTACAATTTCCAATATACTTTCTATGAAGTATGAATTGAAAGAATTTGCTATATCTGCGTCATTTTCTTTCCAATGATTACCGAAATTTATTTTTACTTTATGGGCTGGATAAATTTTGATAAGAGGAGCCTATCATGGCGTGGTGGTAATACGCTCGGCTCCCCTGAATTGGAATTTCATATCTATCCCATTTCCCCCTCGGGTGTCGGAGAAATGGAATATATATTAAGTTCCATGAGTTTTTTTTTGTACAGGTTGGGCAATTTTATGCCCCATTTTGGGTGCAAGTAAGAATTAAGGAATAAGTAATTGAGTTTTGAGGAATAATTAATGATACATTTCTAAACAATAAATTGTTTTTTTCTTCAAAATAAACGACTGGTTCAGGTATACGTTATATTCCAAAATGACAATCATTTATAAAATTACATTATTCAATACTTTACATAAAATTAATACTATTTGGGAAAAATACACGTCTTTCACTAAATTTTGCATAAATAATCATATAAGTCAACAAATTAAAAGTCGGCAACAAAGACAGTTTGTCCATAATCGAAACATTGATAAATTAGTCTGTATAAAGTGATTTTCAATAGGAAGAGTTTCTTTCCCAAAATTATCAACTATATTTTTTGCGGGAAGCAGTTTCTTAAAAAAATGTATAAATAACACAGATCGACATTCTGGCGAAAAATCAACTAACAATAAGTGATGGTAAACAAGTTATTAACAAAAAGAGGAATGTCATTTCGATCTATTCCATTGTTTCATTCAATCACAACAGTTGTTAATTATTTCCTATATTTTGAAATCTTTAATAAGAGGATGATACTATTCAATTGTTTTTCCTCCTGTTACAATGCAAAAAAGAAATGTGGATTTTTTGCCAAAAAGTTAGTGTCATTTATTGATGATGAATTTCAGACGATTATGATTTACATTTGCTTCCTGACCCCATGAAAACAGGGACACAATATTTACCAGTCAATAACCTATTGTAAAGCTCATCAAGAGAGTTTGTGGATTCATTTATTCCTTATTTGCAAATAAAGAAGCCAGCCATTTCTTCGAATTTTCAAATAACTGCAAGATTCAAATTAAACTATATATTATTTGAGTGTTAAGCGATTGGAAGTAAACCCATTTTGGATTGTGAATGAAAACAGACCAGCATAATTCACTCTTCGATCCTACTAACTTCTTCAAATGATACAAAGTCCCCCCTGGTTTTAATTTCAAAATTGTAACATGATTACTAGAATGGCTGGATTCGTTATTGCAACATACAACACTTACTGGTATATAAGTAAACTTGGCAATTTCTTGTATCAATTTGAGATTTCACTGAAATTTTTCATGATCAGAAATCGAGCTGCTACAGTGAATATTATTTTGACATTTAGAATTTTGAAATGGTAGGGTGACTTGATTTTTGAAGGGCTATGCCGGCTAGACATGGTGGAGAGATGCTTTTTGATTTTGAATACCCTGAAGTTATTTGTTATATAATTGCACTTTCTTAGAATTCTGACCAAACCGTTTTATCTAAATCGCAAAAACCAATGAAAAAATCTAGTCAAATCCAAATAGAGGCTCGGTACCCTCGTCGTAAAATGATGTCCATTTTGTTGTTGCGAATTGAACGAAAACAAAACTTCTGTAGCAGAATGCCGTCCACCCGAACCATACTAGCAGAAAAACTACACGCCCAAAAATCATTTGAAATAACCAGTCAGCTTTCAACTGACCTCTCATTCGATCTGATCCTTGTGTTATTCGGTTTCATTTTCTATTACGTTCATGTAGATCGATCAAATATAGAGTCACAGAATCCAGAAAGCTATGTAATATACGAGTCACCCTTTTAGCACCAACATTTATTGAATTACGCAATTTTTTTTCTTATCATTTACCAGTCGCGACCTTGACTTGTATTTAGAGAGGAATTCCAGCTGCTTGGCGTTGATGGCACCTCGCCTCTTCTGCCTTATAAGGTCCACAGCGTCTTCGTAAGAGAATCCTAACTCTATGAGAGCTATTGCTACCATCACGGGCGCCCTACCAAGGCCTGTAACAAAATAAAAAATTACAAAAAGGATCGAAATATTTTCGTTGGGGCTTTGAATGATCTATTTTGTAAATAGCCTAGGTACCAAGAAGACAAATAAATGAAATTTTCGATGCAAATATGGGATTGTTATGGTCTTGGGAAACAGTTAACGAGTTGAAACAAGCAAGACCCTTTGATTTCCCTTCACGGAGTATATTTCTGCCAGGGTGTCGGTGGGTTGCTCAGAAACGTCTGCTGAGTAGGACCTTCTAGAAAAGAGTCATGCATTTTGAGGTTGCACAGATTATTCACTAGGAATTCCAGATTTAAACTAGTTTCCAGGTTCCGCTTGCTTGTATTTCCAGTGCATAGTATTAGAAGACAACTGTTTCTTTCTCCCCAGAACTAAGTCTGGAATTTATGGTTTCTTCACATCCCCAAGACAATGTTTCAAGTTACAGCGTCGGTAGCAGGAGTGCCTACTTTTAATTTGGGTAAGGTTAGGTTATAGATGAGTGGAGGACCCTCTGATGCTATCGTATATAGCGGGTCTATTATGGCTTATAATTCCCCGTACAAACCTATTCTTCTGATGAGCGTCCAAATGTGCGTAGCATAGCCAGAGATAAGCAAGTACATGATATGTGCTCTGATGATTTGACAGTCTGCTGCTTGTCCTAGCCCTATAATTTGCATGTGGTTTCACAGAAGGCAGTGTCCTGTTAGCAGTCCTATAATGATGCGCAGATTGTTTTTGCTCTACAAAAACGTATATCGCATATTCATAAAAAAACAACTACTTCCCTGGCTAATGCCTCGACGGACGTTGAATGACATCCGATGAATAAACGTGCAAAGTCCTACAAGGTACTTTGCAAATGTTTGTTGCGAAATGGATCAATATTAACCACTTCACCCAGGCTGATCCCCTGTAGACCGGTTATGGGGTATTTGCCCCTCATCAGTACAGGGTGAGCCAAGCAGACAATGATTAATGTCTGCGTTACCTGATTGAAACAATTAATGTCAATCCATTTCGCAGACATTAATCATTGTCTGCTTGGCCCACCCTGTACTGATGAGGGGCAAATAACTCGAAACCGGTCTACAAGTGGTCAGCCTGAGTGAAGTGGTTAACAAACATTTGCAAAGTCCTAAAAGGTACTTCATTTACTTTAAATAGTTTTTTTCAAATGGTACCTAGCGTGGGCCATCTTTCCATTCGATAGAGAATTTAATTACCAATTCAACGATATACATTATGCACCACTTTCTTTTTGTTCATAACGTAGAGAGCCATCTAACAAAATGAAATCAATCTGAAAAAATTGGTAGGTAACATGACATCTATTCATTCTTTCAAACTCATATAGATGCTGATGCAAATTGTATTTATTTTCAATACTTTTCTGGCACTTTCCCAGCTGATCCCACATTCAATTTCCAATTCTCACACTGAGGCAGATGGAGGAAAATGAACATATGCTAAAACATTAGTTTCCGCTTCTTCACTGACGATGAAGTGGATGTGGTTTTGATTTGATTCTTTCCTAAGTATCATTTCCAATTTCCTGAAATATGTGCTCGATGAACTTCTCCGAATATCAATATCATATCGATTTGTTCGTTTCGAAAATAACGATTATTTTCCATAAAAAAAAAACTTTTTACAAACGAAACGAGATGACAAGTAAAATTGGTATTTCACTTTTGACATGACATTAATCACACACTGTTTTCCATGATTCCACGGCTACCTTTCATTTCATCAAACCTAAACTCATTGGAATTTGTAGGCATCGTATAAAATTTTGTACAAATTCAATAATTGATAGTTTTTAGTTTTGAACAAAAAGAAAGTGGTACATAATGTATATCGTTGAATTGGTAATTAAATTCTTTATCGAATGGCAAGATGGCCCTCGGTAGGTACCATTTGAAAAAAACTATTTTTTCATTAAAAATGCGTTCAGAAAATTTCAATTTTTGCTGTAGGATTTGTTATTGATCCTATCGATGAAATGACTATTACTATGAGTTACTGATGTAAATTAGTATAGATTTTAACCTAGACTAAAAAAAAATAATGAGAAATATTTTTTTTAAATTGTAAAATAAAAATTTGGCAACACTGTCGTATGTAATGTTACATAATGTATATCGTTGAATTGGTAATTTAATTCTTATCGAATGGCAAGATGGCCCTCGGTAGGTACCATTTGAAAAAAACTATTTTTTCATTAAAAATGCGTTCAGAAAATTTCAATTCCTGCTGTAGGATTTGTTATTGATCCTATCGATGAAATGACTATTACTATGAGTTACTGATGTAAATTAGTATAGATTTTAACCTAAACTAAAAAAAAATAATGAGAAATATTTTTTTTAAATTGTAAAATAAAAATTTGGCAACACTGTCGTATGTAATTTGACATAATGTATATCGTTGAATTGGTAATTTAATTCTCTATCGAATGGCAAGATGGCCCTCGGTAGGTACCATTTGAAAAAACTATTTTTTCATTAAAAATGCGTTCAGAAAATTTCAATTCCTGCTGTAGGATTTGTTATTGATCCTATCGATGAAATGACTATTACTATGAGTTACTGATGTAAATTAGTATAGATTTTAACCTAAACTAAAAAAAAATAATGAGAAATATTTTTTTTAAATTGTAAAATAAAAATTTGGCAACACTGTCGTATGTAATTTGACATAATGTATATCGTTGAATTGGTAATTTAATTCTCTATCGAATGGCAAGATGGCCCTCGGTAGGTACCATTTGAAAAAAACTATTTTTTCGATAAAAATGCGTTCAGAAAATTTCAATTCCTGCTGTAGGATGTTATTGATCTTATCGATGAAATGACTATTACTATGAGTTACTAATGTACATTAGTATAGATTTTAATCCGATCAAGGCCTCCTAAGCTAAAAAAAAATTGAGATTTTTTTTTTCAATTGTAAAATAAAAATTTGGCAACACTGTCGTATGTAATTTGAGCCGTAGAATTTGAAAAACATCAAACATACCAGAGTGTTCCTTTTGAAAAATCGAAGTTGGTGGCTATTCTGGCGAAACAGGAAGTCACCATTTTGGTGTCAATCCGAAATTGTGTCTCATATCTATTTATAAAAATTTCATTCAAATCGGTTGATAAGTGAAGGAGATATAGGCATAGCCCTAGTCCCATTGTCACCCGGTATAGAGCTCCTCCAATATTGAAACGACCGTTTGGTAGGTAGAGAGGGGGAAAACACGAGTGGACACGATTTGCTGTGGCAGCTTATGCTACGGCGAATCTTCACCAGTGTCTTGGCATGCAGCATTTGAAATGTTAGGTTTGTATAGGTAGTGCAGTTATTTATTCAACTTTGCAATAGTTTACTTGTTACCTTGCCAAAATGCCCTCTCGACAGATTTATCGAAAAATATTTTTTCCATTCAGAAGTTATAGGATTGTAAGTTCCCTACATCTCGTGTATCGCCTATACCAAATAATTTGGTAAGCCTATGGCATTTCTATTAATAGCCACAGTTCGGGCATCTTCGAGAAGAATTGGTTGTTAGGTAGGGGGAGGCCAAAGTGGTCGTTTCAATATTGGACGAGCTCTACCACTTTTGCCGACTATCCTGTTGGGAGGTAGCCCCAGGCCAACCTCGCCCTTAAAAGTCTTACCAGTAGAGGTAGCATGACTTCAGTCCGTTCTATAGCAGAGCAAGGAGAATACCATCCTCTCTTGGTGACTAGTACGGGGAGAAATGAATGAAATATATTTGAATAATAGGAAATCCTAATACACAAACAGACTGTAGGTACAAATCAATAGCCCATGTACGGCGAATGGAGCAACCACCTAGGATGTGAACCCGTGTCGTGTGGGCGATAAAATGAAAAGTGGGGTGGGCTGGTGTTCCCCCAAGGTCCAACTGCCGGGAAAGTGATTCTGCCAGAGGATCTCTAACGTTAGCCTTTTTGAGTACTGTCTCAGTCCATACCGACTACTATCATCTCTAGGATTACTCCTATTCATTTATAAACTGGAAAAAAGGCAGTCGTTCCACCGACTGTGGCAATAGAACGCGCTTGACTCTTTTTTTTTGGTGAAGTGTTTTATCACCGTGTCACCAAGCCTCCAATTTGGGAAATACTATTTAAAAAACCGTCCATTGTTTGGATAAGATCAACCATCATGAGATTTTCTGGATCTATTTGCTTCCTTACCTGCAACACAGTGAACAGCAACGCACGATTCAGGATTGATTTGATACTGTCTTTTGAGGATGTCAAAAAATTCGTCTATTATCTTCTCGGAGGGAGAGGTGCCATCCGGAATATTGAGGTTGCAGACTTGTATTCCGGCCCCTTTAAGAGCCTCCGTATCGTAGGTCGGTTCGCACACCCTAACGACAACTTTGACGTTGTGTTTCTTCAGTTCTTTGATGAATCCGTCCAGTGTCGTGTTCGATGGATTCTTGGTGATGAGGAACTTGAACCCTTTGTGGCTGATCATGGCGTAGTCGGCCATGTTGTTGGAGTGACTCTGGAATAAAAAATTACATATAAATTTGGGCATAGAATGGCCTTAAATAAGATGATAACATTTAAACACGTGGGTCAAGTCCTATAGAAGTAGGCTTGGTAGCGCGATGGTAAGGCACTTGCCTGTCATGTAAAAGGTAGTACGGAGCCTATAAATTGTGTTGAATTACATTTATTCAATGCATTTATTTCATATTTTTTTACAATTGTCACGAAATGTAAAAAAATAACGTTTTAAATCCAAACTCAATTTAAATCACGTTTTGTATTTAAACGAACTTACATAAAATGTGTATCACACAGAAAATATCTTTTATCATCACAAAAATAATCTTACAAATGTATACACGTTTCTTTCTTCCACCCCTTCTCACCTATTTTCTCTCACTCTCTACTTTCTCCCTCTCTAGTTCTCTCTTTTTCTCTCTCTCTCTAGTTCTCTCTTTTTCTCTCTCTCTCTCTCTAGTTCTCTCTGTTTCAAATATCATTTGCTACTCAAATTTAGTTACTCGATTTGTTCACTGGCACTGGTGGAAGAACAGGGGTGGATGCGTCCACAACTGAACCAGTTGTAGCCATTTATCCATATGTCAAAGATTGTAATAACTCTGTAACATTATTGTATAATATGTGGATAATAAATTTATTATTATTATTAATATTATTATGATTATTACTTATGCTGGAGCATATTATTACACTCTTGTTGGTACTACGAGAAGGCCAAAGAAAATATCCACTCGTTACTTAATTATACCGCATTCTGATATAGAATAATAACGTGGAGGGAATAAACCGTCACTAGAAATCTTAAGAACACATGCTGTAACGGCTTATTTAACCGCAGAAGTGCAATTTAACAACAACCTTTGGAATTTTGAAAAACTGAAAGAAAATTCTACATTATTTTAGAACTAATAGAAAGACCGACATACCCATGACATACGTTTTCATTTGAAGTATTAACTCATCATGCACGTAAGATATGGCCGAATCGATTAATTCTATAATGATTTACGAATACATCAAAAATACTTAGTGTATCCATTAGCATATGTATATTTAATCTAGTTAGAGTGCAAAGTTTGCATTTCATTATTTCATTTATCACCTATCACCAAATATTGCCCAAATGTTTGTTTTTTTTTATGTGGGAAATAATAAATTTTTCTGAAAACATTTGGTTCATCACATCGTTTTGGAATTTGGAGGATGAGGAAAGTAAAAACAACTTGTCAGTAACGCATTCACTTTTGATAGTTCAGACCTATTATCCAAAACAAATATAATTATTGTGATGAATTCAACATTTTCTAATTTTTCAGAGGGATGTTTCAATTCTTCCGATATTTTGTCAAGACAGATAGGTAAAGTTATTGAAAGATGTGTCTATAACAAAATGTATGCATTCTTAACCAGATTTGAAATTCTATCAAAGTACCAACATGGTTTTTGTCCAGAAAAGTCGATTGAAAGTGCTTCCTACAACTCTTTTGAATATATTTAAGATTCTATAGATAAAGGAAAATTTGTTGGAGTACTCTTTTTCGATCTATCAAAAGCATTCGATACCATTGACCCAAACATTATCGAAAGCAAACTGTACTCTTTAGGATTTCGTGGTAACTTTCTGTCGTGGTTAGTCTCATACATGCGCCTTAGAAAAATATCTGTCAAAATTGAAAAGCATAGGTCTGATTTCTACTCTATGGACCTGGGAGTTCCTCAGGGTTCCATCTTAGGTCCACTGATTTTTTTATTATTCATAAACGATCTACCACTTCATATAAGCACACAATGTATAGTTCTCTATGCTGATGATTCAACTTTGGCTGCTGATGCTGACATCCCCGAGGAACTCCAAGGTAAATTGAATATATTGTCAAAGGAATTCACAACCTAGTGTGAAAAAAATTCTTTAATTGTGAACTCAGACAAAACGGTGTGTATGCAGTTCTATCGCAGATCAAAAATTGTAACACATTTTCAAGTAAGAGTGATGGATGATGTAATAATTCTCGAAAATACTAAATTTTGGAACTTGTAGATGTGATATGAGATGGGAAGCAAATATAAATGCTGTTTGTGAAAAGTTAAATAGTGGTTATTATGCCATTCTACAACTGAAAAATATTTTTGATATAACTCAACTGATCAATATTTATTATGCCATAATCTACTCCCACATCTCCTGAAATATCAACATCTGGGGCAGCTCCAGCAACTCCAACAGAATATTTATTCTACAGAAAAGAGTCATCAGACTCATTTTCAATCTAAATATTAGAGATTCTAGTAGAGAATATTTCAAAAGATTCAATATCTTAACATATCCATGTATATATATTTTTAAATGTATAATGTTATTTCCGAAACAGAAACATATGTACGACACTGTTTCCCAACATCATAACTATTCCACTAGAAACGGAGATCTCATCAGGATCCCGACTCATAACACATCATTCTTCAAGAACAGTCCGGCATATACAGGAATTACATTTTTCAACAATCTTCCAACTGATCTAAGGAAAATTCAAATCAAAAATAAGTTCAAATCAAAATTGAAAAAATATCTGCAAGAAAACTGTTTCTACGGCATTTCTGAATTCGAGATATAATGTTTGTTCTGACATTTATATTTTACATTTGATTTGTTTTAAATTCCAGATAAAATGTTAGTTCTATCTGTGTATATGTGACATTTATATTTTGTATTTTGGTATTTTGATTATTTGTCTACCTTTTTGTGTTCTTGACGTATCCTATATCTTGTATTTGATCTTAAAGGATTCAATAAATTATTATTATTATTTGCATGCGTCCACCTTCTGATAATTATTGACATGTAATATTGACATGGTAATATTGCATTGATCCACTTGTCAGCTATTTTTTTTTTCATTAAATCAAAGGAGTGCCTGTGTTAGATATAGTATTTGGCCTATTTGTCTTTTAAAATGTTCCCTACATTTTTGGGATTATTTTTATTATTGTTTATCTCTTTCTAATAAAAGTTAAATAAAGGCATTTTTAGAATGATTTTCGTTATCTTTTTTATGTTCTAAATATTCAAGAATATAGATATCAATGAGGTAAACCAATGAAAGTGTTATCATCAAGATAAGACGTCAATGAAATTGTTGTATCGCACGTATTTAAAAATGAATAGTAAGTTCTTCTCATATTTTATGTACGCTACTGGAAAATGAAGTTAATAACAAACGTCATTCATTGAAATTCGCAATGATAATTGCTATTTATTGCAAATACACAAATTGTTTACGAAAGATGCGTGATTCATCTGGATTTCTCGAAAAATGTACATGCCTCATAAAAATGGTCTTAATGTATTGTTTGAATAGTAATAATCGATGAAGAATTCAATAACATAGTGAAGCATAGATTATAACAAAAAATATTGATATAATACTATTCGGTTAGAATTAAAGTTTCAATAATTTTAATAATCTGCCATCTGTTGTGAAAAAATCAATATACCAAACTATACAGTAGGGGAGACTGTTGTACCTTGGATCACAATTTAATTTAAATTATTTTACAAGCCATTTTTTAAAATATAATTTTCCTGATATCACCATTATACCTACATACTATGTATTTTTTGTGAATTTAAATTTAAACAGTTATTGAAAAAAAATATTAATATTTTATTGATATGTGATCAATGGTACAAGACCATAATGTACCATGGATCACGCCCTAGTGTACCTTGGATCATCAACGTCTTGTACCTAAAAGGTAGATAATACGTATTAAAAACAAAATTTTTATACAAAAATTACATTATATTGCTTCATTACAAGAAGAAATAAGATTGTATTAAAGTATAACCTAATTTTTATTTGTATACATGTGTACAAAAAGTTACAATATGAAATTTATAACTTAAAATTAATAGGCAAAAAAATTAGCTATGTAAATTTGATTTTACTCAATATTAGTTAAATTTTAAGAATAATAGTTAACGTTGAAGCTAGAAAAGTCCACTTGGAACCACAACTGTCCATCATTTCTAGCCGATCCAAGGTACATGATGGTGCGTCCTTACAAACTTATCTTCGTCAATATTCCAGGTTATATTTATTATTCACCAATGGGCAGGTAGAATATGATTTAAAACACAAACACAATCGCCAACTTGTAAAAAAATAAATATTTATATTTCACTCGAAAACAAAAGCACATGGACAACCACTCTTCCGCTTGTTTGCACTCTACTGAGTGAACATTGTCTTGGTATATACAGTGCTTCTCAAAAGTCCCCCCCCCTCTTATTTTTGGAACGATTATACATAAACAAGTGAAATTTGGAAACTGAATATTAAAGGTTGTAAACTTCCCTACTAGTGAAGATAGATGACCAAATCGTCAAAGATGACGTCACAAGGCCATTGTGACCAATAATTTTAAATGGAACCCTACGGCAAGCGACACCTCTTTTAAAAGGTATCGAAAAAACTTATTCAATGATACTAATTTTGTTTGTGTTTATGGAAGTTTTAATGGCTCATTAGTAAACATTATAATTTAAATTCCATTCAGTATGATATTCATTACAGATTTAAGAATCAGTATCTACTTGAAGAAACTGCTCGAAGTGACCTCCATTTACTTCCTGACAGGGAAATATCCTATTTTAAAACTCTTCTCGTACTTTTGCAAATATGTCTGCAACAATACGTTGTTTTAAAACGTCAATATTGTCAGGTTCAGTGGCGTAAACCTTCGATTTAAAGTACCCCCACAGAAAAAAATCCAAAGGTGTGAGGTCCGGTGATCGAGCTGGCCATTCCGTTGAACCTCGTCGTCCAATCCATCTACCACGATACTCCTCATCCAAATACCGTCTTACTGCACCGTAATAGTGTGGAGGAGCACCATCCTGTTGGAATGTTATTTCCAAATTGCCGAATTCATCTGGATTATCTTCCAAAATTTCAAGGATTAACGGTTCTGTTGCGTTTTGCAATAGCTCCAGATAAACCTCACCAGTTAAACTAGTATTTAAAAAAAGAGGCCCAACGATGTGGTTTCCCAGGATACCTGCCCAAACAATCACCTTCTGGGGAAATTGGGTATGTGTTTCACGAAACGGGTGAGGATTTGCGTCACTCCAATACCTCACATTCTGTGTATTTACATTTCCATTCAGATAGAAAGTACTTTCGTCACTAAAACAAATTGTTTTGACATAGTCTGGCTGTTGGTTAATTTTAGTTTCCATATTTTCACAAAATTCTAGTCTTCGGTCTGGGTCGTCGTCTGAGAGTTGATGAACCATTTTCAATTTGTATGGATGGAATTTGTTTTTTTCAACACCCTGTGTACTGTACTTCGACTGACTTCACAGGTAGATGCAACGTGAGTTGTTGAAGAAGTAGGATTAACTATTACTTCTGCCAGTATATCAATCTTTTTCTCATCAGAAATTTGTGGACTGCCAGATCGTTTCGCATCATCAATACTACCCGTTGTTTCAAACTTACGAAGAAGCTCCCTTAAATAAGTCCTCGAAACGGGGCGATCGGGAAACCTCTCATTAAAAATGCGTTCTGCTGCATTAATATTTTGTCCAGTTTCACCAAGAATTAGGATCGCTGCTACTTCATCACCTAAAGCACGTACCATTTCGCTTCTTGAAGCACTTAAACGTTCGGCTCACAACAGTTTAACAAATTATTAAAATGAACAAAAATATTTAAAGTACCAAAAGCTGCTAAAACAGTTAAACGTTCGATCAACAATACACAAATTATTAAATGTACAAAAACTTGGACAATTACAAAAACGTCGAATTAGGGAGACTAATAAAAACGTCAGCTTATTTGAATTTTAGTATTAACTGATTTAATTCATCACAGCTTTGCATTTTTTAAAAGCGAGTTGCCAAAACTGCCATAAACACAAACAAAATTAGTATCATTGAATAGGTTTTTTCGATACCTTTTAAAAGAGGTGTCGCTTGCCGTAGGGTTCCATTTAAAATTATTGGTCACAATGGCCTTGTGACGTCATCTATCATCACTAGTAGGGAAGTTTACAACCTTCAATATTCAGTTTCCAAATTTCACTTGTTTATGTATAATCGTTCCAAAAATAAGAGGGGGGAGCGGACTTTTGAGAAGCACTGTATAGTTCAGTTACGTAGATAACAGCATTTGTCAAGAAACTGAAGGGTGATCCAAGGTACACTATGATCAAGGTAGAGTCATTTCAGCATATTATATAGAAATGTGTTAAACTGCCACAGCTATGGTTTGATTCAAATAAAAAAAGGACTTTTATCGTTGGATATTCGTAAATCATTAGATGGGGCATGGCGCAGCTTGCCAGGTTGACGAATGTCTATAAACTCTTGTGCAGCCCAATCCCCAGGACAGTTGAATGGTCCAAGAAAAAAATACATACAAATTCCAAGAATAGTGAGTAAGGGAGAGATTAAATATATCGATTCCTAGATGATTGTATGAGTTTTTTTTCTCACATTTAACTTCTGGGATAGTGATAGTAAGACAGCTGAAAATACATATATGACTAGCTGGTACCCGCGGCTTCGTCCGCGTAGAATTTGTATTTTTCTTGTTTTTCTTGGCGTTATTCCATCTAGCTTACGCCTGTGGCTTGGCCCGCTTTCCGTTAGGTGGCAAAATTGATTTCACAGCGAACGTAATGATTTATGACGACTATTTCAAATTCACTAACCCCTTTTCACCCCTTTGGAGACGAAATTTTCAAATGAGGTTAAACACGATTTCTTTATTTGTAACAGAGAGCCAAAACATTAATTTTCACGACACTAACTTGAAAACCAACGGAACACCCATTTCACCGCTTTAGGGGTTGAATTTCTAAAAACACTGAAACACGTACTTATTTATTTGAAACAAAGACCTCGAATACCAATTTGTATGACTCTAACTTGAAAACTAACTGAACCCCCATACAAACTTTCACTCCCCATTAGAGGTTGAATTTCCAAAAACACTGAAACATACAATAAACTAAATATACAATGGCCAACAGTTGTATACCTACTACATTAGGTAAGTCATTAGGTAATTTCCTCTAACGAGGTAAGTACCGACAAAAATCTCCCAAAACATAAAATATATTCTCAATTATAATAATTACAAAGGGTTTAATCTAGGAAAACAAATTCAAAAGTGGTGAATTATTCAAATCAAGTTGGTCGTTGAGTAATAAGTTCGAATTTTTCCACCTATCAATTTCTAACGTTTCCAACTGATTCAGTTTAAGGTGGTTCCCCCACGAGACAGTTGAATTAGAAAATTATTAAAATTTGAAAATTCGTTCGGATCGTAATCAATAACTTTGTAAAGCCCATATATACGTATTCAGTCCCAGTAGGTATAGTACGAATATCATTTGCTTTCGTGAAATTTATTATAAAAGTATTTTTGATCTGACATTGCGAGTAAACTTTTTGACGGAACTATCCGGGCTATGCCTCAACACACAGAAAAGGTTGCCTATACAGACGACGCATTGTTATGTGTGCGTGTTAGAACGACGATCGTGGCAACGTTGCGCGTCAGTTGTTATATACACCTACCGATATTCACGTGCTGAAGTTGAATCTTCGAAGTGTTTCGCCAATTTTTGCAAGTACGAGACCGATATGTGAACTGTTTGAACTGAGCGCCTTGCCGTGCCGTGCGTACACTGTTGCCGTCTCTCCGTTCCGTTCCCCACCATTCGCTCGCTCGCTTGCAAAATATATCGTATGCAGCCTAAACCTTAATTCTTCTCGAGATTATATCTGTCAAACTAGATGGTCAATCACTTTGATTTTTTTTCACAATATCTGTGATATCCTGCTCCTCGTTTTTCATAAACTTCTTAATTTTAGTACTAACGGTAGAATTAATAATGTGCTGTTTGCCTATGCATGGTCCATATGTTACGTGTTAATTGAGTCAACTTCAATTAATTTATTACACCCCAAAAACTAACACAAAAGCACACTCACACTAAAATCACCAAAATATTTATACATTATTCCAAGTTGGCAGATGGCCCTCGGGGTAGGGCTATTTTAACATAGAAACATATTTGATAGTGAATAATTTATATATATATATATATATATATATATACAGTGTGACCCATTTAAAATGGAACCACCCCTGTAAAATACACATTTTCCAGTCAATCTCAAAAATTTTTTTTTTTAATATTAAGCATCAAAAACTGTATCTTGACACACATTTTCATAACTTTAGTTTCATTTCCAAGACACTCTATGGTTTTTTCTTTGTCAAAAACGGCAAAAAGTTTATTAGGCAATTTTCGTTTCGAAATTTGACTACACCACTGGATTCGTAATTGTTATAAATGGAAACCATCAAAATTTCATAAAAAAATATTGGTTAACAACGAAGTTACAACAACTTTAATTTTGGAAACAAAGTATTTGATTATAATTTTTATTTAGATTATAGACATATTTAAAATCTGGCAACACTGCCGATACAAAGTAGAACACCAGTGAATTTTTACAGCGAAAATCCGAAGTCAATAGCTCATTTCGTTCTACAGTTATAAATATGGTAATGTGAGTATTTGTGGAGTACTAAATCACAGCCTACTATTGATTTAGTACAATACCTATGCCTAATGTATTAGTTCAGCTTTCCTCAAATTATTGATACCTTCTCTAAAAGCTTGTTTCAATTGAGTTTTGCAGAATTTAAAAGGCTTTCTGTTTTATTATTCAATAAATAATTTTGATACTTTAAAACTTGATTCGGTTCATTTCGTTTTTATCGGCTATGGAAGACTGCATAACTTGAGACTGAATTTTTAATTTTCTGTTATTTTCGAATACATTTATAACCTAAACTTAAATAAATTATTTTAAGGAAATATAATTTACAAATCCAGTGGCGTAGTCAGATTTTTATAACAAAATCGCTTCCACCACAATTCGCTCTCATTACCATACTTTCAGGAGTTATAACTGTAGAACGGAATGAGCTATTGACTTCGGATTTTCGCTGTACAAATTCACTGGTGTTCTACTTTATATCGGCAGTGTTGCCAGATTTTAAATATGTCTATTATCTAAATAAACATTATAATCAAATACTTTGTTTCCAAAATTAAAGTTGTTGTAACTTCGTTGTTAACCAATATTTTTTTATGAAATTTTGATGGTTTTCATTTACAATGACTACGAATCCAGTGGTGTAGTCAAAATTCAAAACAAAAATTGCCTAATAAACTTTTGCCCTTTTTGACGAAGAAAAAAACCATAGAGTGCATTGGAAATGAAACTAAAGTTATGAAAATTTGTGTCAAGATACAGTTTTTGATGCTTAATATTGAAAAAATTTTTGAGAATGATTGAAAAATGCGTTTTCTACAGGGGTGGTTCCATTTTAAATGGGTCACACTGTATATATATATATATATATATATATATATATATATATTGTAGTGGGTTTTCTTGGGTTTTGGTTCGTTAGGATAAGTAACTATTTTTGTTTAAAACATTTTAATGGACAGCTTTTAATAATCTCCTCCAGGCGAAACGTCATTATTATTAAAAGCTGTCCATTAAAATGTTTTAAACAAAAATAGTTACTTATCCTAACGAACCAAAACCCAAGAAAACCCACTACAATTACTAAAACTACATGGTTCAAGAATCAAAGTGAGAAGTATATATATATATATATATTTTAGGTTTCTGGGCGAGTTCACGAGCAGTGAATGATCATTGTAAATGAATGAATCTGTAAAACGAAGCATTTAAAACGGACCCACGATTCCTTCAAATTTGGAACGAGAAGAATTGTAAATGTCCCCGTTGAAAATTCAAATATAACATGAATTCTAATAATTTTATACTGTTTCAAATGTGATTCGGGAAATATTATCATCAAATATCATTCGTGCAGGAGCATTTTATCGCATTTTTTTTTTAAATTTTGCTTCAAGCATTTTGCCTCTAGGAAATTTAACTCGTGCAATTTGCGGCCTTTTTATCAAGGATTAAACCACTCTTCGTGGTTCAATCAGGTAATAAAACCGCAAATAGCACTCGGTAAAATTTCCAGGAAAAATTCTTTCTCGAAAATAAAAAAAAAATTGAGCGATAAAACCCCTAGCACATATGATATTTCCCTCGAGAATACTATCTATCAGGTCAACTTTATATCCATTGTTCACTGCAATTTGCTTTATGATGTTAAGTTCTTTTTTGAAATTCTCATCTGAAAGGGGAACATTTACTAATCTATGAATCATACTATTATAAGCTGCAACTTTATGTTGGTGGGGATGGTTAGAATTGACATGAATAGTAGTGTGGGAGGGTTTGTAGTAAATTGAAAATTCATGTTTTTTGTTTAGTTTGGTTATTGTCAAGTCCAAGAAATTGATTCGAGTTTTCTGATTCTATTTCGATAGTTAGTTTTATATTTTTGTGAATTTTGTTGATATATTTATGAAAAGTATCCAATTGTCTGTTGGTACCAATGAAACATGTTTCTTTCCTCGGTATCCGACGCCTTTGTTCTTAATGAGCGGAACCAATTTTGAAAACTTCCTGTCAATATTTTCTTTAACATTCAATGTGATTTTCAACATTCAGTAGGCAGCCCATACTGTGGATTTTATAATTTTTTATTTTTCCTTAAAATAGCATATAAGCACATTTTCAGACACTTTTTTACATGTTTTTTGTCGCATGTCTTATCATATGTTTCTCATATACTAACTTAGATTTGGCCGGTAACATGTTAGATACTATCGCATTTGATACATCGGATATATCCGATGGGGTATCGCTGCCACTACCATGATCAACATCCATCTAATTGAAAATAATTCGAAATTGAAGCAAATACGATCAAACTATAAATGTATGACAGTCACACACGAGGCGTTCCAACAAACCGTTTCTATAGTAACGACAAAAAAAAATGACGATGCTGTGAAATGGTGTAGGAAGTATTGATTAAATGTTTGTTTTGTGGAGGAAATTTACTTCTGGACTTAAGATAAAGAATTAGTTATTTTTGAACCATGTCAAGTTGTACAGGAAGTATTTATTTAAGATATATTTTGGACGATATTTATTAATTTAAATTTACGGTTGTAGCAAAAATTTTGGATTTCTCAAAAATAACTATTTTGTGTGGTTCCCAATAGCACCAAAGAAGTATATATAAGATAGGGGTGATACCAAATGGAGTATTAAGTTTGTAGAAAAAAGAACAAAGGAAGCATCAAGTCCCTAGAGGAAAGGTGAAATGAAGTATAAACCTCCACTGACTCCATGCTTGATAATAATAAAATCCTCACATTGTGTGGGCCTATATGAGAGAGTTTTGTGTCTCTTATTATTGATCAGATGATTGCATCACGCATTCCAATGACAGGAATTTAAATTTACGGTTATACCAAAAATGTTTGTATTTCTCAAAAATAACTATTTTGTGTGGTTCCCAATAACACCAAAGAAGTATAAATAAGATAGGGATGATACCAAATGGAGTATTAAGTTTGTAGAAGAAAGAACAAAGGAAGCATCAAGTCCCTAGAGGAAAGGTGAAATGAAGTATAAACCTCCACTGACTCCATGCTTGATAATAATAAAATCCTCACATTGTGTGGGCCTATATGAGAGAGTTTTGTGTCTCTTATTATTGATCAGATGATTGCATCACGCATTCAAATGACAGGAACGGCATGCAATTTAAATTTGCGGTTGTACAAAAAATGTTAGCATTTCTCAAAAATAACTATTTTGTGTGCTTTCCAATAGCACCAAAGAAGTATAAATAAGATAGGGATGATACCAAATGGAGTATTAAGTTTGTAGAAGAAAAAACAAAGGAAGCATCAAGTCCCTAGAGGCAAGGTGAAATGAAGTATAAACCTCCACTGACTCCATGCTTGATAATAATAAAATCCTCACATTGTGTGGGCCTATATGGGAGAATTTTGTGTCTCTTATTATTGATCAGATGATTGCATCACGCATTCAAATGACAGGAAGGGCATGCAATTTAAATTTACGGTTGTACCAAAAATGTTCGTATTTCTCAAAAATAACTATTTTGTGTGGTTCCCAATAGCACCAAAGAAGTATAAATAATACCAAAAGGAGTATTAAGTTTGTAGAAGAAAGAACAAAGGAAGCATCAAGTCCCTAGAGGAAAGGTGAAATAAAGTAACAACCTCCACTGACTCCATGCTTGATAATAATAAAATCCTCACATTGTGTGGGCCTATATAAGAGAGTTTTGTGTCTATTATTATTGATCAGATGATTGCATCACGCATTCAAATGACAAGCACGGCATGCAATTTAAATTTACGGTTGTACCAAAAATGTTTGTATTTCTCAAAAATAACAATTTTGTGTGGTTCCCAATAGCACCAAAGATGAATAAATGAGATATGGGTGATACCAAATGGAGTATTAAGTTTGTAGAAGAAAGGACAAAGGAAGCATCAAGCCCCTAGAGGAAAGGTGAAATGAAGTATAAACCTCCACTGATTCCATGCTTGATAATAATAAAATCCTCACATTGTGTGGGCCAATATGAGAGAGTTTTGGTTCTCTTATTATTGATCAGATGATTGCATCACGCATTCAAAAGACAGGAACGGCATGCAATTTAAATTTACGGTTGTACCAAACATGTTTGTATTTCTCAAAAATAACTATTTTGTGTGCTTCCGAATAGCACCAAAGATGTATAAATAAGATAGGGGAGATACCAAATGGAGTATTAAGTTTGTAGAAGAAAGGACAAAGGAAGCATCAAGTCCCTAGAGGAAAGGTGAAATGAAGTATAAACCTCCACTGACTCCATGCTTGATAATAATAAAATCCTCACATTGTGTGGGCCTATATGAGAGAGTTTTGTCTCTTATTATTGATCAGATGATTGCATCACGCATTCAAATGACAGGAACGGCATGCAATGAATAAGTAGCTTTTTCTCTTTCTCCTATTCTCATTTATTTATATCTCAAGGAGTAGGTAGTGTCAATATTTTTCTAAAACGGAAACTCTATTTGAATAATTATTCACTGGCGCCGGCTCTGGACAAATCACTGATACATTGTGCGATAACCTTGATTAAAATTATAACACTGTTCCCTAGATTCAAGCTTATTGAATAACGAAATATATAGCGCGTAAATAAATACATTCCGTAGGAATCATCAGAAAACTGTTGAAAAATACCTTTTTAATTTCAGCTTTAGAGATGGAACCATCACGTGTCGAAGTTTTGATGTGTGAAACTAACTCAAACGCACGAAGTGTCGTCGTCACTGAATTGACTGTGGACTGTACGTACGAGTAAGTAAATGAGAAGAAAGTGTTATCTGGAATACTCGCGAAGCCGCCAATCAAATACTGATGTTTTGCAGCGAGATTATCTTTTATCGAGGAGATTATTCCAGTGAGGTAGGTATACCGATTATTTTGACATGGAAGATGTATAACTTTTTAATTTTGCGTAATAGCACAAGAAATTCATAATATAATTCCATATTGTGCTTAGAAACGTCAACTATGAGAAAATTTCTATATCTATACTAAAAAGATATTGATATCGCATACAGAACTGAGAGTAATTTCCAAACAACAAAACTGTTACTACGAAATTTGAAAATTGTGGAGTACATACATTGATTTGTGGCAATAGTCCGATATTTTACATAGGTCAAACAGGCAGAAAATTCAATAAACGAATATCTGAACATAGGAATAGTTTTACCAATGAACTAAATTTTTGCTAGTCACCTCGTGACTGAAAACCATTGCTTCGCTAATTGTTTTATAATATTGTTACAAAACTGGGGTTCGTCTATTGAAATACTCAACTATTTATTGTTCGTTTATTTTACTTTACTATTACAACACAACACTGTACTCTGACAATTGAATAAATCAATGACAGTTCACTACTAAAATATTGTGCACGACACTGTGCCTGGATCGATCTTTTTTCGCAACTGTACTATGCTCGATTGAATGAATCCAAACGGCTGTTTATACCGGATGTCAACGTATTCTTTAGACAAGCCATTGTTTCCAGAGTTCCAACGGTATGAGATTCAAACTTGGCAGGGGCGTTGGATTCAAGAATTGGACAATTTTTCAATATTTCATACTGTCCCATCACTCCCGGATTCACCGGAAACAACCCCATTTTGGGGATTTTAAATGGGACACCCTGTATATTTAAAAAAATATATTTTAGGGTCGATTCTGAGTAATAATAATAATAATAATAATAATTTTATTTCCTTAAGACAGTTACAAACCATATGGAAAAAGTCAGTTGCTTACATTCAAAATGTTTATATATCTACACACGTAAATTTAAAATAAAATAATACTAAAAAGATAAAATTGATTTCACAGCAGACTGCTACGACAAATATTCATCCAGTCTATAAAAACACTGTTCTGTCAAAAATGATTTCAACTTATGTTTGAATGATTGTTTTGTGAAGCATTTTTTCACATTTGAAGGAAGAGCATTGTATATTCTAGGAGCCATATGACTGGGAGATTGGTGAGTTATTTTGAATTTTCCAAATAGAATTGAAAAATCATTCTTTTGTCTCGTGTTGAAATTATGATTTTGTTTGTTCCTCACATATATTTCATCATTATTGTCAAATACTAGCATACTCATCTCTGATATGACTAGACATGACAATGTTAATATTTTAAGTTTTTTAAATATGCATGAATCAGTCTATGAAAGCCCCGGCATTGCTCGTGAAATTCGTTTTTGTGCAACGAAGATATCTTTTGCTAGGGTAGTACGAGTGCGATCACATAGACGAGAT
Organism: Gonioctena quinquepunctata; assembly: GCA_018342105.1. Taxonomy (NCBI): domain Eukaryota; kingdom Metazoa; phylum Arthropoda; class Insecta; order Coleoptera; family Chrysomelidae; genus Gonioctena; species Gonioctena quinquepunctata. The sequence continues at coordinate 495,209 of JAFIRS010000334.1, forward strand.
TTTTCAGAAGCAAGTGCGTTGGACCCACTTCAACCAATCTGATGGACATGAATGTCAAGTAAAAAAATATAAACAGTTTTTTTTGTCCAAAACACTAATTGTAAAAAAGTCAATTTTTTCTAATGACTTTTAGACACACATTCCTTAGATTCAATTTTCGACGACGAATCCATTGATGGTTTCGAATCGAAAATCGGACGGATAACAATTATTTGTCGAAAAATTTTGAGGTAATGTATGATTGAATTCTCCTTCAGACGATAATAAAGTATTTCTTATGAAATATCTTTTAAAAGTCGCATTTCAAACTTATTTTCCCTAAAAAAATATTTTAAATACTTAAAAAATCAAAATAAATTTGGGATTTAAAATTTAAAGTGCTTTGTTTCTATTTAACCATTTGGCAACATCGAATGCAGATTTCATAGATAATAAAGGACAACAAATTCGTTACGTTGATAAGGTAAAGAAAGATGGATATATTTTGATCAGGTTAGAAACGTGCCATTCTGCTTTGGATTGTTTTTTTCTAAGAACAGTTTGATTTTTAAATTACATATACATTAAGTGTACATAGTTTTGTTATCTCTCTGAGAAATTCAGACAAGTGGGTACAAAACCCGCTTTCTTCATAACTACTGATAAATCCTCCAAATAATTGATGAATTATTTATTTTTGTTGTAGCTACCCTGAATTGATGAAACATAATAATCGTAAATAACTTAAAAACAATTCAAACAAGTACCTACTCTTTACAAGCCACAAAGTATAAACAAAAAGTTAGGTTATCTCTCTCTCTCTCTCTCTGTTTTTAATGGGTTTCGTCCGATGCCCAGCATCAGCTCCTTGCGGTTAATCCGTCCCCATCCGGCCTCTAACCGGCGTAGACAAGGAGTTTATTGTATGTTGGGATGCGGGTTGTCTTGCTCTAAGCAATACTGCATCCCATATTAATTTATTTCAGGACAATCACAACATAGAATGTATCATACACAGTGTTCTGGGTAGGCCTTGTTACTAACTCCATACGCCACCTAGGAGCAGCACTGTTAATTTGAACGCAACAGCGAATCGTCGAGGACCAAAAAAAGTTAGGTTATATTGACAAATATATGTTGTTCTTCTTCCAGCCTACTAGGCGTTGTTGCCAATTTGTGAACTAGAAACAAAGCAATTTGAAATTCAAAATTAGATAGTTTCTGCAGCGAATTTGAAAAATTTATAAATGTAACTCATAATAATTAATTAACCGACGAAACCAAAAAGGAGGAGGTTCTCTAGTCGACGCGTATATATTTTTTTTATGTATGATCACGCATAACTTTTTACTGAGTCGTCCGAATCCGATCCTTCTTTTTCTCAGTGGATAGGGTGTACTTCGAAGGTGGTCCCATTTGAATTTAAAAGATGAAATCCACCCCTAAGGGTAGAAAAATGAGGGACATTGATCACTCACCCTCTGAATTCTGGTCCGTTAACCCGATTCTATCAGGCATAACTTTGTACTGGGTTCTTCGATTTGGATGATTCTTTTTTTATTAGATAGGGTATACCTCATAGTTGATCATATTTGGATTTCGAATGGAATTATCCACCCTTACGGGTAGAAAAATAGAGAATAATTTATTTTTCACTTGGGGACATTGGCACACATATGTAGTTGACAATGACAGATCACTAATGTCATTATTTTTGTTCTCCTACATCCGTCACAATCATAATATTCTATGAAAGGATGGAATGATATACAAAGTAATGAAATAAACTAACCAGAACAACAAAAATAATTTATATTACAACAAATAGTAAACGTAGATAATCACATTATTTAACTGTTAATAGTTGAAGTAAGGTGGGTAAATAAGTATTTTGGAAGTAATTAAAAAACAAGTAGGTAGTAAATAATAGATTTTAGCCACAAAAAATTGAAATACGGAACTGAAAAGTAAAAAATAAAATAAACCTTCTTAGTCTCAATAACTAAGCTCCTAAACTAATGCGAGTAACTGATTTTGAGTCGGCGCCAAACGAACAATCAACGAAGATCATTAAATTACTTTTAAAAAAATTATCAGGATGTCACCGCGCAACTCGATGCCATCATTTTACGCCTTATCTAATTCATTTGCTTGTTTGTTTGGCGCCGACTCAAAATTAGTTACTTACATTAGTTTAGGAGCTTAGTTATTGAGACTAAGGTTTATTTTATTTTTTACTTTTCAGTTCCGTATTTCTTCGGTTTAATTTTTTGTTAAATTTTTTTTTTTTAACTTAATTTGCTGTAGTAACCCACATTGAGGATAATTCCCCATTGGAGTATATCGCTCATGAAGTATGCCATGGATACAATATTGAACGAAACCAGATTCATAACTTCAATTTTTCGACCAAACGAAAGGTATACATCATTTTGCGAATGAAACCATTTTTAAATAAGTCAAACATTTCGAAGGCACCTTTACTCGGAACTAAATCAAACTTTGAAATTCTTGATGAAATGCTCTGTATAATTATACTTTTTTCGTTTCCGCAAACATCTCCAAGTAGGTCTACTTTCGGAAACTCACTCAATTTTTCAAATTCATTCCCATTCTCATTACAGAATTCTCATTGTTTGTTAAAAACTTTAGAAATCAAAAGTCTGTTCTCGGCTCTTTATCTTTATTACACCACGAAGCAGTAGCACTGTCAATTATCCAGGTGACGTAAAGATGAATATTTTTTTCGGTTGTTTCAATTCGAGTTGACGTAGAATGGCTGACGAATGGTTTATTGAAGTTCAACCAGATAATCCGCGAGTGTATTAATGGTGCCTGAAATATATCGCAAATTCCTTATTGTCCATTAGGATCGAGTTTGCAATTACGAATATATGCAAGACACCAACTAATGCATCATCCGATACTAAATAATAGTTGTTTATTATAAATGTATGTGTGACAAATCGATCACGCGAAAATGCTATAAATGCAGGACAAGTTAACACGCCATAATTATTTTCAATGAGTACTAATTCTTTGACACACTCTTGTATTATCTCCACAAAATTATGTTTAAGTGCTGTCAGTTGATGTTCAAAATAAACAATTCTTAGTGATCGTTTAATTGATATTAATGTTGGTCTTGCGTTGATGCCGATGATTTTGAAAAAATAAATCCTTTGGTGTTTCCAAACAGAGGTAGGGATCTTTTGACGATCTCAACATCCATGAAACTAGAGACCACCCTCATAACGTCCCATTCGAAGGATAGCTTGCTATATCTCGCGATCATTGATACAGGCGCCTTCGAGCTGTGATATGCTACTACGCTGCGGTTTCACAGTAAAATAGATTATTAAAAAAGGAAAGACTCACCAAAAATTAGTTTTTCCGAGTTGGATGTAAATAAAAATAATACATAAACAGACATTCTAGATACAAACGAAAAACATTTCACGGGACAACAGGTTTAACATCAAGTGCGAGACAAACGAATACTGAGATAAAATTCAAAAAATATCCGTGAACCATATAGTTCTTTTATTGATGGGAAAAAACAATTGTGGTAAAAAACGATAACAAATCATTTAGGAATCTGACTTATCGAATTGAAATATAGACTAGGAGGAATCAGCGCATGAGTACCGAAAACTATTCCACCTCAATTTTTTTATGCGATCCTCTTCAAATTGCCCTACTGATGATACAAATGCATGTTGCCATGGGGCAACCCCGTGCCATATTGTTTAAACCGAAATTGTTTAAAGATTTTATATGACTTTTCACGATAAAGTTAATATTTTTAGAGATATGAATTTTTAAAGGTTCAAAAAATCTCATATTTGGGTACTTTTGACCCATGAAAAATATATAAAAAAAAAAAAAATCGAAATAATATATTTTTTTAAATTCTTCATACAATAGTTAATAACATTCTTAATAGGGATTTAAAAAAAATTCATTGATTATACCTGTTTTTTAATTATCAATTTCGAGCGCTCACAAGTATGCATCGCTTACCTTTAAGTATCGCCGTCTCTCTCTGACTCATGCGCTGCATCGGCCTCTCTGTTTCCTGAATCATTATTTATCATTTATCTTAAAAACTATTGACTTTTTTAAGATTGTTAAAGAGAGCAATGTTATTAACAATTAAATTGTCTACAATTTGTTCTTGACAATTTTACAAACGTTATTTAAGCATGAATCGGAACATGTAATTAAAATTTTACCTGCTTTACACGCATTTACGGGTTGTGATACGACTAGTAAAATTGGCACAAAAAAAAAAGCTTTAGAACTGATACAAATAAAAGAAAATCGTGATGTCTTAGTCCCTCTTGGCAATGGCTTAGAATTAAGTACTAAGGAGTTGAAAGGCTTAGAAACATTGTATTTAAATATTTTGGGTAAAAAAGGTAACTCCGCGGATGAAGCTGGACAAATTATTTTTTCTCGTTGCTTTGGAACTAATATTAATTTATCGAAAATTCCGTGCACATCAGATGCCTTGCATTTGCATACACTTAGAGCTTCTGCTCAAACATACATTTGGAAAAAAGCGTTGAATCCCCAATATAAAACATTAGATTTTACGAATTTCGGATACAAACTGGAGAATAGTACTTTGCTACCTTTATTTATGAACAAAAGCCCATTTCCAACTGATCTTAAAAAACCGTGCAATTGTAAGAAAGCCTGTAAAACCAAAGCTTGTTACTGTAAAAAAATTATATTAGTTGCATACTTCTATGTGGCTGTGATTCAGAAGACTGTAAGAATATAATATATAAAAATGATATTGATAATAAATAAATACCTTTTTTTTAAATCTTGTTTTATTATTTCATACTTCTATTTCATACTTCTACATCTATAACATTTGAAGAAGTTATTCAATGTAATTACTTTCTGTTTTAATGACAAAAAAATAATATAAACTGATAAAAAAGTAATTTTAATTACATGTTCCGATTCATGCTTAAATAACGTTTGTAAAATTGATTCCAGAAAAAAATTTGTCAAAAACAAATTGTAGACAATTTAATTGTTAATAACATTGCTCTCTTTAACAATCCTAAAAAAGTTAATAGTTTTTAAGATAAATGATAAATAATGATTCAGGAAACAGAGAGGCCGATGCAGCGCATGAGTCAGAGAGAGACGGCGATACTTAAAGGTAAGCGATGCATACTTGTGAGCGCGCGAAATTGATAATAAAAAAACAGGTATAATCAATGAAATTTTTTAAAATCTCTATTAAGAATGTATGTATTGTATAAAGAATTAAAAAAAAATATTATTTCATTTTTTTTTTAATATATTTTTCATGGGTCAAAAATACCCAAATATGAGATTTTTTGAACCTTTAAAAATTCATATCTCTAAAAATATTAACTTTACCGTGAAAAGTCATAGGACCTTTTTTATTTGTATTTCAATAAAGAATATAAAAAAAAATTGTCCGGTTGAAAAATAACAATTCCTTGCAATTGTTTAAACAATTTCGGTTTAAACAATATGGCACGGGGTTGCCCCATGGCAACATGCATTTGTATCATCAGTAGGCCAATTTGAAGAGTATCGCATAAAAAATTGAGGTGGAATAGTTTTCGGTACTCATGCGCCGATTCCTCCTAGTCTAATAGGACGTCTTCAATCCTGCTATGTCTCTTCTGGTAATGACGGTGTCTTGGTGGACAATTTCGATCATTTCGCTATAAGTCTTTTTGACAGGAAAGGTTTTTTATCGAGGATGATGGAGTTTTCGAAATCAAAAGAATGACAATTTTCTCTAGTATGTTCTACTAGAGCAGTGGGATTTTGGGCATTACGTTTTTTTGTGTCCCTATCGTGTTCAGATATGCGTTTTTTAAATATCGGCCTGTTTGACCAACGTAGCATTTTGTACAATTATAACAGTTGATTTTATAAACGACGTTTTATTGTAGATTGGTAGGGGTTTTCGTTTTTTTGGCGTGAATAAAACTTTTTGCCAACAGTGTTGTCATTTGAAAATGCGATCTTTGGAATTTTCTTAATTCGACGTTTTTGCAAGTTTTTCAGGGCGATTTTTCACATACGGTATTTTGTAATATTTTATAGTCAAATTATTGTTTTTTAAAATTGTTAGTGATGGAGGGTAATTGTTTTTTAATAGAAATTGTTTGATTTGTTCAAGTGTTTTTTAATGATATTCTGAGTTTGAAATTTTGAGCGCTCTTGTTTTCAAATTCTTAATGATGTTCATTTTATGTTAAATTATTATGAAAAATAGTTGAGAAACCTCTCTGAAAAAGTTGGTTTGTGATACCAATCACTTTCAACACGTTGTTAGGAGTTTTAATGACATTGGTGTATAGAAAAGCGAAAGCATTATTATTTTCTTCCTCTATAGTAAACTTCAATCATAAGTGGAAAACGTCCAGAATTTCAGATTTATTGTTTTCAGGAATTGCTGTGAAAATGTCGTCAACATATCTTTTGAAGAAGGGGACAGAGAAAGACAGTTTGTCTAAGCATTGTTGTTGTAGTTCTGACATAATGAGATCAGCACAGATAATAATTGCATGTCACAACCCATTTCTAAACCATATATCTGTTGGTAAAAAATTCCATCATAATTAAAGTAACTGGAATATACAGAATTCAAAAACTTTAATGAAAGTATCTAGGCACAAATTCAGAAATTTTATTCCAACATTTTTTTATAATTTTTATTGTAAGGTCAACTGGAATGATGCTGAAAAGAGATGTTACATCTAAAGAAATAAGTATGTAATTTTCAGGAATTGTTTCGTCACCACCATACTAGTTTTTCTTCAACAAAATTGATCCAAACAACAAACCTCCTAAAATTAGGTTTAGAATTGATCATAATTTCTACTTAATTCACTGAGTTGCAAACAGTACGTGCATAATTTGAGAAACAGTGATAATGTTTTTCTTCACTTAGCTTTCAAAATACACAATAACAAATGATTGAAGGTGACTAATAATATAATCCATTAAAATTGCTACAAGACTTTAGCTATAAACATGTATACGAAGCCATGTATTTCCTATAATATTGGTATGAATCAATTGAATTTCCACACCTCTCTCCTGAAATTAAAATAAAACTATGATACTCAGCAATCATTCGATAGGTTCATGAAAACGGGTGCTGTTCTAAAACATTTTCGTAGTAGAAACATGAAACTGAGAAAAACAAAAATGTTTGCTTCAGTTAACAGCGTATTTTCTGGCAGCCTCCAGTTGCCATTTTGCAAGATTATAGTTAGAGATAAACATACATTGTGAATTTAAAACTGGAAGGTTTACGCTGAAATATGAATTAAGACATGGAAGACCTGCATTAGCAGCTTTTGCTCACAGAAAAGCTATACCCGGTGTCAACGAATATATTAGACAAGTGATAACTTCTAGAATATTAGGTGTATCATAAAAACTTTTTAACAAAAAATTGAACCGACGAAAAAATCAACTGAAAAGCAAAAAATAAAATAAACCTTAGTCTAAATGATAATTGAGCTCCTAAACTAATGTAAGTAACTGATTTTGAGTCGGCGCCAAACAAACAATTATCGAAGATCATTATCTATGAAAGAAGTCATCAAAACGCAGCCGTGCATCTCGCTGCCATCATTTTACGCTTCACCTAATTCAATTGCTAGTTTGTTTGGCGCCGACTCAAAATCAGTTACATTAGTTTAGGAGCTCAATTATCATTTAGACTAAGAAGGTTTATTTTATTTTTTGCTTTTCAGTTGATTTTCGTCGGTTAATTTGTTAAAAGTATTTATTTACTTTCAGTTCCGTATTTCGTCGGTTTAATTTGTTGTTAAAAAGTTTTTATTTTTCAATTTTTTTGTGGCTAAAATCTACCAATTACTACCTACTTGTTTTTTGATTACTTCCAAAATACTTACTTACCCACCTTACTTCAACTATTACCAGTTAAATAATATGATTATCTACTTTTACTATTTGTTGTAATATAAATTATTTTCGTTGTTCTGGTTAGTTTATTTCATTACTTTGTATATCATTCCATCCTCTCATAAAATATACTGATTTTGACGGAACAAGAATAATGTCAGCGATCTGTCATTGTCAACTACGTATGTGTGTGCTAATGTTCACTAGTGAAAAATCAATTATCCCCTATTTTTCTACCCGTAAGGGTGGCTAATTCCTTTCGAAATCCAAATATAAGGTATACCCTATCTATTAAAAAAAGAATCATCCAAATCGAAGATCCCAGTACAAAGTTATGCCTGATAGAATCGGTTAACGGACCAGAATTCAGAGGGTGAGTGATCAATATCCTTCATTTCGCTACCCTTAGGGGTGGATTTCATCTTTTAAATTCAAATGGGACCAAAGTCGAAGTACATCCTATCCACTTAAAAAAGAATTATCGGAATCGGACGACTCAGTAAAAAGTTATGCGTGATCATACATAAAAAAAATATGATGGAAAAACATAAAATATACGGGTCGAATAGAGAACCTCCTCCTTTTTGGTTTCGTCGGTTAAAAATGAGATTTGGTGTAGGTAAATGGTATGTGAAGAGGAGAGTTTTTTCATATTTTACACTTTCCAGTCACTTCCGGTTTCACCGGAAATGGCTCGGATTTTGTATGTTTAAATGAAACACCCTGTATATTGTAACATTTTTGGATTTCTGAGACAATTCTGGATCAGAATGTGACATTTTGAAAAGTTTTTACGCTTACTTAATTTTTTTAGAGTCACTTTTAATATTGCATCTAGGTTGCCATGATCGTACGTAAGCTATTCTGAGGACCTCAGGTTACTAGTACGATGGATAGGAAGAAGACAAGTTGACAAAATTACATTTTCGTGCCTAACTATTATTTTTCAAATGGCGACCATTTTTTGACAAGCACTTTCCGAAAAAATGATTTTTTTACGAATCTAACGATACTAATTTATTTGCGATTGAATTGAAAATAAGAACATAAATTAAATATCACTAATTAAAATACTGGATAATAATTTATTTACTTTTCCCCATTAAATTTTCAAAGTGCAATCCTCCTTGTTAAAGGCACATTTCAGCTCGTTCAATTGTTTCTCTCAACACGTTTCGTAACATTTGGGGCGTTATACTTCTAAATGCCCCTATAATTATTTCTTCTAAGATTTCAAGAGTGGCTGGGGCTGTTGCATAGTAAACACATATCCCCAAATGAAGAAATCGAGCGCAGTGAGATCCGGTGAGCGGGCAGGCCACCGTACTGGACCATTGGTTGCAATAACTTGATTATTAAAATGCTCATCAAGTAATTAAGAACTTCACTTCACAATTCGCCGTAAAACTGCTAAAGGTAGATTTTTAAGATGATCTTCGATTTAATTTTGAAGAAAACCCAAGTACCTAACCCCTGTTAACTGACCTTGAAACAATATTGGCCCAATTATTCTGTTTCCAACGATACCAGCCCAGACATTGACGCCAAACCTTTCTTGAGAATTGCCCTCTCTCATTGCATGTTGATTTTGTTGGGCCCAGTACCGAGTATTTTGCTTATTGAACATACCATTATTTGTAAAACGTGATTCGTAGGAAAATAAAGTTGATACAATTTGGGATAACTCTATGATTTTGAAGCACCCAATCACAAAACACTACCCGTCTATCGCCATCGTCAGCATACAAATGTTGATGTAACATTTAAATGCTCGATATCCGTGCTTCTTCAGTATTTTTCTTGCTGATTCGTGACTTATCTGCATTTCTCGACTGAAGAAACCGTTTTATCAACCACAACCATAGCAAGAACGTTAATCTGTCTCTTCATTTATGATAAACCTCTGTTCCACGTCTCGATTTCCTTCTTGCCTAAAACGATTCTCAACAAATACTGATGGGCTGGATGTTGCCGATTGGGATATCTCTTAGCATACAACTCACAGCTTTCCTTGAATTTCTATGAACTTTACTATAAATATTAATAACACATGACGTACCTACATTAATAACATATGACGTACCTAAATCTCAATTATGATAAACATACCTACTGCAAACGACATTCAGCCTAAATATGGCATTTACTACAAGTATCACAAGGATAAGAATATCTATTTACTATTTTATTCATACATTCATCAGTTGAAACTTCTTTTACCAAATTTATATACTTATGTGCTTCAAAATATGCATTTTTTTTATCATTGTATATTATAGTGTTATACTACTTAGTTTCAAGTTTAATATCACATACAAGCGATAGTTTTATACTAAAGCTTCGTGATTTTCTTCCTGTTTATTCACTTACAATAAATATATATCTGTACTTCAATTATTGTAAAATTTGAACTTTCGTGAATTTTTTTTAACGCTGAAAATAGGGCTCCGCGAGGTCGTTACGGTATAGGCGCACCGTCTAAAAAGCCGTTATATCACCTGAAATAATTTTTTTATAGTATTAAATAACAATTTAAAAATTTTAATAAATTATGGTGTGATCTAGACACTTGAACGAAAAAAATTTTCATGTCGATTTTTCAAAAAGTTACACCATTGTTAATTAACAAATTTTTTTCCAATCTCTGTTTTTATAAATTACGACATAAAAGTTTAAATAATTGGTCTATAAAATTTTCGCTTCGTGGAGCTCTTTTCATTTAGGTACTTAATAAAGCAATGCAAAAAAAATTATTAAAGTTTATTATTTTGTTAATTATAATTTTTTTAAATTACCAAAAAATGAAATTTCTAAAAAATGTTATCAAAAAAATTTTTTTTCAATAATATCCTATTATTGCTGTTTTTGCATCTAATATAGGTATTAATTGACATTGAAAAAAAAATGTTTACGTCATTTGTTAAGAAATTGTTTATAAACAAACAGACTATTTTGGGATTTAAAAAAAAATTTTTTTACCATCTTATTGCATAGGTGAAATTATGATTAAAAAAAAAAGTTCTTAAATAATTTTTTTTATTGTTTATACTCGTTTAAAAAAAACGAGTATATATTTCAATTGTTTAAATAATTTGTTAAAAATTATTTTATTTTTAAAAATCATCATTGACCTTTTTCAATGAAATAACAGAGAAATAATTTTTTTTATAAATAATTTCATTGTTTATTAACTTAACAATTTGTTATAAACAAATAATATTGACCGTTATATTTTTTTTCGAAAACTTAAAAAAATAACAAAAACAACTACGTATAAAATATAAAAATTTTTTTTGTTTTTTTATTATTATTATTATTATTATTTTTTTTTTTTTTTATACTTTTTTATTTTTTTTTTTTTTAAAAAAAAAAATTTAAATTAATAAACAATGAAATTATTTATAAAAAAAAATTATTCCTCTGTTAATTCATTGAAAAAGGTCAATGATGATTTTTAGGAATAAAATAATTTCTTAACTAATTATTTAAACAATTGAAATATAAAAAAACGATTATAAACAATAAAAAATTCATTAATAAATATTTATTATAAACATAATTTTACTTGATCAAAAATAAAAAAAATTTTTTAACCTTAAAAAAAATTTTTCAGAAATTTCATTTTTTGTTAATTTAAAAAAATTATAATTAACAAAATAATAAACTTTACATGTTTTTTTTTGCATTGCTTCATTAAGTACCTAATGAAAAGACTCCACGAAGGAAAATTTTATAGACCAATTATTAAACTTTTATGTCGTAATTTTTTTTTTTTACCGAGGTTTTTTTCGTTCAAGTGTATAGATTACACCATAATTCATTCAAATTTTTAAATTGTTAATTAATACTATAAAAAAATTATTTTAGGTTTAGCGTTAAAAAAAAATTATAAATAATAGAGATAGAGTTCCGGGATGTGGGACTTCTTTATTGGAAATTTCCTCCTCTTTCAGGATATTTTTTCATAATTCCTTAAATATCATTATTTTAGAAATTATTAACGAAAAACGAAATACCTTATTTTTTAATCTTATTTTGTTAATAACAATCGCAATTTTTTACGTGCTAATAAACCCTTCAAAAAAACATTTTTCTAGACGTCATTCCGAATCGAATGAGCTATCGCTCATATTTTTAGGAGCTTTATATCTATTGAACACGTTTTTGAACTTGTTGATTAGACTATATACCAAATCTCATTGTGATACACCCAATATTCTAGAAGTTATGACTTGTCTAATAGATTCCTTGACACCCGGTATAGAGGGTATGAAAAGGATTAGGCATGTTCAGTAGACACAGAATCTATGGTAATGTAATTTATACTAGAAAGGTCGAGTTAAAAACTTTTCTTTCCTATATGTAATATTTCGAAATGGATAGAAAAACAAGGTTTTTCATTCAAGAGGTGAGTAGCAAAAGTTGAATTTGTTAATCCATTGACAATACAGTTCCTATGTTCTGATAATCGTTTTTAAATGGTCTGCCTGTTTGGCCTATATCAAAACTTGCACAAGAGCCACACGTTAATTTGGTGAAGTGAGTGTCTTGTGTTTTGTCAATTCTGATCGCAATTGACTGCTTCATCTTTTTGCTTTATAATTCTATCACCTCACATCACTTCCGAATATCTGAAATCACATCTACTTCAAAATCGATTGCATCTTGTACAAGGCATTAAAAACCGAATCTCACCTGTTTCTGCAAATCCAATAATTACTTAGCAGAGACCCGCACGATAAATCATGACATTAACAGATAACAGTTGAATTTCTCTTATCACTCCATAACGTGCTACGGAATAGGAATATAATGTGCTTTTTGATAAACCAATTGACGCATGATGATATAATTATCTTCGAACTATTTTTCATTAACCAATGTATTTCAAATTATCGGAAAAAACTGGCATATTTAGTTTTCTGATAAAAATTGCATGCATCTCAAATGGCATGATCTGATCAAAATAATAGAGATTCGCCATATAATCATGGACTGCATAATACATTTTAATATTGTCCGCAACCTTTGAATTTTGGAAGAGGGTTGTAAAGGTTAATTTGCTTCACCCTGTACACCGTAGGCAAGGGCATTGGAAATTCCGATTCTGGCCGGTCTCGAGGCAGAGGAAAAAGCTATCGACTTCGCTCGAGGACCTTTTGTCGTTTTCTCGTCTTTGCATCTTTGTATGTTTCATAAGGGATGATTTTGTTTTCGAAAAAACCTCACAACATCTAACGTCAGTAATATCAACATTTTTTGAGTTGGCCACTGATTTCCATAGGTTTTTTGTACCACCCCGTTACGTGCCATTCACAAGGCACCACCTGAGCAGTTGTTTTTTTACAACGGGCTATTTTGACAAATCAGGGCAGACATCTTGTGCAAAATAGAGAAATAGCTGTACCTCAACACATAAGCCGCAGCCTCAATTTTCTGCAAGTGGTTTGTCGGCAGAGCACTAAGAAAATTTCTTATCGTTAGAAAAACAGCATGATACTTCACCCGGCAGTGGGATAAGTACAATACTAGAGTATCTGGGACCCTCAGTGAGTACACGTTTGATTTTTCTCCCTCAGAGCGTGAAAGAAAAAAAGGGGGCCAAACACGGACATATCAGCTTTATCCTTCACTAAGTTACCTTTTTGTCAGAAAACACTAGTTTACAGTACATCTGTTGCCGGGTAATTTTGTGCTGTTGCTGACTACATATAATATGCTTATTTCAAATATATAAGTAGATTTTTTTTTATCAGCTTTAGTCTTTGAGTTTCAGATATCTACGTTCAAAACAGAAAAAATTCATTAAAATATTGAATTAATCATTGAGAACTAAAAAACTTCGCTTCAAAGCTATTCTCTTGTGTGGACTGAGGATACAATATCATTCCTTTAGCTTTGTACTGTGAGCAATAGGTACCCCACCGTATTCATTTCCGTAATGTAACAGAATGCATTTTAGGCTACGTTTTGAGCTGTCAATGAATAAATGCCATTCATTTTGTTCATATTATTTCAAACCCATTTTTATTAACAAGTTTTTAATATCTGAACAAAAAGCAATATCGTCGTCTTCGGAAAAATAACTCCGTAATCCTTTTTCTCTTTCACGATCAAAATGAATGTTGGTGTCTGGAGAAAGCAAATTTTCGTCTTCCAGTCTTGATGCCAACATTTTTGAAGCTTGTTTAGAGAGATTCAAATCTCTTACAAGATCATCGAACTCATTTTGTGAAAAGCATTTTGGCTCATTTGATTCATCTTCAAAATCAGTATAATTTCATGATGGGTTTGGTTCTTTATTGTCTTGTACTAAGGGTTCAAATATATTTTCACGCACTGAAGAGTCAGGTGAATGTTGCACTGGATGCTGAACACAAGTAGCACTTTTTAGCGTGTATGCCTTTTATGTTGATACTACAAAAGAAACAGTCATCGAGATGATTTTGTGGTTCTCGCCAAATGGTTGATGTTCCAAATTTAAAAGCACTTCTTTTGTCATTTTTCCATAATCCCAGATATTCAACACACGATTTACAAACACAATCAGAAGCCAAAAACATGTCATTTTTATCGAAGAAAAATCTCAAAATACAGAAAATAGGTATTTTTAACGTACTCTGATATAACTTTTCTACAATCGTTAAACACATCTCCACATATGTAGCAAAAATGATTTGGGTTGTTTAAACAACGTCTCTTTGAACCACTCATGTCACAAAAACTTCAGATAATATTATCAACACAGTGAAGTATGCACGTTATCAACGAATAAATACGCATAAATTATAAAAATTTAAAAAAAGTGCATTAAGCTGCACATTTTTTTTGAGGATAGATTTGAAAAAAGCATCTCATTAGTGAACATTATCAACCATAAAATTCACGGCAAAGACAAAAAGTTAAATTTTGTAAACTAGTGAAATACATTGTAAATTAAGTAATTCTTAAGAAGTCAGTGTGATCTAAAAAACAGCTGTTTCTAGATAATTCCAAGGGTACCTTGTAATTTTTATGTGGTAGCTCCTACGTTTATTTATCAGCCCAGTCACTAGGTGAGGCACAAATTTTTTTTTTTTTATTTATATCGATTCCTTTCTAGTCGTAAGTCGAGATTGTACAAATCTAAATTTCATATCATCATCGATACCCGTGTGTGAAATATTCATTTTTTATATTGTCCATATATGAAATTATTGTAATACACTTTATATGATTATATTGGTATTTTTCATTTCGAATTGTTCTGTGTTCCATTTTCCCCTCCCCGTTGAAATTTTTGACTGGCGCCCAAAAAGAATCAAAAATAAAACCAACCCTGTCTTTTTCCCCAACAAAGGCAGGTACGTTTCAATAAAAGTGGATAGTTTTCCAGGAAAGCGTTACAGGATAGTGACAATGGTTTCGATGAAAAATAATTACGTTCAAACTCGCCGTAGCAGATAGTTCTAATTAAGCAAAAATATACGATATAAAAAAAAGAGTTTTGACTTGTCATTGTTCTCTGAAACAACCTGTACATTTGGAGGTGTAATTAGGTGCAAGTCTTATTATAGGAGACAGATGTTTGTCAAAATTATAGAAGCTCACGACAGAAATGTTGTTTCAAAAATTTCTCTTTTCGAGCCATTCTCATGTTGGATAGGGCATGGCACAAAGTTTCCAAAATTACCATATCAAATTGTTTTCACCATGCTGGTTTTGATGTTGATGTAGGATTTACCGAGGAAGATGAAATACCGCTAGCACAGTGGATAACAATGCAAGATAACTTGATTACTATCGTTTCGGACGTCCATCGTCTTAATGTATTTAAAACAATACCTATCCTGGACATTGTGAGCTCTGTAGAGTCAACCAGCAGCAGAATGAATCCCATCCAGGCAGAAGAGTTCTGATGGAAAGTGAGAGAGACACTCGAGAAGGAGAGGAATTCCCGGAGTAACATCACTGCAGGGGAACAGAGGGCCCTAAAAATTCTACAAAAGGATTCATCCATAAAGATTCTCCCAGCTGATAAAGGTAACGCCACGGTTATCATGGACACCACAACATATGATGACAAGATAGAGTCGTTACTCCACACAGGGAACTATAAACTCTTGAAGAAGGATCCGACACCCACTATAGAAAGGAAGATCTACAACACTCTGAGGAAATTCAAACACTTCTTTCCAGACAACGAACGATCACATCTAACGCCACACCACAGCAAACCACCGCATCTCTACGGGCTTCCGAAAATCCACAAACCAGACATGCCACTGAGACCGATCACCAGCTCACGGAACTCACCAACCTACAAGTTATCGAAATACCTCCTACCGATACTACATCCCTTACAAGGAAATAGCAGTTCATACGTCAAGAATTCCAAGCAGTTCGTTGACACCATCACAGATGTTGAACTTGGACCAGAAGATCGTTTCATCAGCTTCGACGTGGAGAGCCTTTACACCAATGTCCCTATAGAGGAATCTCTAGCATCATCAAAAGGAAACTCGAAGAGGATAACCAGCTCCACGAGAGGATTGACCTTCCCATCCAATCAATATTGGAATTACTGCAGTGCTGCCTACAGAATTCATATTTCCAGGAAAAGGACCGATTCTTCTCTCAAGTCGACGGAATCCCGATGGGATCTTCCCTTTCTCCAATCATCGCCAACATATACATGGAGTCGTTCGAGGAATTGGCTATACGAGAGGCAGAATACAAACCAAAGCTGTGGTTGAGGTACGTGGATGACACCTTCATTATATGGAATCACGGAGACAAACATCTCCAGGATTTCTTATCAAGAATTAACAGAATCAGGGATTCGATCAAATTCACGATGGAAATGAAAACCAACAGTGCCTTACCCTTCCTCGATGTGAACGTTGAGAGAATAGGCAATTAAATCCACACCTCCGTCTACAGAAAGAAGACACATACGGGGCAGTACCTCAGTTACAGCTCCAACCATCCGAGTTCGACGAAGAAAGGGATCGTGAGAACATTGGTAGAGAGAGCGACGCACATATGCAACGACGTGGAGTCACTAGATGCCGAATTAAACCACATCAGAGAGGACCTCCACCGGAATGGATATCCCAAGAAACTCCTAGAAGAAGTATTGAAACAACTCCGGAGAACGAAGACATCTGAAGAGCAACAACAAAGCACAGTGATCTGCCTTCCGTACATCAGAGGTGTCTCCGAGAAGATCAGAAGGATCGGAAACAAGTTCAACATCAAGAGCTGCTTCCGGCAGTACTTTACGGAGTTTCCTGACCAAGACCAAACCTGACAACAAAAATGAAATCAGTAAGAATTGCATTTATGAAGTTCCATGTGAATGCGGAGATTCCTACATTGGAGGGACAAAGAGACCGTTATCGGTAAGATTGGATGAGCACAAGAAATGGACTCAACGTGGAGAAACATCAAAATCGGGAATCGCTGACCACGCCTGGACTGAGCACCATCGAGTTCTATGGGACGACGCAAGTGTTCTACATAGAGAGGAGCATTGGTTCAAACGAAAGTTCAAAGAGGCCGCCTACATCGAAGCCACTAACGCCTTCAGTCAACCAAGCGTTGAGATCAAGAACGTATGGAAACCCCTGATTGCTTTTTCTGGCGGGCTGCAGAGGCGCAAAACTTCACGCACCACCACACCGCGCGAAATTACACGCACTGCTGCACATGGCGGAATCGCACGCATCATTGCGCCGACAGTCATATAAATTGGTAAGTAGCACCTAAACTTGTCAATATTCACCTGAAGACGATTGCAGATACAAGCATTCGAAACGTCGTGAAAACCTTTTAAATACATTAAGACGATGGATGTCCGAAACGATAGTAATCAAGTTACCACATCGTCTACAACCTTCAAACAAACAATGCAAGATAAAGAAGCCGACGAAGACGATTTGGCCCAAACCTGCAATTTGACTACAGCTGAAATAATTTGGAATCATTGATGCCGATGTTGAAACCGCTGAATATCCGGATGAGGCTGAGATAATGCGTTCAGTATCGCAACTCGATGAAGAAATAGACAGCAATGAGGAAGACATGGATGTAGAACTGAAATGCCAAAAGCCCGAGAAGCTCTATCTGCATTGCAAACTGTGATGAACTATGTGCAAATGGAATACTCTGACAATACCCAAGTTTTTAACTCGCTTCTAGGTACAAATTTTCACTTGACCGGCCCCCTAAAGATCAAGTAATGTACCCGTGCGAAAAAAAAAACGAGAAATCGACGGAAATATCCGTTTTGAGGTCCCCCGAGACGATTGAGACCATCTCCAGAGTGAAGTCTGTCTGTCTGTATGTATCTTCCACGATAATTGCCGAACCGTTTGAGGAATCGAGCTGAAATTTTGTAAAAAATACAGTTCTTGCGCCGAATGCGACCATTAGTTTTTGGCTGTCATCTGTCAAACGGAAGTGTCATTATTAAAAAATGACAGAAACTATATCGCACGGAACTTGACTTGCAATATGTCATTCGAAAGCCCTGGAAAAACTGTATCCAGAACAGTCAAAATTATTTCTCTAACTGACATCTGTCAAAAATTAAAACGTCAAAATTCGAAACTTTGCCATTCAATTATTCAAAATCCATTCGATGGATTAGAAATGAATTCGGCAGGGAGCAACAACAAAATAATCTCACAAGCTAGCAGAACCACCTTGGGATTTTCGATTTTTTCTGGTAATAATTTAAGGCTAATTTATTACCCTATTGACCAATTTTTTTTCTCTTCAATTATGGGAGATATCGCGGGTTCTGCTAGCTTAACGTTAAGCTAGCAGAACCAAAGAGCTAATCGAATGTTTATCAAAAATCCGATCACACCATAATTTTATGCTCACGTTTGAACCGGCTCGCTGCCGATTTTCCTTATATAGGTTTTTTTTCAATCATGGGTTCTGTTAGCTTTACCGTAAAGCTAGCAGAGCCCAACTTAAAAAAAACACCTCCGAACAAATCCTCTTGGACAATAATTTTAGGCTCTATTCATGTGAATTTATTACCCTATTTGAAAATTTTTGGCACAACACTCAGGTAAAATATGGACACTATTTGCATTCTGTCGGATTCCACATTACTAGCACTGGAATCCACTGATAACTTGTTATGAATTTAGATCATCCACCTTTCACTTTTCGATTAACTCAAAATGTTCCCGAAGTAATCGTTTTTTTTTCAATATACCGAGTTCTCCTAGCCTCATTTGAATCGGACTATAAATAACGAAACTCGTCCGCCATATTGAATTTTTGAATTTTCAATCAAAATCATGATCTCTTACCCAAAAAACCCTCAAATACCAATTTTTAATACAATCTGACAATGGATCATAAGTCCGTCCGCCATCGTCTTTTTTTTCTTATCAAAATGTCATGATGCATTGTCACCCGAATGACAAACACCTGGCAAATTTCAAGTCAATTGAGTGACTCGTAGTTGTTCGAAATTAAATTTTATTCAAGTATAGGTAGATACATATACATACTAACTAACAGGGCAAGTTAAAAAATTTGTAAAATAATTATCCTAGACCCCACTCTATTTCATGTTTTTTCCCGTTGCTATTCCTTTTTTCCTTATTCACCAATTTTGTAATAATTTTAATTAACATCGACTATAATAAAATAAATCCCCGGTAGTCCATTTTTTCACCGGCCGTAATACGTAAAAATATCATGTGACCTGACGGGGTGAAGATACACTGACCTTTCACTTTAAGAAAATCGAAAAGGGAAAGGTGGATGATCTAAATTCATAAACTGACCTTTCACTTTAAGAAAATCGAAAAGGGAAAGGTGGATGATCTAAATTCATAACAAGTTATCAGTGGATTCCAGTGGTAGTAATGTGGAATCCGACAGAATGCAAATAGTGTCCGTATTGTCCCTGAGTGTTGAGCAAAAAATTTTGGTAAATAGGGTAAAAATTCATATTAATAGAGCTAAAATTATTAAATTTTTTGGGAAAAAAAATGGTATGATCAGATTTTTGATAAACATTCGATTAGGTCTTTGGTTCTGCTAGCTTAATGTTAAGCTATCTCCCATAATTGAGGAGCAAAAAATTGGTCAATAGGGTAATAAATTAGCCTAAAATTAAGGCCAGAAAAAAAATATAAAATCCCAAGGTGGTTCTGCTAGCTTAACGGGAGTAGCTAACACTTACTATTTAGTGAGTGGAAATGTTTTATCACATATCGCTTAGATTATCAGAAAACATGCATTTTTATTTTTTCTCCATATAATTATATTCCTTTCACTTTTCAGAATTCTCCTGATGATGATCTGATGATCGAAAACGTTAGAGAATAGCTTGTGATTTTTATGCACTATAACCCAAAGGCTTTTCACTAATGTTTTTTAAAAAACAAAAGCATACAACTCCCCTTCCATTACTTACTATTTATTTACCACCGCTCTAATTCACTTAAACGACGACATCTATAGAGATCTAGATGAAAATAGAGTAAGTTGTCTCATATTATTAGACATTTCAGTCATGGTTTCAAAATGGATTATTCATTTGAAGAATATACAGAATGCATTTCGTTTATGGTGAAACAGGGGGAAATGCCAGAGCCGCTGCTGAATTATATCAACATAGATATCCAAACAGACATCATCCACATTTCACTACTTTTATAGCTGTGCATCGACGATTGAAGGAAACGGGGTCCTTTAAATTCAGTAAACACCATTGTGGTGCGAATAGAACAAGAAGAGATAATGTTACGGAAGAACAAATTCTTGAACGATTAGCAGCAGATCCTTCTACCAGCACTCGGGCTATTTCGTATAGGTTACAAGTGTCACAATCAACAGTAAGTCGGGTAGCACGTGAACAATTATTGTATCCATTTCGCCTACAGAAGGTGATGGCCCTAGGTGCTGGTGATTATGGCCCTCGTGGATTTTTTTGTGAATGGTTTTTGAGGATGTATGAAGGCAAACGACTTTCCTAGATATGTTCTATTCACGGATGAGGCATGTTTCACAAGAGATGGATATTTCAAAGTAGGAACAGCCATTTATGGGATGAACAAAATCCGCATGGAATGTTTCGAAAAGGCTACCAACAAAAGTTTTCAGTGAATATTTGGGTAGGAATTATCGAAAATCGTATCGTTGGACCATATCTTCTTCCTCCCCGTTTGAATGGGCAGAACTACCGAGTGTTTCTTGAACATGTTTTACCTGGGCTACTTGAAGACGTACCTCTTTGGTTGTCAAAGAATGTGGTATCAATATGACGGAGCACCGGCCCATTTCCAACGAATCGTTCGTCAATTTCTTGATCAAACATTCCATGATCGGTGGATAGGTAGACGTGGTCCCATACATTGGCCTGTACGTTCTCCGGATTTAACTTCACTAGACTTTTTTTATCCCTAGTGTATGAAACACCTGTAGAATATGTGGAAGATTTAACGGCAAGAATTTTAGCAGCATGTATGTTAATACAGGATACACCAGGAATATTCCAAAGCGTGCGACAGTCGATGATACGGAGATGCCAATTGTGTATGAACAAAATGGTGGTCCATTTGAACATTTCCTTTAATACCTTGTTTGTTTCTATGTAGTGTACCCACCAAACCGTTTCTATCATTTAAGTAGATATTAATACGCAATAATTGTTTTTCTTCATCAAAACATGTTGATTGGATAATATTTTCCAAGATAATTCAATCAGAAATGGCTTTGATAATGATATTCCAACATAAACTTTAACAAATTATATCTTCAGTTTTTCGCAAGAATTATTTCAGACCTCAACTCTTATCTAAGTGGAGTATTATGAATTTGAGGTTGGGTTTGTTTGTCAGATGATCTGTCAAAACAATCACATGCAAGAAAGTATGGTAACATATCAGTGAATCCGCGACATCGATTCGATCAAATAATATGATAAATGAAAAAATGGAGTTACCGGTCTCATTCTGATTCACCCGTACTATGTTTCCGATTCTCCCAACATTAAAAAATGTTCAGGAAGTCACATATTCCCATATGTTGTAAGAAATTAGAATTATGTGATTATTGCACATAGGAAATTATGTCTCTACTAAGAACATATCTTCAGTTTTTCTCAATTCTCTCAGAAAACTCCACTTTTAGCAGGGCCGGATTAAATGGTGTGGAGGCCCTGGGGCAACAAAGGAGTGGAGGCCCCTAATTATTTTTCAAACAAATTTTTTTTTTATTTATTGCGGAACAAATCAAATCATTTCGACACGAGCATATATAGGTATAATAAAATACAAGAAATAAATTAAATTACAACTTAAACGAATGGATTCTTGCGAGCATTTTTCGACGAAAAATCATTGATGATTTCGGTCAAATCCAGCATCCGGAGAAAATAATTCTCAATGCTAAGAAGCGATAACTTTGATAGGCGGCTTTGTCTCATCGTAATTCGCCTATTTTTTCATTTTGGAAAATGAGCGCTTTCCAGTGCAATTTGACATCATCACATTCTCAGTTGTAATATCACAAGAGAGTGAAAATAATTCGACAGATTTTCGAAAACTTGTTGCCAGGCAATAGACAAGAGAGACCAACTGGCTCGAGTGGCTATTGCCAACAAGTTTGAGAAAGAAATCTAGATAATTATTTTCTACTATATCGAACTCTCGTGTGGGATTCTTTAGATTATTTTTTGATGTTACGATCATAAACACATTTCCTTGCAAAATTATATAATGTACTAAACCGGTTTTGATTCATTTCACACTTTTCATGCGAATTGATGACAGACGTCAAATTAAAAATATAGGTTGTCAGACAATAAAAACAAAATACCTCAAATTATTCCCGCGACAATTTTCTAAGTAGAATATTCCCACTATTGATTGGCCAAAACGTATATGAATTATTTGAATTGAACATTTCCATTGGTTTCTAGCTCTGAAATTTTGGTTTTCAAGAATTTGATAGTAGAACATCTTAGATTGGTCTTTTTGATAGTCCTTTTTCAGAAGGATTTACATTTGTTGGGGAATGTCATCCTTCTCTTAGACTCACACTTTCAGATTTCGGGGATTTCTTGCTACAAGCGCGCCACTCAGCGGACACTTGTCAACGCTAATAAATAGGAAAAACAGGTATAGACGGGCAAAGTGTTTGTAGAATCGGCAGAAAAATAGTCAACAGAATTTGAACTTTTGTTCTATTATGGAATGCGCACAGGGCTTTTATAAATAATTTGATGCAATCATATTCATAAATTGAAATATTATTTTCTTTTGCTTATGATTATTGAATTTCATTGTGTATCTAGATCGCTTGTGTCATTCGAAGAATACATCGACAGAAAATCCCTCATTTAATAAAAAAATGTATTTTTTTTTAATTCAATTGTTCTTGTTTTTACAGCTAATTTCGATACGATATAATATTTTGTATCATAGTATGATGTTTTACTTGGTGATTGTTTCTCGCATATACACATGATTCATCAGATCGAAGATTAATATTAACCATGGATTTTGACAAGAATACGAAACATGTTTTTGAATGTTTAAAACGAAAAATGAGAGGAAAAAGTGGGAGAACTGCTCTTTCGTTGTCAGATTTTTTATAAATAATTTTGCATATTCTTCGGTATTTGTTAGGAAATTTTACCTAAAAATGTATATTGTGGAGGCCCCTGGGCTGCAGCCCCGTTTGCCCCCCTCTTAATCCGGCTCTGACTTTTAGGCACATGGAATGTCATGACTTTTAGGTTATTTATCGATGAGCCGAACTGATGTCAAACGCTCATTTGTCCACATACCTTGATAGCAACTTTTCACCTCGAAATGAGGTGAGGAATCTTAGCCGGTCTTATTCTGACTCACCCTGTATATGTGTAATATTTATCTTTTTTTCTGGTCAAGCTGAAAAGCAGTTAACACTGACGCTTCGCCATTTCATCGTCATGTAATGTTTGTTGATGAATAAAGACGCTTTATTATTATTATTTGAAATCGCCAATATTTGAATTGAAACTAATCCAGTTCTGACTAATGTTTGAGGACTCTTAGAAGAGAATAAACAGTTGGCTTTTTGTTACCCTCTGAAAATTATTGAGATTGTGAAACAGTGCTAAATAATCTATACTATAATTCTGTGAATTTTATCTAATGCTCATTGAAAGCAGTTAGAATTTTCTGTAGTCTCAACGCATATCATTATCAACGAACAAAAATAGTTATACCCAAGGACTCTCAACCACAGTTTATACTAAACGAAAAAATATTGAGGGTGACTGTTGAGCGCACCCTATACTTCACAGTAAATCACTTAACTCCAAGGTCAAGTTTGTTTTGAGCTCGACCATCCGTCAAACGGTTCTCGTGATCTATTTCTTCGCCTCTCACACAGAAAATTTTTAGCACTTCCATTACTATAGACAAGTTCTATTTCGGGCGAAAACAGCATCAAACTGTCAACCTCGTCTCTAAACTGTTTATTTGTGGGCATTAATGAACGCACAAAGGTTATTCAGTTGTTTCGCGTGTCATATATTTTTACAGCAGTAATATTAGATAAAACGGAGTTGGCAGTGGTACAAGTAAGGAAAAGCAACGAAAATATCATCATCCTCTGTCGCTTCTTATAGGATATTGTCGAAATTGTGCATCTCGGGAGTTTATCAATTAACCACGCCTAATCTACGAAACGAATATCGTAAGTGCACTTCTCACTAACCTTTACCCTCGATTGCAATTACATCCAAGCACACAGTGTTTCGGAATATTTTTGGCACGAACGCGCTTCGTCAGAAACCAACTCGGACTGGTCGCCGACCAAATTAACAGACAACTTATTGAAATGTGTTTTATCAAGGGTCATTTTCGAAAAATGTAAACATCCACCATTGTTCGTATGGCCTGGTGTACCTGTTATTATTCGACTCCTCCCGAATCCGATCAATAAAATCGTTTAATTATCTATTGTACTTACATCGACGTAAGAGCGACTGGCGCTACTTATATAATGTTCAGAATGATTTATTTTGTTAAGTCCAGACATAACAATTCTCCGAAAATATTTTTCCACGCCGTTCCAAAGTAGAATTCGTACAAGTATTATTGAGTTAGAAATTGATATTAATTTGTTTCCTTGTAATATATCAAAGAAAACAACATTTTTTTAGCCATAAATAACACATACTCGTGACGCCAAAATTCTAATGGATATGTTTATTATGTTCGTAGTTCTGATTTGTGGCAGAATACTAGGCTAGCCAGAAAAGTTACGCGGTTGCGGATCAAAATATACACATTTTGTTATCGTAGTTTTTTTCACGAGCAGTCGGACAATTTGAGAAAAACAACACTCTCAATCTACAATTTTATTGCCAACGTTTCGGCGAGGAATCTAGCCTTCTTCAGGGCTACAAATAATATAAAGGACATAATTAAAAAATTACACAATTAACAAAAAAACAGTTATTGTTGATGTATAAATACAGAGACACTACGAATAGGAGACCGATACATAAATATATGGTGATAAGATCCCAAGCAGCATTATAGTGACAGAAACTGATACTGCAACTTCGACTCGGTGGTTATCACGTAATCACCACTAAATCTACCACTATACAGTAAGAATAACTAGAATTTTATACGTGTATGGTTATAGTCACGTAATTCCCATCTATGGTAGCCACTCCACAGTTCTATAACTGATAAGTGTCATTTGAGGTGTCTGAAACAGTATGGCCACTGATCAGATCACTTTAAAGGTTTTCAAACTTAAAAGTGGAAAATAACCGTTGCGGTAACCATCCTATACCACTTAAATATCACTTAGAAGTCACAGTCACTTTCAAGAGAGTATTATAGTTTCGGTGACGTTTTGGTAACTTCCATAAAGCCTTCAATGTGGCAGGCACTTGATTGTGATATGTGGTGATGGTTGCCACGTTCTTCTTTCTCCATAAGTGATAACCTTCAAAATTCACCTTCCGCGCGATGACGAAAGCTAACCTAAGTTTTCTCAAATTATTTTATTGTGGTTTACAAAAAGTTTGTTTACCTGTTACGTGAAACATGAATGATTTTATTCAATATGAAATGGGTTATGCGTTTTCAACAGACAATTTTCCTTGATTCTGAAGTGACCGTGAATTGGTCCGTGCGATGACGAAAACTAACCTAACTTTTCTTAAATTATTTTATTGTGCTTACAAAAAGTTCGTTTTATCTGTTACGTGAAATGTGAATGATATACATTCAATATGAAATGGGTTATGCATTGAAACAATTTAAATAGATCGGATCTCTGACTTGTGCTCCTGCTTAATATTTATACTTTAATTGTTAATTCTGCTTGCATAAATGCCATCGTTTCCATTACTTGTTAATTGATAATTGTTACTTGATAATTGTTGATTGGAGCTGCACAAATCCACTATACTTGCTACATGTCCTTTTTTAACAATTAATGAATATGTACCCGCAATTTCGAGGTTAAAACTTTGAAGTGGCAGGTTATAATAGCCCGACGTGTTTGCCCCTTTCAAGAGTATAAGACCTATTGTAATTTTAAGGTTATAACTTTGAAGTGGTGAGTCATGGGCCCAGTGGTGGAAAAGTTAATAATTTAGTTCCACCGGGCACTTTATGATGGGAGGAGCTTTAGAGGGGTATATTTACACGTTCTGCCACTTTGAAGTTATATTCTGCAAAAGCCGCCATATTTACAGGAATATGTTGGGTCGCCATTATTAGAGAAATGATCGAAATATTCAATAAAGATTTATTCGTCATCAGCACTGCATCAAACGTAGTAATGTGTTACGTAAGTATTTGTTTCAACTAACCAAGATTGATAAAACAATGTTTGGGGGATTTAAGTACATCATTTCAGAGGCGAGTTATTTTCAAAATTGTTTTCCTTAAATAAAGTGTATTCAGATGGCGCTTGCTCACAATCGAGCTACAACACCCATATTTCACATAAAACTTTCAATGGTTTTAGTTTTATCCCGATCAGAAGTATCCAAATTCAATATACTTACTTACGCGTTTGTATGTTTATATGTTAAAGTTGATCGGGGGTTAGAAATGAAACAGGCAAAATGGAAGAATGAGGAACATATATCACAAAAATATGTTGCTGAACAGAGATCGAGCTACATATCAGTCAGTTGTTTAACGTGTCTAGTGTCGGCCACTACATATCCACGTTTTTGCCAGGTGATCACAACGTGGTTGGAATGTGGCTATCTGAGATCCAGGAACGTAGATCGGAACGTAGCAGCCACCAAAAAAGTGTTCCCCATTTTGGTAGCCGCCGCGTAATAGAACCGTGAATATTACGTGGCAGTGGTTGTGGCCAAACACTTCAAAGTTTTCCAGAATCGTGGCCGCTACGTTCCGTCCACTTAAAATGCTACTTGGGATAGATATAGTCAACAGTAGGTTGGACAGAACAAAAAAAACGGAGTTTATTGCCCACAACACATAATTTTTTTTTATTGTTTTTATTCAAATGTGTAGCTACTTCAACAATTACCATACACTGATGAGTTTACTTACCCCAAAGGTAAAGTGAGTGATGTAGCCCAAAAACAAAGTATTATAATGGACAATTATTTGAGACAAAACCTTCCGAGGATTCTCACTGATTATGAATCCCTGCTGAGTATCTAATGGCCCCACTAATGATAATTCACTATGAATAAAATAATTAATAAACTAACTAAAAAGTACAAAATAATTGCTTTGGATGTGTGACGTAGGTTATTCCGTGAGTTATAGATTCGAAAGCTTGTCGCGCAAAGTTTTCAGTTCAAATACAAAAGCGCCTTAATCTATGCATTTTTGTTGAATCATCGTTATTCTGAGGTTCTGAGCTATCTAGTCCTTCAATGAGGAGACCATCTAGAGATGAACTCATCCGCCATCTTGGAGTTGCCATATCCAATTTATGAATTTTAACTAAAAATCAATAATCATCGACTAAATTCATAATCTCCGACCCCAAAAACCCCGACATACCAATTTTGAATCGAATCGGGCCATAATTACAAAACTCGTCCGCCATCTTGAATTTGTGAATTTTGATAAAAAAATTATAATCTCCGACCCCGAGAACCCCCACATACCAATTTCGAATAGAATCGGACCATAAACGCAGAGATCATCGGCCCTCTTGGAGCTGCCATTTTGATTTTGTGAATTTTGACAAAAAATTCACAATCTCCGTCCCATAACAATTCTGAATCGAATCGTATCATAATAACAAAACTCATCCGCCATCTTGGAGCCGCTATTTTGTTTTTTCTCTAACAAAAAATGTATAATGCATTGTCACCGGAATTATGAACACCTGCCAAATTTCAGGTCAATCGGATAGGTATTAGCACTATGAGATTTTTTGTACGAATTTGAGAAAGACCACAAGCCGTCCTGATGATTGGGAAACCATGAAACAGCTGTAGGCGGATGGTGGCTTTCTTGGATTCGTAACAAATTTCTCTTTCTTTCGTTATTTGTTTGCGTTACTCTGAACGCACTAGGAGTACGAATTTTGGTGTCGTGGATTGGCCTATACTGACATCTGTTGGTGACCTACTGATGTGCACAAAATTTCGTGTCATCAAATTCCACGTCATTAGGTCTAAGCTTCACGGTGTCACCACTATAATTTTGTGCATTTAATATATTATGTATTTTGGTGTTAAAAAGTATTTTTCTAGCAGTAGCGGTCTATTTTTGTAAAAACTCAAGTTTGCATGTTTGCAATATAAAATTATACTATTCAATCCACTATCACCATCAGATTCAGAGTCATTATAATTCACATTAATAATAATGTTCTGTAAACTTCTGCCGGTATATTTTCTCAATTTCTGTTACATGGTCGATTGCGTTTTTCCAGTTCTTATCAATAAAATTATTGAATTCATGCTGATTTTCAGTATATTTAATAGTACGCAAAATGAGGCTTTAGCAGATGAAACGGAATATTCACGGACGAAGGTCAACCGAGCCCAAAATATAATGGTCTAGTCTACAAGCTCCCTTGTTACGAATTTCAGTTCGACTTCTCCAAAAATAAGTTATCTCAAATTAAAAAAAAATCCTTGAAGAACAGGAATTATTTAAATACATGAATGAACAATAATCCGTCAAACAATTTATTTATAAAATTAAGTGTTTAAAGAATTATAAAATCAAATAAAGCTATAATTTTTTTTTTTTGTTTTCATTTAATTAAAAATTTTTTTCCAATTAAAAAATTTTTTCAAACGCATTGTTTATGACGTTTTCTAAATTTTATTTTTTAGAATTTAAGTAGTTATAAAAAATTCTATTTTGTTTCTAAAAATTAATATTGAGGAACCAATTTTTTCTAATCATTATTTCTAGTGTTTATGTTTTATTTGTTTATTTAATAAATAAATAAAAAGCCGTATTATATTTTTTAGATATTAAAAAAACATGTATGACTTTTTGAGCATATTTTCAATTTTTTGTCTAATTTCAAATATTAAATATTAAATGCTCAATTTATTTATTATTGAAGGTTGAAAAAAAAGACATGAATTGTCCTTAACGTATTGCTAATAGTTCACAGGTTATTTGTACTCCAATGATAAAAAAACACATGAGAATATTTGAAATTAAATAAATAAAATAATTATTAATTTTAAAGACTAGCTTTTATTCAAATGTACTAAAAAGTAAAAAATAATTGCTTTGGTTGTGTGACGTAGGTTATTCCGTGAGTTATAGATTCAAAAGCTTGTCGCTTTTGTATTCGAACTGAAAACTTTGCGCGAAAAAATAAAAAATTCATAATTTCCGACTCTGAAAACTCCCACATACAAATTTTGAATAGAATCGGATCATAATCACAAAACTTCTCCGCCATTTTGGAGCCGTCATCTTGAATCGAATCGTACCATGATCGCAAAACTCGTCCGCCATCTTGGAGCCGCCATTTTGTTTTTTCTCTAACAAAAATTTCATAATGCATTGTCACCGGAATTATGTACCTGCCAAATTTCAAATCAATCGGATGATTAGAAGTCGGTCAAATTTAACTTGCAAGATTTGATTACCGACAGACACACAGACAGACACCGGGACAGGTGAAACTAAATAAAAGCTTGCAATGTAATAAAAGCTTGTAAAAATAGAAAAAAATCCTCAAAAAGTCATACATAGTAAATATAGTACGGATATTCATTTGTTTATAACAAATTGTTCATTGAATGAACAAAATGAACAACTATTTTTTCAGAATTTTAAAGAGCACAAGAAATAATTATAAAAAAATGGAACCCTTAATTATTAATTTCTTCTTAAAAAAATGCGTTTTTGAAAAACTTTTTCTTAAAAGTAACAATTTTTAATAATGGTCAAAATCTCAAAAAAATATATTGATGACATAAACAATGCCTTCGTTTATAACCTTCTTTACGTAATTGGAGTAAATTTTTTTAAAGAATATATAGTTTTCAGTTATTATGAATTCAAACAATAGTAACATTAAAAAAATTATAGCTCTATTTGGTTCTATAACTTTTCAACCCCTTAAATTGTTAATAAAAAAGTGAAAAATCAAAATTCACTAATTTTATAAACGGAAATAACTTCCGAAATGGGTTCTGGGGACCATAATCGACGAAGATATATCAAATTTTTTTGTTCAAGTAGTATTTCTATTGGAATCTACCTAATAGGACCTGAATTCATACAATATGCATCGGGACTATAACCTTCGCGGCACACCGTTTCTAAGTTTGGACACGAATCACCACTATAAGAAGGTTTCAATAGGTTTCAGATAACAAAAATGTAAACTGGCGAAATACGGAACTGAAAAGTAAAAAATAAAATAAACCTTCTTAGTCTCAATAACTAAGCTCCTAAACTAATGTAAGTAATTTTGAGTCGGTGCTAAACAAACAAGCAAATGAATTAGGTAAGGCGTAAAATGATGGCATCGAGTTGCGCGGTGCCATTCTGATAATTTTTTTGAAGTAATTTAATGATCTTCGTTGATTGTTCGTTTGGCGCCGACTCAAAATTAGTTACTTGCATTAGTTTAGGAGCTTAGTTATTGAACTAAAAGTTTATTTTTTTTTTTTTTATATTCTTTATATTTATTTTTTGTGGCTGCAATCTACTAATACTACATATTGTTTTTTTTTACTTCTATTCCCCCTTAATTCCAGTTAAATAATATGATAATCTACTTTTACTATTTGTTGTAATATAAATTATTTTTGTTGTTCTGGTTAGTTTATTTCATTACTTTGTATATCATTCCATCCTCTCATAGAATGTAATAGATAGATAGATAGTTTATTTCACCACGTTACATAATAAAATGTTTGTAGCAAGTAAAAAAATAGCATAAGTAATGATCAGATTAAACAATTAAAATAGTATAAAATGATCAGATTAACAATTAAAATAGTATAAAAATAAGCAAGAAACACAAATACAAAAATATAAAAACAAAAATGACATTATAAACATTTAAAATGATTCACGTATTCTTTGACAGAATAGAAGCAAAAACTCAAAAGATAATTTTTTATTGTTTTTTTGAATTTGGACATACCAAGAATTTTAAAATTATCGGGAAGATAGTTGTAGAGGTTGAAATCCAGAGTATCATTTTGTGATTTACTCAAACGATAGCGGTTTGTTCGAATTTTGTTACAATGTCTGGTATCATAGTCATGAAGGTCTGATTGCTTAATTAATGAAGTTGATTTTTTATGAATTTCTATGAGAACGTTGTACAAAAATAATGTGGGTAACGGCGTTATTCTCAATTTCGAAAACAGAGGTTGACAATGGTCTCTATAACCAGAATTTGTTATTATTCTGATAGCTTTTTTCTGCAATTTAAATTTTTTTAAAGCCCCAGTTGAGTTGCCCCAGAGTATAACACCATAGCTAATGTAAGAATGGAAGAGGGAGAAATATGTTATTTTCAATGTATCGAAACTAGTTACATTTTTCAACTGACGCAATAAAAAAAGTGTTCTTGGTAGTTTTTTGCTCAATTGGTTAATATGACAGGTCCAAGTGAGAGTACTATCGACAACAATCCCAAGTAATTTAACGCTGTCTGCACTTGATGTAGCGGCAGAGCTTGTTGAAAACTGTAACTGTTGCGTTTTATCTGTATTTAATTTGAGTCGATTTGTCACGAACCAACTTTCTGCCTTCTCATCGACTTCATTTGATATTCTAGATAGTTCAATCGCATTTTTGTCAGAGTAAATAAATGTAGTGTCATCGGCAAACAAAACAGATTTATATGGATGCATGAAGTTACTGATGTCATTCACGTAAATTAAGAACAGAAGTGGTCCCAATACTGATACTTGGGAAACACCATGTTCAACAAGTTTAAAATTCGAATTGCAATGATTGTTACCGACTGCTTGATATCTATTCGACAAATATGATTTTATGAGGGATAGAGATACTCCCCTGATGCTATGATAATATAGTTTCTCCAATAATATGTCGTGAGAGACGCAGTCAAACGCCTTGGAGAGGTCGCAGAGCGTAATAGCTGTGTGATTACCTTGCTCGAGATTGTCGACAACTTCACTCACCACATTGAGAACTGCCTCTGCCGTAGAGCGGTCCTTACGAAAACCAAACTGGGATTCGTTGAATAATTTATATTTTTCAAAATATGCGTAAAGACGTTGTTTAATAATCATCTCAATTATTTTGCTAAAAATGGATATTATTGAAATGGGACGATAATTGTTGACAAGAGAAATGTCACCGTTTTTAAATAAGGGAATAACTTTTGATAGATTAAATGCATCAGGAAAAATACCACTTGTGAATATTAAATTCATCAATTCAGAAAGAGGCTGCAACAATATCTCGGAGGTCTCTTTAATGATATCTCTATTTAGTTCATAGGCGTCTAAGCATTTGGAATTTTTGAGTGACTTGATTGCATTTTGAACGTCTTCTTCAGTCACTGGGCCCAGAAAAAAAGAGTTGCAGGGCGCTGGAAAATTTCTGAAATTCAGTAAATCCGCTCTGCATACCGTTGGAAGAAATTGAATGATATTGTCAGCAATGTTTAAAAAAAAGTCATTGAAATGTATAGGAGATATATCAGTATCAATGATTGTGACGGATGTAGGAGAACAAAAATAATGACAATAACGATCTGTCATTGTCAACTACATATGTGTGCCAATGTTCACAAGTGAAAAATAATTTATCCCCTATTTTTCTACCCGTAAGGGTGTATAATTCCATTCGAAATCCAAATATGATCAACTATGAGGTATACCATATCTAATAAAAAAAGAATCATCCAAATCGAAGAACCCAGCTAGTACAAAGTTATGCCTGATAGAATCGGTTAACGGACCAGAATTCAGAGGGTGAGTGATCAATATCCTTCATTTTGCTACCCTTAGGGGTGGATTTCATCTTTTAAATTCAAATGGGACCAACTTCGAAGTACACCCTATCCACTGAAAGAATTATCGGAATCGGACGTCTCAGTAAAAAGTAATGCGTGGTCAAAAAAAAATACGCGTCGACTACTTCCTTTTTGGTGTCGTCGCTTAAAAATATATAATTGTTGTTAGTTCGCTCTGGATTCCCGTGAGAGAGGGTCACGAGAATAGTAACTGAAGAATTTTTGTATGATTAAGAAACCATTTGAAGTCCTTGTGATTTTGAATATTGTCAAATCATGTTAGTTGAAATTTCAATTCACAGAGTATTCTCTTTCAGAATAAGAGCTTAATAAATTTATGTTTGAAAGCTCGAAAAACTTGTTTAATTTCTCTACTAGCTGACCCGGCAGACGTCCTGTCCAAATTTCTATATTTCCTAAAATTTTTCCCTGAAAACTCTCGTCCGCGTAGAAGTTCTTTTTTGCCTATATTTTTTTTGTGTTGTGCCTTTGACTTTTCTTGTTTCCCGTTATACCGTTTTCACTTTATCCCGTTTTCCCGTTATCGAGTTATTCCATTTTTCAGTTATCCCGTTATACCATTATCCCGTTTTCCCGATTTCCTGTTATCCCGTCATATCGTTTTTCCTTTATCCCGTTTACCTGAAAAAATTTGTC
Source organism: Gonioctena quinquepunctata (assembly GCA_018342105.1). NCBI lineage: Eukaryota > Metazoa > Arthropoda > Insecta > Coleoptera > Chrysomelidae > Gonioctena > Gonioctena quinquepunctata. The sequence continues at coordinate 529,247 of JAFIRS010000334.1, forward strand.
AAATCGGTCCAGCCGTTCTCAAGTTATGATGGGCTCATAAATAGAAATATTTATTTATCCTTTGTAACATTACAAAAATGTATAGGACAAGTCAATCACTCGCTCTAAGGAGTGTGTTTGAGATTATTTTAAAATTACGACATAAAAAAATATACAAAAAATAAAAACAAAGTTCCTACAAGCTATCGTGGAGGTATTCTTTTACACTATAGTAGCATTTTTTCATAATCAACAATTTCATTGTATTTTTGAAATTACTGAAGGAATCTATACTTCTATAACACAGCCATTAATTTTTTTATATATTCCTAAAAAAATATCAGGACAAAGAAATTTCAAATAAATCTAAAAATCCTTTCTTTCCCTAAAAACCTTATTCGGAGTATTACGAACAATAAAAAAAAACAATTAGCCAAATCGGTCCAGCCATTTATTAAATAAAAAAAATGTTACCCTGACCGAGATTCATTCCTGGGACCTTCGGCTTGGTAGGCGACAGTGTAACCGCTCAGCTATTTTGTCGTTTGGTAATAATTGACTATAGTCTTTTTCTTCGCCAAATTTTTTATATACCCCAATTTTCCAATTTCCGGGCAACTTTCCTAATTTTGTTCAACCGTATCAACCATCCTCTGGATATTACGAACATTTACAAAAAAAATAGCCAAATCGGTTCAGCCGTTCAGGAATGGAAGATGTGCTGTTAAATCTATTTTTGGAGAATGTCTGCGGTGTGGAATAAATCGAAGAAAACCACAACCTTACATTGATGGGCCAACTTCCTCAGATGAGATTACGAAGATAAATTAAACCATTAAGCAATGTAGGCATGACCCTATTGTCGAATATCCATCAGAAAACAACTACTTTCCTGGCTAATGCCTCGACGAATATTGGATTACATCCGATGGATCATGCGAGTTTTTACAAGGTTACTTTGCAAATGTTTGTTGAAAAATGGGTAAATATCAACTATCTCAGTCGAGCTGACCATATGTTGATCGATTTCGGGGTATTTGCCCCTCATCAGTACAGGGAAGGCCGAACAGTTAATAATTAATATCTGCAACTCGATTGAGACAATCGAAATTTATTCTGCGGGAATGAAACGATGTTTTACCTCCATAAACCTAGCAGAATCATTTGCGAATTTTGAATTTCCAATTATGCCATAATTTGTCGCTAATTTAGTACCACAATTATAAATATGTCGCTCATCGTTTTAAAAAAAAATCCATGGTTCTGCTAGGTTTATATGAAGCTGGCAGAAGCACTTCCTATTTATCTAATTATGAAAAAAGGAATAGTCCATAATTTGGCGCCAATTTGTCGCTTATTTATTACCACAATAAGAAATTTGTCGCTAATTTTTTTTTGTGAAAAAACAGTATTTTATAAAAAAAAACAATATCTACTAAATAAATGATATCAAACGTATAGTTTATACCTATTAGTTCCATAACAAGCAAATAGGCATGATACAGTAAATTTCCCTAATTTGTCGCTAATGTATCGCATATACAGGGTCTTTCCGAAATTGGAGCGATGAATGAAATATGGAGTGTTGTATAAGACTTTATGACACAAAAAATTTAAAGAACATTTTTATTGGAGCAATCCAAAATGTTCATAAATATTTTACTTATGCACAAAAACAAAAAAACACGATTTTTTGCACTGAAATGTTTATAACAAATTAAGCAATGATAGTTGCGAGTAGAAAACAAAATAGGATATAACTGCGAATCGTATTACGTATGATGGCGCAGTCGGTTTCCTGGCAATATTTTTGTCACGAAATAATCTCTATTGATTGGTCTAGAAGTGTTTATGTGTGTCTTGCCACAGAACAGGCCTACTTTGAACTTCTGATATCACAATTTTCTTAGCACATGATGCCATGTTGACGTGGTGATGGCGACATTAATTAAATATCGCTCACAAATCAAACAGCGTTGAATTAAGAGCGCTCGCTTACTCGCTAAGCGATATATCGCTCATATTCTGTGTTAGTATGGCGACTTCAATTTGTTTAAACTTGTTTGAATTCATTTTTCATCGCTCTGTCGCCTACGATTTTTCGCTGGCTGGCCGAATTTTCAAAACGCCAAGCGCCATTGCTATAACATCTCGATCAGGAAATTTTAGATTGCTCCTATTAAAATATTCTTTGATTTTTTTTGTGACGTCAAGTCTTACACAACACTCCATATTTCATTTATCGCTCCAATTTCAGAAATACGCTGTATATACGATAAATCGGCGGCAAATCAGGTAAATTTACTGTATCATGCCTATTTGCTTGTTATGGATAATGGGTATTAACTATACATTTGATTTGATAGCCTTTAGTAGACAATCAAATTTTGAAAATACTGTTTTTTACAAAAAAAGATGAGCCACAAATTCCTTATTGTTGTCGCTAATTTATAACATTAGCGACAAATTATGGATTATTCGTTTGTTTTTCATAATAAGATAGATAGGAAGTGGTTCTGCTAGCTTCATATAAACCTAGCAGACCATTGATGTTTTTTTTTATAAGATGAGTGACAATTTTTTCGAAGTGGCAATTAATTAGCGACAAATTATGGTAGTGTTAGTATTTTCCAAAAGTAGATAGGTACGAAGTGGTTCTGCCAGCTTCATATAAACCTAGCAGAACCATGGATAAAAAAAAAAGATGAAGAAAATTTATAATTGCGGTATAAATTAGGGACAAATTATGGCATTATTGTAAATTCAAAATTAGTAAATGGTTCTGCTAGGTTTATGGGGATCGATGTTTTACTTGAGTACTCTTACATAACTTCGGGAACAAGTGAATAAATTTTGGGAAGTCCTGACCTTCACTAGTTCTTCAGACATTTCCCAATTAACGTTTTAGTAGTTTGGAAGTCGTGTAGTGCTATTTTTACGAATCAAGTCGTTGAATGAATTTTTCAAAGCAGTTTGAGTGTTAGTGGAACTTTTGGTAACAAAAAAAAAGGTAACCCTTATCAAAGACATATGCTAGTTATTCATGAAATGCAACATTTTTTAACTCACACCACATATTTGTCACTCTCATCGGATCAACAGGATACTGTGTGTGACTCATCCGAAATATCCTGCCAGAGAAAACAATAACACACAGGTAATACCCTAGATACAATGTTCACGAATCAACCATGCGAAACAAAAATGTATGTAATTTATCAGTATATTTACCGCACCACGTAGGCTGTTATCTTTTTCTGATTACACAGGGTGTCCCAACTCTACAATTTCCTTCTGCAACTTGTTGGAAAGTTGAGAGAAATGTATTTCAAATAGAAAATAATATAACCTAGAGACTTCGCCACAAGATTTAAAAGTCATGTATTTTCATTAAACGGTTCAACGGTTCAAACGGTTAAACGATCAGTACCTTCAAAAAAACATTCAAAAATCATTTATTTTTTGCTCAGCACAACTAAAGCAACAAACGAAGCATTCGCATCGAGAATCTGAGGAAATATAAAAAATGTGCACTTTCCTGACCTCATTCTCTCTCTCTCTCTATCTCTCTCTCTCTCTCTATCTCTCAATCTTTCTCTCTCTCTCAATCTTTCTCTCTCTCTCAATCTTTCTCTCTCTCAATCTTTCTCTCTCTCAATCTTTCTCTCTCTCTCTCTCTCACTCTTTCTCTCTCTCAATCTTTCTCTCTCTCAATCTTTCTCTCTCTCAATCTTTCTCTCTCTCTTCTTTCTCTCTCTCTATCTTTCTCTCTCTCAATCTTTCTCTCTCTCAATTTTCTCTCTCTAATCTCTTCTCTCATCTTTCTCTCTCTCTCTCAATCTTTCTCTCTCTCAATTTTTCTCTCTCCAATCTTTCTCTCTCTCTCTCTCTCTCTTTCTCTCTCTCTCTCTCAATCTTTCTCTCTCTCTCTCTTTTCCACCATTACTTCGCTGATCTCATCCTTCTTCTCAGCCCTATTAACATGACTTTTCTCAAATGGAGGCCTTGGTGGAAGATCAGATGCGAGGTAACTTAGCAATCTGAACCAAAGGCTATTTGCTCATCACATAGGTACGTACCTACCTACAGATTTATAAATATATATTTTTTTTTAAATGTTATAAAATGTGGTGTGCAATAAACGAATTATTATTATTATTATTTAGCTTTCCTTGTTTGTGTCTTGTGTGGGTCAAATTTAGTAATTGAAATTTTACCCCCTTCCTGTTGACCGATTGATCTGAAATTCGGTACACACTTTAGTACTGATGACAATACAATTATGTGTATTCAGTATCATTGTAAATCCAAGATGGCCGGCGCCGCAAAATGGCGGATTATATATTTTTTTGCAGCCCCTTCAATATGGATATCAAATGAAAGGGCTTGACTAGTAGAATACAGTACACCATGAAAAAATTTCAAATCCAAGATGGCGTCCGAAACAAAATGGCGGATCATAGAGTTTAGACAGTCAATACAACCCCCTCAGTATGGTTATCAAATGAAAGGGCTTGACTAGTAGAATACAGTACACCGTGAAAAATTCCAAATCCAAGATGGCGGATCATAGAGTTTAATCAGTCAATACAACCCCCTCAATATGGATATCAAATGAAAGGGCTTGACTAGTAGAATACAGTACACCATGTAAAAATTCCAAATCCAAGATGTCGGATCATAGAGTTTAGACAGTCAATACAACCACCTCAATATGGATATCAAATAACAGGGCTAAAGAAACATAACTTAAAAATTAAACCTGAGACGGAAAAAAATGAGGGCATAAGAACAGTAAAACCATGAAAACATTCTAAATCGAAGATGGCCCAAAAAAAGGGGATTTCCTAAAACTGAAATCCTTAATTTTGTCGGCTTCCATTGTCCACAAAATGCAAGGCAGCACTGTAGACCACGCAGTTGTGTATTTAGGATCGAAATTGTTTGTGGAAGGAGAAGCTTACGTGGCACTGAGTCGAGTAAAGTCTTTGGAAGGATTATGTATTGAGGAGTTAGATTGCAACAAACTGACAGGAAAGAGGCACTAAATGAACTAAATAGAATGAGGAATGTTAAGTAACTTAATAAAAAACTTGAAAATAAAATAAGTAAAAAAAAAAATTTTAAGTTAAATGGTTTCATTGTAAAGAAACATAATGATGCAGATAATGTACTAAAAGCTAAAAAGTAAAGTAAGTAAAAAAAATATTTTTTTAGTTAAACGGTTTTATTGTAGATACAAAACTTTTTAACAAAAAATTAAACCGACGATTATTTTAGTTTGATCAATGCCCTATATTGATGAGGAGAGTGGTGTGATGACTGGTACCTACCTAATTATTTTTTAGCTTTCAGTACATTATCTGCATTATGTTTCTTTACTTATTTTTTGTTTGATATATTCAAAACTCTAATATTTAATATCGGTTTGGGGTATTGCATCGAAATCTATATCCAAATTAAATAAACCAAGGCATCTGCAAGACATTGACTCTATCCAAATGAAAAATAACTATTTCTTCAACTCGCCAAAAATTTAAAAAATAGCAGCTTCAGTGTGAAATCTGATAAGCATTAATATCACACTAGACAATGTAGTAATACATAATATCAATGTTTTATACTGATTTATATTAACTGCGGGATAAACAAACTATTTGTCATGTGGAAAAGGGAACATTCTCAATTGAATATTGAATCCATCATTGCAAAGTGAGATTGCTTCTAGAAAATGTGTTTCCCATTTCTTCCGATCTTCCTGATGATCGTGAAAGCGTGAAAAAGATTTTCGTCGACAAAAATGTATTGAAGACCTAGTGAATGCAATGCCTCTCTTGCGTCAATGTTACAAATGATTTCTGGTAGATACTCTCTTTTGGAAAACATTCTTCTTTGCCTCTTTCATCTATATGAGTTCTTAATTGAGACTGGAATATAAAATCAAATAACTATCTGAATAAAAATGCAAATTTTCAATTTAAATTTTTTTCCAGAATATCTATCAGATGTAGTTCAATGTCAGGGAAGTAGTTGTTTTCTGTTAGACATTCACAAAAAATAACCTCATTTTTATCGAGGATTTTCCAATTCACAGGAAATTCTTTCTATTCAATATTCAATTGGGAATGTTTCAGTTTTCAGAGTAAAAATACAATTCGTCATTAACGTATTCTGGATTTGTCGACCAAATAGTATGTAATAACAAATAATGTTTTTAAGGTAGTATGCTTTTTCATATTTTCTGGATTATTAATCTTTTAGATTGTGGAAAAATAGGTCATAAACATGGTCATGAAGTAAATATTTTCATCGGTTCAAAGTATATTATTGATCATATTCCTATGTATTGAGACGTGTTATGGATATTTGACCCTCATTAACTCAAAATGTGAAAAAATGAATCGATAAAATCCATACATCCGATGATCTGTACTCCGCTCTCTTATTATCTTATCAGAGTTTTGAAAAGATACAAAACTCAGTAGTCTTTCCAAATAACATTTTTTATAAAAACTTATCGCAATGATATAGCGGATATGATGGATCACATTTATAATGTTTGAGAAACTTGTGCAAATTCGGCATTGAGAAAGTGAAGCATATACACACCATCGATGAAATGAATAAAAATTATTAAAAAAAATTATTTAATTGTTTGATCTAGGTTATTCTGTGAGTAGCAGATTCAAAATCTTGCCGCACAAGAATACCTATATTATATTCGCGGCAAGCTTTTGAATCTGCTACTCACAGAATAACCTAGATCAAACAATTAAACAATCAAAACTCTGAGATACTTCCCATCTAAACCCTGGATAAATAAAAGCATTCAGAAAATAATAAAAAGAAAAAAGGCACTCTGGCAGAGATTCAAACGAACCCGCTCAAATGTAGACTATCAGAGGCACAGGGAGTTCTCCAATATGGTCACTAACAAGATTGAATATGAGCGAAAAAAATATGAAAACCAAATAATCCAAAGCGGTAACCCCAAAGGATTCTACAAACACATCTCCCCAGAAAATAAGGAACTTTGAAGTTTTCTTCACAACGAATTCAATATAAATTGAAACAAATGGTAGACCACAAGCGAAAAACAACTACTTTCCTAGCAAATACCACGCAGAACGTTGAATGATATTCACTTGAAAATCTAGGCAAACTTCCATATAAAATGAAAATTGATTGCAAATGTTTCTTTCTGATAAACTCGATTATGTTTATGTTATGCCAGGTCCGCCTAACAATCCGCATACCGGTTTCAGGCTTTTGGCCCTCATCAGTACGGAGTAGTCACCAGTCAGAGATCCCAAGACCTCTGGCCGAAGCGAGACCCAACATAAATGAAAACACCATCAAGCCTACATCACCTATAGGTACGCCGAAAAAGTAACTTTTAACCGGCACATCGGTACCTAGTGACAGAAAAAAACACTCCATACTATTCCCCTATCTCAATAGGATTCTATATAAATAGTATTCCATCTCGCTAGGAGTGGCTGAATGCCCGACTGGCGAGTATATCAAACAAGAAAGCCATGTCCCCAGCTTCGTAAAAACAACGGTAGCATTACCAATAATAATCAAGAAGTTGCTTCCGGGAAGCATTCACACGTGAAACTCCTGGCACTTTACCTGCTATGAACCATCAACCAGGAAATTATGAAAGTCTTACTAACATCGAATTTACCCCAGAAATTATAAATGTCAAGCTCCACTGCCTAGACACTAATAAATCTCCGGGACCAGATGAAGTAACACCCACATTTCTCAAGGAATGCTCATACTCACTGAACTATCCACTATCCTTGATTATGACACAATCATTCGACACATCTACCCTCCCCAGGAACTGAAAGATGGCTGTAATCAAACCAATTTATAAAAAGGGGGACAAACTCAACCCGTCCCGTGAGTTTAATATCAATAGTTGCTAAAGTAATGGAATCAATAATAGCCGACTCCATGAAAGAGTTCCTGCAATCTCATAAAATTAAACCCGAGCAACAACATGGCTTTATGAGTAACAAGTCTATTTTGTCAAACATGCTGTGCTGCCTCAACGACTGGACAAAAATCATCGATAACTGCTGCTGCGTCGACGTCAAATACCTGGATTTTAGTAAGGCTTTCGACAAGGTGCCAAAACAGCAACTAATTGCCAAAACTGAGCATGTTGGGAAATCTGCTGCACTGGATTTACCTCCTTCTTAGAGAATCGAACATATTCTGTGAAAATCGTCTCATCGTCTGTTCTTATCGGAGTACCACAGGGCTCTATCCTCGGACCTGTATTATTAACATATTTACATCAGACCTTCAAAACGTAATCACATCAAAGTTTGCTGTTTATGCTGACGACACCAAAGTGTATAATAACCCTTCACATCACCAAGAACTCCAATGCGACCTTAACAATAACCACCAATGGTGTTCAGACTGGATGTTACCTCTGAACATTAATAAATGTGTAGTGCTCCATAATGGAAAAAGCAGCCCAAAGTTAAATTTCATGATAAACGGCATCGTACTCAATAAAACGAACTCCCAATCCGACCTCGGTATCATAGTGAACTCGGAGTTATCGTGGACAGAGCAAACTGTACAAGTGAAGAAAGCTAATCGTACCGTTTATCTCATAAACAAAGTGTTTAGCTCTCCAGACATCCGAATTCTTACTGAACTTTATAAGACTTATGTGCGCCCAATTCTGGAATTTGCTAACCCTGCTTGGTGTCCAATCTACCAACGCGATATCAATCTCCTGGAAAGCGTTCAGCGTCGTTTCACACGAATTCCATTTGGTAGACAACGCCCTCCATTCGAGGAGAGACTTCGCTTGATGAGCCTACCTGCGCTTTCCTCTCGGCGAGAAAGAGGGGACCTTATCATGACCTCCAATGCACTACACAATATCTCATCATCCATTCACAATGAATGAGAACGAAACGTGGGCATCCTCTTAAACTATACAGAGAACGGAGGGAATTTTGTGGCATAGTGGACAAATTATTAAAATAAAGAAAAAAAGCATCCTCAAGTGGGAGTCGAACCCACGACCTTATGATTTCTAGCCATACGCTCTAACCAACTGAGCCATTCGAGGATATAGGAATCGACACACACTCGTGAATCCTTTCCTTCCATAATTTAGATTCTCTAACGTATAAGATTTTAGCCAAATATAAATACGTATAAGATTTTAGCCAAATATATAATGTGAAATGGAAATATTGTGTCCGAAATACATATAATGAAAGAAGGGAATTTTGTGGCATAGTGGACAAATTATTAAAATAAAGAAAAAAGCATACTCAAGTGGGAGTCGAACCAACGACCTTATGATCTCTAGCCATACGCTCTAACCAACTGAGCCATTCGAGGACATAGGAATCGACACACACTCGTGAATCCTTTCCTTCCATAATTTAATGTTTATGTTAGAAATGAATCGAAGATCAAACGTACTTATCACTGAGATAACTATGTCGAACGAGTCCGAGAATGAATTTCCTCCCCAACAGAGTGTTCCACCAATGGAACGCACACCCTAGAGAAATTGCCATGGCACCATCAACTAATCTTTTTAAACACCTTGACTCTTCCATTAACTGATATAGCTCTTATTTCAGTGTTTCTCAATATCTGCTGTACTTTAAAATTGTTCACCTTTTATGTATTTTCAGGTATTAATCATGTTTATTTCTGCTCTAAGAGTATAATAGGAGTAATCCTCTACTCTTAACCGTATGTAATAGTAATAGTAAGTTATGTTTTCCCTTTTTAGTGCATTTGTAAAAAAGTTTGTCTTAATTTTTGTTTATAATTTTTATTCAATTATTTTTAGTCATTCATGAGATCCGTCATCTTATTTTTATTTTTTAATTAATTAACGTGTCTCGGCATCTGGTCACTGACACGGGATCTATGATACATTTGATTACATAATAGGATTCAAATTAAATTAAAAAGTCGACAGTCTTTAAGGAACTGTATCACAGCACTAAACTGGTTAGGTAGTTCAAGAATGTTTTTGAGAGTTCCACTAAGTTTGTGTTAGCTACGGGTTGGGCTGTAATGTTGGCAATCTAAAAGTATGTGCTCAATTGTAGGTCTTACACTATTACAGTATTCACAGGAAGGGGGATTTTGTGAGGACATCAGGTAGCCATGGGTGAGCCGGGAGTTGCCTATTCGGAGTCTTCTTATAACACTTTTGTCCTTTCTTGTCATTGAAGGCATCTCCCGAGCGGTAACTGTGGTTTGTATTGTACGTAGTTTTGTGTTACTTGTATTCCAATGTGTTTGCCATGTTTGAATCATTGTTTGACGAGCTGCTAATTTTAGGTCTTGATGGAGTTGAATTTGCTCTACTAGCAAGTCGAAGGAACAAGTTTGTTTCGCTGCTTGGTCTGCATGTTCGTTGCCAGTGATACCTACACGAGAAGGGATCCAAATGATATTCACATAGGTGCCTCTAGTGTGATGGTGGTGGCAGGTGTCGAGGATATCTTGAACTAGGGGATGAATCATCTTATTGAATTCTGACAAAAGTTGATAATCTCCGACCCCAAAAAAACCCACATACAAATTTCGAATGGAACCGGGTTATAATAACAAAACACGTCGCCATCTTGAATTCATGAATTTTGACAAAAACATCATGATGTCCGACCCCAAAAACCCCCACACACCAATTTTGAATGGAATCGGGCTATAATCACAAAACTCGTCATCATCTTAGAGCCGCCTCTTAAATTCGTGGATTTTGACAAAAAATCATGATCTCCGACCCCAAAAACCACCCCACATACCAATTTTTATTGGATTCGGGCTAAAACCACAAAACTCGTCGCCATATTGGAGCCGACATCTTGAATTTATGAATTTTGACAGAAACATCATGATGTCCGACCCCAAAACCCCCCACACACAAATTTTGAATGGAATCGGGCTGTAAACACAAAACTCGTCGTCGCCATCTTGGTGCCGCCATCTTCAACTCGTGGATTTTGGCAAAAAAAATCATCTCCGACCCCAAAAACCCCCACATACCAATTTTTATTGGATTCGGGCTAAAACCACAAAACTCGTCGCCATATTGGAGCCGACATCTTGAATTTATGAATTTTGGCAAAAAAAATCATGATGTCCGACCCCAAAACCCCCACACAAATTTTGAATGGAGTCGGGCTATAATCACAAAACTCGTCGTCGCCATCTTGGTGCCGCCATCTTCAACTCGTGGATTTTGGCAAAAAAAATCATCTCCGACCCCAAAAACCACCACATACCAATTTTTATTGGATTCGGGCTAAAACCACAAAACTCGTCGCCATATTGGAGCCGCCATATTAAAATTATAAATTTTGACAAAAAAAAACTTTTTGTAAAAAAAAGCGTGGGGTGCTCTTCACTCACTTTTCAAAATGATATCAAGATAACTGATATCAAGCACCTCCCGCATTTTTACATAAGAGAAAATTTTTTGGTAAATGACTTTATTCTTATTATTTTCAACTTTTTAGTCCTTATTGTCATATATGCATGTTTTTTTAGTTTTTCAAATTATAATTTTATTTATAGAATTTCAAATATTCTCATGTTTTTAAGCATGCCATTTTTTTTGTTATTTATCATTGCAGTGCTAATTACTAGTAAACTATTAGCAATACGACAAGGACAATTCTTTTTTATACTCCATTGAATAATTAATAAATTGAGCTTTTTAAAAAATGGCAAACTTAAAATCATGAGAATATTTGAAATTATTTAAAAAAAATGAAAAATCTCTAAAAAGGCATTTTGTTTTTATTTCTTTAGTATGTAAAAAGATATAGTACGGATAGTCACAAACAAGTTGTTTATTAAATAAACAAATAAAAAATAAACAAAGTTTTTCTACAGTACTTGAAAGAGCACTAGAATAATGATTTAAAATAATGGTTCCTTAGTATTAACTTTAAGCAACAACAAAAATGTGAATTTAAAATAAATTAAAATAAAAACAAATTATATAATTTTCAGTGATTATAAAATAAAACAATTGAAACATTTACAAAAAAAATATTCCTTGGGGTTGGAGTCAGAAAAAAAGGCCGATACAAGAAGAAAACTACTTTTTAACTGCTCAAGCTTTCGAAACAATTTATTTTCTTTATCAAGACATCTGAGAACAAAAAATTCATAGTGTGATGAAAACAGCACACTAACGATATAGAAAACGGATTTACTATGTTGAAGTCAATATTTTTTTAAATTATTCATTCAGGAGACGGTAGTACACTGCAAGATCTAAAGGAGAGTTTATACAGCAAATAAAATAAAATAAGAAATAACATAAAATAAAATAAGAAATAAGAGCAAAAAACATTGGTTTATACAGATGACTAAAATAAAATAAGAATGAACCAATCAAATCGCAGCTTTTTTGACAATGACTTTTGTGTTTGGTGCAAGTTCAGTGAATTTCACTTTTTCGTTACCGACTTTGGCTATAGTATATAACCTCCATATTGATTTGTTATTTTATATCTATTTTTAATGTTATCAGTTTCCAAACAAAATAAAATAACACAAAAAGATGAAAGTTGACCATCTTTTGTTCTTATTCTAATTTCTTATTTTATCTTATTTCTTGTATAAACGCTTTCATAGTGTTGTGCATCTTTCTTATTTTGTTCTTTATTTTATTTTATTTGCTGTATAAACTCTCCTTAAGATTTTCTCCATGCAAAGCAAAGTGTATTTTGGTCTGAATTCCGAAGATTTATTTGTATGCGGTACTTCCTGGACAGAAACTTAGTTATTAATTCCTCGGGAAATTTACCGCTACCTAGACATACATTTAAAAAATGCACAATGATGCATATCCTGTAACAGCAAAAGTTTTTTTTTCATGAAGTGAGAGTTGATTATCTTATTACTATATTCAATTTCCTTCTCATTTTCATCACCTTGGACCACAAATATTTCTTATCAATCGCGGGGTGACGATATTGTCGGTACACCCTGTACACGCGAATCAAACACGATAGATAACGCGAGACGAGGAGGGGACAGCAGGTGCCAAACGAAAGGGGGAATAATGATGGCAGTACGTTCCGAAAAGAGACCGTCAAACAGGAAGACGAAAAAAAAACAGATGCCGAGCGTACAGGTGGTGTGAAGGTGGTGCAGTTACTTTACCTTCGATTTTTCGTGGAATTGGTGATATTTGTGGTGTTATCAACGAATTCGTTTCGCCATGATGGAAGATAAGGAACCTGTGATCACTGTCAACGATTTGCCTTTGACGTTTACAGTTAAATATTTAGGTGGGTAGTTTCGATTTCATTTGCGCCACAATTTTTTGTCATTTTTCCGATCGACGCGTGTCCAAGTGAACTTTGTACAAAATGTAAAAACCATGCAGATATCCCCAAAAAAATTACCGACACTTTCATCCAAAGATAACATATCCAATAACCTGCTATAACATTTTTTTTAAGTTGTTACATATCGTGACTGTGATTGAAATCAGCCCCATCAGTTGCCACATTACAGATTATTTTTGTAGATAGCAGAGGGTATCTCATAATTCGTAGATTGTCTCCGGATAAGTTCACGGAAAACTAGCTTTGTTAGATGTTATTTTCAGTTGTAATATCACAAGAGAGTGAGAATAAAGTGAAAATAATTCGACATATTGTCGAAAACTTGTTGCCGGGCAATAGACACGAGAGCCCAACGGGCTCGAGTGGCTATTGCCAAATGGCAATAAGTTTGAGAAAGACAAATGGAGAATTATAGATTATTTTTTGATGTTACGATCATAAATACATTTCCTCGCACAATGATACAAGGTACTAAACCGGTTTTGATTCATTTCTCACTTTTCATGCGAATTGATGACAGACGTCAAATTAAATATATACGTTGTCAGACAATAAAAACAAAATACCTCGAATTATTCCCGCGGCAATTTTCAAGGTAGATTATTCTCACTATAATAATGTTTTGATTGGCCAAAACGTACATGAATGATTTGAATTGAAAGTTTCCATTAGTTTCTAGAAATGTCAAAAAATAATCAGTGAAAAACGTATTTCCACAAGGAATGTTAAGTTTTCACACGTATATAAAACTGACACAGCCGTTTCAGCACAATCAACTGAAACCACCCAGTACTTGCAAAGAATCCCGCACGAAAACAAATGGGAAATTGGCTCTCCGTCGAATTGGCTGAAATTTTATTATGTTATAGTAGGATGGGTCATTAGAAAAAAGTGTGAGTTTAAATGATTCTGTATGTTTAGTTTCTGAGATAGTACATTAGGGTGTATACGGGGCATAGTAAAAAAAATCGTTTTTTCGGAATTTTTTTCCAGCTCTATTTCAAAACCAACAAGTTATATTTTGTTAAGATATCATAGTTTCAGTCTATTGTAGGCGAAAAAACGTGTTTTGTTTCTTGATGACTCTCTCTGTTTGAAATATATATTTTTTTAAATTTTAGAGTATACTCCTATACTGAAAACAATTGACAGATCGTTTTTGATTACAATAAAAGGAATTAATTGCTACTGCCCATTGAATAAAAGGGTAACATTCTGATGAACGCAATTGTTCAATATTACCTTTCATTTAGATAAAGGGTGCGTTACATTTTTTTTAGGTCATTTACAATGTTTTTATTGAATATCTAGAAAACTGTTTCGTTAATTTGGACTATATTTTACTCACAATATTTTGAAAATGTTGACTATCATATACGATAGTTTTATCAACTTTGTATGTTCCGTTTCTAAGATATACAAGTTTACGGTATTACGATATATGGGGTAACCTATCGACAAAATTTTATGGAACCTTTCGACACATTCAATTCTATTATAAAACTTTTCAAAATCAATTATTTGATACTATAAACAACACAAACCACACTCAACAACAATTTGACTTTGATTCGTGAATTAATTGTAGGGGTAGTGCTAACTTGATATCAAGTTAGCACATCCACCTCCTATAAAAAAACTAAAAGCGCGACAAATTTTTTGTACTTACGACAAATTTACGACAATTATTCAACAAATATTGGCCTCGGTTTTATCGATTTTTGAGCAAGTGGTTTTGCTAACTTTATAGGGGTAAGATATCAGGTATGCTCCAATTTACCATTTTGCAACGAAATTTGTGCAGAATGCAAATATTTTCAATGCTTCAGTTTCATGTCTTTCTTGACGACAATTGGTTGAAAGTATTTGAAGAACCATAAAACATGAGAATTCGAAATTTTCTGGATCTGTTAAATTCTCATTAATTTTCCAGGAAATACTTCAAACGGAACATAGAGAAAACGTGAAGAATATCACAGGTATTAAACTAGCCACATTCTCAGATATACACTGAGAAAAATTTAAATAAGGATTGATATAAAGCTTTATTATTTTTATGTTTTGTGACCGCACTGATTATAGTTACTGTACAGTTGGTTAGGGTAGATAGAACCAAATGAACTGAAACTACTACCGATCTGTTGCTGACGTTTCGGCTTTTGTAATGTCATCTTCAGGACACTACAATTGGAATTACGAATATAAAAATAATATTTATTGTATATGAACATATTACAATCGAGTACCTACCTAGTATAGATGAAAAGTGGCTTATAATAAAATATACACAAATAAAATTTCTGTCAAAAAAAAATTTGGTTGAGTATTATCTTTAGCGCCAATTGAAAAAAGAAACTAAATTTCTATAAAAGTATTTTACAGTCCTTCGCATCGAAGGAATTCATGGAATTGTTCTTCAAAGTTTTTTATTGGTAATCACCATTCGGAAAATATGATTAAACATTTGAAAAAAAAGAGGTATTTTATCGATGTAATATGTAGGCGGAAATTTTGACTCAAAAGAGTATTCTCAGGAATTCAGAAAACCCATTTAAAAGAAAAAAACTTCATGAATCGGCACAATGTTGCACTTTTAATCTTATAATGAAAATGTTGCGATATAAAAAAAAACGTACTCAGTGGATAAAGTGAGTCAAAGGTATAATTCCGCTGTTGTTTATTTTTAGCTTATCTGCATTGATAAAGAATCGCGTGGCGGGCCTATTTTATCTATGAGAATGATGCATTACCCTGAATAACCTGTAATGAAATCGATTATCTTGAATAATGAGCTCAACCGAAGAAGATTCTAGTTCTGATTCAACATCTTGCCGAAAAGACGCGAAAACGATTTCCTTACAACAGCACAGCGTGAAAAAAATTAAGATTTAATCCGATTGAACAATATTTTGATTGTTTCAAGTAATCCTCTTTACTTGATCTAATAGGCGAGATCACTAATTTATGAAAAAAATACCACAATCTCTAGAACGATGAGAAGAGTGGTTGAATTTTTTAATTTTTTTTCAGAAGTAGTTTTTCGAAAATAAATTCCCGAAGAAATATTCCCGTTTTAACACTGCGGAAACCTCGCCGAGATGTGACGTAACAAGTTCCGAACTATCGGCGAGAGCGCTAGAGAATAATGTTTTAGAGCGTTGCCAAGCGTTATTCATAATATTTCTTCACGATATGAGCAGGCCGAGAAAATAATAAGATATCACTCGGTACAAACATATTATTCAAGAATAACTAATTCAAGAACAGCTATCAAATACGAAGTCTTCATTTCAATATAATACATGCTGACACAAGTTCTGTTTTATTCATAGGATGGAACTGAATAACATTTCCTCAGAAGTTCAGAAAAATAGTGAAACTGGCAACTCAGGAATATGCCAATCGGAGGACTTATGACGTCACAAGAAGCGGCCAACACGTTTATTCGAATATTATTTAATATCTTCTAGGAAAAACTATGCATACATAATATTTTATCAATATATTTCAACTACAAGCACTTTTGAACCTGGAACAAAGCTTGTTTCAACGAATTCTTTTTAATCGTGTATGGTGAAGCACTTTCTCAAAAAGTTCACTGCGAATTCCCTTTTTTTTATTATGTTTATCAAAATGACAAAAATTCAAACACTATTTGACTGTTTATTATCCACTTACAAAAGACCTCGTTAGATAACATTATTTGAAAGGTTTTAATTAGCTTTTATTAGGGAAGATAAATCTAGACAGGTACGGACAATAATGATAACAAATGAATGATTTTCTACGAAGTGATTCGAGCAAATGACTTATCATCAAATCTCAGAATGAAAAATGATCGACTATGAACCGAATAGTTGCCAACGTGTATGCGAGAAATAATCCACATGATGAATTTAACAAAAAAGATGCTTCATAGAAGTTTGTTTATATTTAATTCTTTGTTATAACTCTCATGTTGCTTCGTATCTTAGCCATTGTTATAATACAAGGAGAAACATAAAGATCAAAAAGTTAGAATACGCAAAAAAAAAAATAACGCTTCGCTTTTGTTGTTTAATATCATATTAAATCCGAAAATCGCACTCAGTAAAGGTTCCAGGATTGGAAAAAATTTATGAGCGACTATTTCCCTCATTATTTTTGAAACAATCAAATGGCCGAAATTTCTAACAAAAATCAATCAGATCAATTTTATAATCATATTTCTTCTCGCTGTTTTATAGTGACTTTTTCCCCATTATTTTTTAAAAAATTTTATAGTGATAAAACGTCTTCTCGCTGTTTTATACTGATAAAACCACTGTCTATTCGATATTGTTTTGCGATAAAACGACACTAAGGTCCTGCGAAATTATATATCAAAGCATTCAATTCAAAAAAAAAAAACAGGAAGAACAAAATTGATGAAATAAAACAATGATTTTGAGCTCATTACATTCAGTGATTTGATATTGGAATTCAAATATACCTTAGTCAGTCAGTTAAGGTAGTTCCCCCACGAGACAGTTGAATTAGGAAATTATTAAAATTTGGCATACGTATTGTTTAACATGTGAACAACATCTCTATAAAATTTTTACAAGTTTCACCATCCCGAACCCGAGATATATATAATTGAAGTTGACTCAATTAACACGTAACATATGGACCATGCATAGGCAAACAGCACATTATTAATTCTACCGTTAGTACTAAAATTAAGAAGTTTATGAAAAAAACTTTTTAACAAAAAATTAAACCGACGAAAAAATCAACTGAAAAGCAAAAAATAAAATAAACCTTAGTCTAAATGATAATTGAGCTCCTAAACTAATGTAAGTAACTGATTTTGAGTCGGCGCCAAACAAACAATTATCGAAGATCATTAACTATGAAGGAAGTCATCAAAACGCAGCCGTGCATTTTGCTGCCATCATTTTACGCTTCACCTAATTCAATTGCTAGTTTGTTTGGCGCCGACTCAAAATCAGTTACTTACATTAGTTTAGGAGCTCAATTATCATTTAGACTAAGAGGTTTATTTTATTTTTTGCTTTTCAGTTGATTTTTTCATCGGTTTAATTTTTTGTTAAAAAGTTTTTATTTTTTACTTTTCAGTTCCGTATGTCGTCGGTTTAATTTTTTGTTAAAAAGTTTTTTTTTTTTATTACTTCCAAAATACCTACTTACCCACCTTACTTCAACTATTACCAGTTAAATAATATGATTATCTACTTTTACTATTTGTTGTAATATAAATTATTTTCGTTGTTCTGGTTAGTTCATTTCATTACTTTGTATATCATTCCATCCTCTCATAAAATATACTGATTTTGACGGAACAATAATAATGTCAGTAGCAACTACGTATGTGTGTGCTAATGTTCACTAGTGAAAAATCAATTATCCCCTATTTTTTTACCCGTAAGGGTGGCTAATTCCTTTCGAAATCCAAATATAAGGTATACCCTATCTATTAAAAAAAGAATCATCCAAATCGAAGAACCCAGTACAAAGTTATGCCTGATAGAATCGGTTGACGGTCCAGAATTCAGAGGGTGAGTGATCAATATCCTTCATTTCGCTACCCTTAGGGGTGGATTTCATCTTTTAAATTCAAATGGGACCAAAGTCGAAAAACTCCTTCTCCTAGTTGACCCCATCGATTTTAACGATACCCCCCTCCACCTTCCCCCCAAAAAAAAAGTTCAAAAAGAGTTCTACAAAAAAGTCCATTGAAGTTTTATTGAAAAACGAGATTTTTTTTTCCCATGACGTATAATTTCTAGTGAGGGGAGGGGGGGCAAGTTTGTTTTTTTTTGCTACGCTTTTCGGGGACATAAATTTTTTGAGTCGCCGACTTTCTATAACGAAGAAATTTTCTAGATTCGATTAGGGGGGACAAGTGCCCCCCTTCAAAAAAAAAATTTTCGCGTTTCAAATCGAAAAGTCCTCTGATTACGAATTATCAAATTTTAATAATTTCCTAATTCAACTGTCTCGTGGGGGAACCACCTTAAAAAGACGCCGATAGAAGCATGATTAACACCAATATTGCGATTTAAACGATTGTGCCGCCCCTCCGTAGGATTATTAGTTCGCAACAAATCATTAACGACTGCTAGATAACAATTCCATAACGAAATATCAAACCGTGGCTTTTCACGATTTTCATTCAAGTGGATTCGATATTTTGTTAGGGGATCAAAACGCCTGATAACCGGGGGGGGATTTTTTATCATGTGGAAATTTTGTCCGGAGATAATATATCATGGGGATATTTTGTCAGGGATATTTTGTAGGGGATATTTTGTCGGGGAATAAAAACGCCTGATACGATTTAGATACAAATCACATATTTATCACATATAAATATTTTGCAATCTTACCTAGTTTGGCACAGGTTGGCTACAAATACACAAACCGTATGAGTTTCTTGGCTTAATGTCATATAGCGCCATCTCACAAAGAATAGAGGTACCAGTATAGCAACAATGCAAGTACCTCGGAAATGTACGAGATGGCGCTATAAGTATCGATTCGTATTTCTTGTTGTCGTGTAAAATCGTGTTTTTTTCAGGAAAGACGCCTATAATGATAATCTTAAAAAGCAAAACCCTATCTAAATACAAAATTTCATCCAAATCCTTAGAGCCGTTTCCGAGATAGCCGAAATATACAAGAATTGCCCGATTAAAGATATAAGATTCGTGCTAGAGGATTATATCGCAATTTTATTTTAATTTTCCCTTAAGCATTTTGCAATTTGCGGCTTCATTATCAAAGATTAAACCACTCAAGCTGCCACTCATTCCATTCTCCAATGAATTTGAACAATTCCTTCAGGAAATCATCCCGCAAAAGGACTATGGGGAATGAAGCACACGAGAAAACCTGTGGATTTCCTAGTATCTCAAGCAAAAACTCTCCCGGCCAATATCATACTGCCGGTGGTTAAGCTGAAGGTTACCAGTGAAGGACTGAGCTATAGAGATTTGACGAAGAGAAAATCCGATGCACCGCCGGTTGAGTTCAAAGTGGATATCATCTCCTATGGAGTACAAGATTTAGTATATACCAGGTAATGCAGTTGAAATATGATTGATATGTGAGTCGAACCTCGCAAAATGAGTGTTCCGTACGAGAGTTACTACTAAAATAAGTTTACGTCAATACTTTTATTGGTATCGTCATACTATAGTGTAAAGTGCGCGAGAATGATGCATATTAATCATAAACATGCATATATTTCAGTATTTGAAATTTCAATACGTCCATTGAAAATGGGTGTTAAAGCGTACTCTAGTACTTTTTTTAGCTTAGGACTAAGATTTCTAACACGTAAGTCAATAAAAAAAATTGTTTCTGAAATACAAATTTCAATCCTATAAGGTTAAAACTATCCCCAGAATATTTGAGTAATTTTTATCTGTAAAAATGTTGATTTAAATAATTACAAAACAAGTTATTATTTTGCTACAGGAGAATTTGTTTAATAGGGGAATGACATTTTGCATTCCAGGGGTAGGAAAGATTTTCCAAAATCCTAATCATAAGCGTTTAACATTACCTCCTGAATATTTGAATAATTATTTACTATTAATATTATAATTAATGGTTTATTGAAATTATTTTATAAAAGCATATCGCAAATGTCTTTAAATTGAATAAAAAAATGGCATAAAAAAGAATGACCTTCTCGAAATCCACGCGGGTCAAGCCGCAGGCAACAGCTAGTTGTGAGCTATGAAGTGAATATGAGTTTATAGTGACTACCGTGTATAAAACCCATTGCTAGGAAGTATTTTAGGTGATAGAAACAAAGAATATATAAGATCAAATTGTAACTGGAACCTGCCCAAGGGCAAATTATCATAATACCTTTCGAAACATCACAGCCGGAAAATAATAAGAATAACTATCGCGAGGAAGACTAATTGAAAATAATCGTAAATTTAATACATATGTGACACCTTCTACAAAATAAGAATAAATTATGAAGTTTAAAGTCCACCACGTATTGAGTCAATTTAAAACAGTAAAATCTCATTAGAAATGTCAGACTAAAGTGAATATTTGCGGGGATAGACCATAAAATTCGTTATTGTACAACTCAACATAAGATAAACATTCCAGAACGTCATTAATGAACTTTTATATAGCACAGATGGCTATTAAAATAAATGTGCACATGAATGAAGGGTTAAAATGTGCAAGATAAACATACTTGGGGGAGTTTACTATATAAGAAGAATACCAACAACGGAACATAAATTGAAATAGTCAAAGCTTTGATCAAAGTCTGACCATAAATTACCAGTGCGGTTAATAATAATCTAAAATTACGCTAAACTAGTACTAGCGCCAAACAGCAGACCGGCAGATTTCAGCATGGTAGCAGCAAGGGCATTAAGTAAGATTGTATTGAACTTTATCTGACAATTGTTTTTTTTTGTAATTACATACTAAGTATCTAGATGAATGCATGAAAAAATTTTTTATTCTCTTTGACGAACTTTATGGTGTTTTCAACTTGGCTATTCAATTTAATTTATGTAAACTTATCAATGCGTTTTCATAATTGAGTCATGTTTTTATATTATTATTAATAATAAAAATAAACGTGTTTATTGGTAGAAGTTTACAGGCATAAATAAAAAAAAAATAGAATAATGGAACATTGGCTAGAAAAGAAAAAAACATATTATCAGTCGGAATTATTTAAGAGATTAGAATAGTTCAGAAATTTAATAACTCTCGCATAAATTAAAACCGAATACAGGGAGAAAGCTAAGTTAGCCGCTCAATTTAGTTTTCAAGTTATATTTTCAGGGTAAATATAACCCTCTGTATAGTTCACTCCATAACTTACGGCTTCAACTTGGTAAGGACAAAAGAGTGGGCACGTCAAGTAAACCTATTCACGAAACATTCAATCAAAATTAGTGGAAATTGTTTTAAATGTAAATGTTTTTCCAAAACATCATATTTAATCCCATAGCTAATTTCCCAAAGAGAACAGGAAATGCCAGACTATTATGATGAATGTATATAGGGTTGTTATTATTATCAATACATTCATTTTTAAATATTTATGAGCATTGATAAAAAAGATCAAGGAAATGACTAATTCCATAATAAATTGTTGGAATCAATAAATAATTCCAGGCAATAAATATTATTGAATATGTTTCGAAACTGTTATCACTACGGTAGATTAATATTATTGCATATCATCCACGTATTTTTTTACAAATTTGGTAGATTTATCGTAAATAATATTTGTTTATTTTCATATCAGTAAAGAATATAATTACATTTAAGAAGAGCATGGGCAGGAATATACAGAAACGATCCTTCTAGAAGTAAACACTTGTGCGAAGGCGATTTAGTAAAGTTTATGCCAAGTATAATATCCAACTCCATCTTTTATTCTAAATGTTGAATGTTTTGTCCCAAACCATGAACAAAATGCTAAACGATTTTGATTATAATTATTTAAAGATTTGAAAAAATAAACTGATAGTTCCCGAAAATTGTCAAAGAAATTCTGATTTTTTAAAACACCTTATTTAAAAAACTATGTATCATTTTTCGTTTATCTCTTCCACATCCATATATATCAATATATCTCAAAACTATGTCTAAATTCAATGTTGATACGAACGAACGCTCAAAATAATGAACAATAGTAAATAAATGATACAAATTATTCGTCAGTTGAAAAAAGGGATGCTGTTCTAGACAAAGGAGGATTATAGTTCCTTTGAATCTGATGTTTAAATTGTGTATATCTGTGTAGTAATTCGCTTTATGAAGGAGGTTCAAGTTTCACATGAATGTTTTTGTACAACTGCCATTAAAAATGACGTTTTTAGTTCATAGGTGTGTGAATTAAAAACAGACATTTTTACATAATGAGTCAAAATCACTTTTAAGACTAGTGTTAAAAATATTTTCAACACTAGTGTTGAAAGTAAAATTATGGTAGATACTCAATGATATAAATCTTGTTCAATATAAACATTTTAATGAAATGTTATAAAAATAATCAGAACACAGTTACCTACTTATGAGGAATTATTTAAAAACACCAACATGTATTTGGCAGTTTGAACAATTGGTAATATTAATTCCCTTAGAAGTATTCAATTCAACAGATCGTTCGTCATCTAATGACTAATGACGGTGCTGTTGAAGTTTCAGTTTTCCTATATATAATAATGTTTGTAAAAAATCCTGATTGCCAACTTCTGCAATTTTTATGTAGCATTAATGCTAAATACATTATTATTATTCAACAGAACACTGAATAAACAGTGATGCTATTTTTTATTTTTTGTATTCTACCCTTTCCTGAAACTTTTTTATATCTTAGAGCGCTTAATGATGATAACATCTGACGGTTCCAAGCCCAGTAGTCCAAGAGGGGACTGCAGAAAACCTGGCCAATCGAGTAACAGAATGAAATATTTTTAAAATGTTAGTACTCACAACAAACATAAGAAAAATCATTGAATGCATGGGCAAAAGTGATGCATAATTTTTTTATGGCCTTTTTTCGGAAAAAGCAATCATACCAATGTAGCAATAGATTGGTAATAGTTTCAACACAAATTAACTTCCGAGTGGTCCAGTGGTCTAAGGTGCTGGTTTACGGAAGGTAGCGTAGGTTCAAACCCCAGCTCGGGCAGCTTTTTTTATTTTTTCCTTCGAAATTGAAAAATGATTTGTTTTGAGCGAATATTCGTCCCAAAACAAATCATTTCTCATGTCTGAGAGCTGGCTTCAGCAACCCTGGCTGATCGAGTAACAGCACGAAATATTTTCACAAGCTTTCGTTTAATATCATATATGCATGTTTAGTTCAAATCTTGCAAGTGAATTTTGACCTACTTCTAGTTGTCTGATTGACGTGAAATTTGGCAAGTGTTCATTATTCCGGTGACAATACAATACGGAATGTTTGCCAAAGAAAAAACAAAATGGCGGCTCCAATATGGAGAACGAGTTTTTTGATTATAGGTCGATTCTATTCAAAATTAGTATGTGGGGGTTTTGGGGGTTGGACATCACGATTTCTTTGCCAGAATTCATTAATTCAAAATAGCGGCTCCAATATGAGTTTTGTGGTTATATCCCCATTCCAATACAAATGGGTATGTGAGGGTTTTTGGGGTAAAAGATTATGATTTTTTGGTCAGAATCTACGAATTCAAGATGGCGGCTCCAAGAAGACTACGTGTTTCGTTATCATGGTCGGATTCCATTCAAAATTGGTATGTGGATTTTTTGGGGTCATAGATTATCAATTTTTGTCAGAATTCAATAGAATGGCGGATTTCATGAATTACTAAAAAGAAATAAATAAAAATTATTGAGAAAAAAATTAAGACAAGCTTTCATACAAACCCACTAAAAAGGAAAAAATAATTTCTCTGTTTGACCTAGATTATTCTGTGAGTAACAGGTTCAAGATCTTGCCACGCAAGAATACCTATTTTATATTCGCGGCAAGCTTTTGAATCTGTTAGTCATTGAATAACCTAGGTCAAACAATTGAAGAAAATAATTTTTTGTATAAAAGCTTGTCTTATTTTTTTTTTCATTCACATAATCCGTCATCTTATTGAATTCTGACAAAAATTGATAATCTACGACCCCGAAAAACCCACATACCAATTTTGAATGGAATCGGGCCATAATAACAAAACACATCGCCTTCATGAAGCCGCCATCTTGAATTCATGAATTTCGACTAAGGAATCATAATGTCTGACTCCAAATGCTCCCACACACCAATTTTGAATGGAATCGGACTAGAATCACAAAAGTCTCCGCCATCTTGGATTCATGAATTCTGGCAAAGAGATCATAATGTCCCATCCCAAAAATCCCCACATACTAATTTTGACTAGAATCGAACTATAATCACAAAACTCGTCCGCCCTTTTTTTTTTTTTGCAAAAATTATATAATGCATTGTCACCGGAATTATGAACACCTGCCAAATTTCACGTTATACGGACAACTAGAAGTAGGTCAAAATTCACTTACAAGATTTGAACTAACATACATATTATGAGAAATGAAATAAATGCTTTTGAAAACACTTCATTCTGTTACTCGATCGGCCAGGTTTTCTGCAGCCAGCTGTCAGACATGAGAAATTATTTTTTTGGTACGAATACTCGCCCTTTAACAAATCATTTTTCAATTTCGATAGAAAAATTAAAAAAAAAAGCTGCCCGAGGTGGGGTTTGAACCCACGCTCACCCACGCTACCTTTCGTGAACCAGCACCTTAGACCACTGGACCACACGGAAGTTAATTTGTGATGAAACTATTACTAGTCTACTCGACAAGTTGAAAATGGTCTAAAATAGAGATACTGCTCTTAAAATTATGTGTGATAGCTCATTGGATCCGGAATAACGCCTAGAAAAATGTGCCAAAAGCGTGTATTAGCACATAAAAAATTGCAAAAGTTATAAACAATTGAAGATGAAACAAAACTGGCATTTCGTTTTTTGTCAATATTTCATAAACTATTAATATTTAAGAAATGTCGAAAAAAAATTCTGAAAGAGGAGCAAATATCCAATAAAAAACCCTAGCTCCCGGAACTCTATCTCCATTATTTATAATTTTAATTTAAAGCTGAAAATGGGTCTCCGAGCGACATTTTTAGGTTGCGCGCGCGGCGTCAAAAGCGAGTACGACACATTAATTAATTTATTTAAGGTATTAAATTTTTTTTTATTTGAAAAAATTATGGTGTATTCGAAACACTATAAATAATTTATTCCCGTTGGAAATTTTACTTAAAATTGATTTTTCAACAAGTTAAACGATTGTTAACTGACAACATTTTCTCGAACTTCTGTCTTAATTGTAAATGAAAAAAAATGTTTAAATAATTGTCGTAAAAATGTTTCGCTTCGTAGAGCCTTTCTTATATACATACTCAACAAGAGCATGCCATAAAAGTTGAAAAAATATTCATACTTTGTTTATAATAATTTTTGTACTTGAACAAAAACAAAAAAATCCAAGTAATGTTAAAAAAAAATTTTTTTTCTTCATCATCATGTTATCGTTTTTTTATTGATACAAGATATAAATTGATTCGCAAAAAAAAAACCGCCATTTGTTGATACAATTTTTACAAACAAATTGATTATTTCAATATTTTTGAGAATTTTTTTTTCACAACTTCATTATATTACAAATATTATGATTTTTGAAAAAAAAAATTTCCTTAATAACAATTTTTAATTGTTTATAATAGTTTTTTTTATATTTCTATTGTTTAAATAATTAGTTGGGAATTATTTTTTTTCTAAAAATCATACTTGACAGTCCTCTATAAAGTTACAAAATTTTTTTTTTTTATCCACAATTCCATTGTTTATTAACTTATCAATTTGTTATAAACAAATTTTTAACTTCGTTAGATTTTTTTTTAAATTAAAATTTAAAAATTTAAAAAAAAAAAAAATTGGTAAGTTATTAAACAATATAATTGTTGATAATTTTTTTTTGTTTCTTTATAGAGGACTGTCAATTATGATTTTTAGAGGAAAAATCATTTCTTAACTAATTATTTAAAAATAAAAAAAAAAAAATTAAAAATTAAAAATTTTTTGGAAATTTTTTTTTAAATCATAAATTTGTGATATAATGAAGTTGTGAGAAAATTTTTTTCAAAAATATTGAAATAATCAATTTGTTTATAAAAAATTTATCAACAAATCGGATTTTTTTTTTTGCAAATCATTTTATATCTTGTATTGATAAAAAAACGATAATATGATGATAAAGAAAAAAAAAAATTTAACAACATTACTTGGATTTTTTAGTTTTTGTTCAAGTACAAAAATTATTATAAACAAAGTATGAATATTTTTTCAAGTTTTATGGCGTGATCTTGTTGAGTATATATATATATGAAAGGCTCTACGAAGCGAAAAATTTTTACGATAATTATTTAAACATTTTTTTTCATTTACAATCAAGACAGAAGTTCGAGAAAATGTTGTTAGTTAACAATCATTTAACTTGTTGAAAAATCAACTTTAAGTAAAATTTCCAACGGATATGAATTATTTATAGTGTTTCAAATACACCATGATTTTGTCAAATTCAAAAAAAGTATTTAATACCTTAAATAAATTAATTAATGTGTCGTACTTGCTTTTGACGCCGCGCGCGCAACCTAAAAATGTCGCTCGTAGACCCATTTTCAGCGTTAAATTAAAATTATAAATAATGGAGATAGCGTTCTGGGAGTTCGGAGTTTTTTATTGGGAATTTCCTCTTCTTTCAGATATTTTTTTTGAGATTTCTTAAATATCAACAGTTCATGAAATATTGGCAAAAAACGAAATGCCACTTTTTTTTCATCTTCAATTGTTTATAACTTTTTCAATTTTTTATGTACTAATACACGCTTCTGGCACATTTTTCTAGGTGTTATTCCAGATCCAATGAGCTATCACACATAATTTTGAGTCTATTTTAGACCATTTTCAACTTGTCGAGTATACTATACCAATCTGTTGCTACATTGGTATGGTTGCTTTTTTCGAAAAATGCCATAAAAAACTTATACACCACTTTTGCCCACTTTTGTTTGCTGTGCCAACATTTTAAAAACATTTCCTTCTATTACTCCATTGGCCAGGTTTTCTGCAGCCCGCTCTTAGCACACAGGGCGATACAAAAAACGGTCACAATATTTTCGAAAAGATACAAAAAAATACAATAATCAACTTTCGGACCGTTTCTTATTATCACCCAATTGACCTACAAAAATTTTTATTAGTGAAAATACCTAAATCCATTAATAATCTTCTTTTCTAGATAGTTTACTGAAATTTGTTTTTGTAATCCCCATTACAGACGATCACATTTTTGGGCGAGTAATTACCGAAATGATAATTATATCAACTAATGTTCAAATTCTTAATCATTAGGAGAGTAATTTGAATTTATTTCTATTGTATATTAGCGTAAGAGGAATAGAATGAGTGGAAATTCAGTTCCATTATGATTTTTGCGGCATAATCAACCGACTTCGAAAAAATATAATTAAACAAACATAGGCAAAGTTGGTGTAAAATAATAAATCTCCGCCTATGGTCGGCATGTTCGATAAAGCTGCAAATCCTATTATGTTTATCATCTCGTTATCACTCCATCCAACTGAGAATGGGGGTGTTCCGACTTCTTTCTGATTTCCCTTTTTTTCTACAGGGTATTCAGCATGATCGTAGTCACCGAGGACACCTTGAACAACGGAATACCGTTCGTATGCCACAGTTTCGTGTGCGAATCCAGAGACCAAGCGAGGAAAATCACTTTCGCCTTGGCGGCTGCTTTCCAGGACTACGGAAGAAAGGTGAAATCGGAAGCCGGTAGCGGGGAGAGGTACGTCAAGAAGTTCGCGATCGACTTGAGGACCCCCGAAGAACAGGCGGAAGCTTCGGATGGAGAAACAGAGGCCTAGGGGGCGCCAAAAACATGAATTTCTATTTTAATACGAAGTGTTTGTGGAATGGTAACAAAGCCATTATGCGTTTGGTATCGGAAAGTTGTTAGTAACTGATCGATTCTTTTTTGTTTGATGGGACGAATCTTATTACTTAGTTTCCACCTACTTCCACATTTTCAAACTTATAATTCAGTATTCTTACACTTTGAAATGGTGCGGAATCAAGATGGCGAGATCGAAATGGTGCACAAATTTTGTCGTTTTTCGACTCAAAATCAATTCGTGGAGGTTTTGGGGTTGCATATCACAATTGTTTCATCGGTATTTGGAAATTCTAAGATAACGACACCAGATGGCAGCCAATTTTCATCAATAATGTTCCATTTCGACAACCAAGGGAGGCGACGAAATAAATGTTGCTCCCATATCTATCTACAAAGCTAATTTTTAGTTTAATAATTGTTGTTACAATGTGATTCATGAAAGTCAAGCTTTAAACGAAAGCGTTGCCATCAAAGGTCTACCACCCACAGGTGTTGAAAATACAAACTTGTTTGACTCATTTCTACAAGGCTGAATTTTGTTTTCTCTCCATTAGTTTGTTTAATACAGCGACCAAAAAATTTAGTCTACTGAAAATCAGATGTTGTTAAAGCCTTGGTAGACTCACTGAAAGATGTCTCGACCGTTCCCATGAAATGTCGGTAAATTCTCCAAACATCAAAGGCGCGAGGCTTGACTAGCGCGAGGGGGCCTGTCGACAGTGTTGGCTACGACGGGAGATCGGAGACTTCGGAGAGAGAGAGAGGAAAAGCTTTATATGAGGAAAAGGATGTCATTTGTGACCACAAATAAATAATAATTATACGATGCTGCACATGCTATCCGTTCTAAACTGAATAACTATTGCACTGGACAATGCATTCCTTCCTAGGCTCGCGTACCAACCTCCAGCCACTGGTAGACGACTAGTCGGTCAAATTATATACGTCGTGAGACCGATCAAGTTCGAGATTCCAACCCCACTTCTGTGCTCCAAGCACAATCCTCCAAGCCAAGCTCGTGAAGACACCGGCTTTAGCCACCTTGCACTGAAAGTAGACGACGCTTATTCAACAATAAGTTAAATGAACTGCTTGTAGAAAAAAAATAGCTTTGTAGATTTTCAATTGATGGCGGTAAATGCAATAATTCAGAGCGTCTTGTAACGGATCGGCGCAGCAGCTGAGGTCGGGAGATCGTGCATTCCGTTGAATCTACTAAGGCTTTAACATCAGATTTCCAGTAGACTAAATTTTCTGGTCATTTTATTAAATAAACTAACGGAGAAAAAAAAATCAGTCTTGTAGAAATGAGTCAAACAAGTTTGTATTTTCAACACCTTATGTGGGTGGTAGACCTTTGACAACAACGCTTTCGACGCAGTAGACTATGATTTTGTTCACTTGTGATATCAACACAACAAAAAAAAGGAAAAATCAGCTTTGTAGAAATGATGGCAGCCGACTGTCGCCTCCTCCCTTTTTTTAATGTTGCTGATACTGCGGATGGTAAAATTGTTATCAACATTTGAAAATTTCCAGTTGGTGAGATTATGCTATACGAATTTCGTCAAGCATGGTTCGATAAATATTGAATCGAAGGTTTT
The DNA here is from genome assembly GCA_018342105.1 of Gonioctena quinquepunctata. NCBI lineage: Eukaryota > Metazoa > Arthropoda > Insecta > Coleoptera > Chrysomelidae > Gonioctena > Gonioctena quinquepunctata. The sequence goes on from JAFIRS010000334.1 coordinate 559,728, forward strand.
TGGTTATGGTAAAGAATTTGGAATACGTACGTGGAATTTCTCGGCCGACAAAAATATAATTTCTTCTAACAGGTTTATTGTTTTGACGATAACGCACGACGATCGATAAATACAACTCGAAAACGTGAATGTTGATCATGTCATAAAAAAACACCCCGTGAAAATATCTTGGATTTTGTCAACTCAATTATGAATTGTTGCCATTATAATTATTTTTTCCCAAGAAACAATACCGGAAAATGGTATCTCATTAACAATAAGCAATTATTAAAAATTAATAAAAATAAATTATTCCACAAATATAATGAATATTGTTTCTAAGTCTCACTTTGAACATTGATATAATATATTTGTTAGATTTTTGAATGGATTGGTGAATTATTATAAATTATTACACCATTATGTGGAATGAATCTTTTTCCAATTTCTGATCTTGCTCTACTGGGACGTATCTCCTGAAACTGCCTTGTGTAAAAAAAAATAGAACAACAACCAGAACCTCCTAATGAATGGCCTTACTTAATTTAGTTTCACCATGATCACAATATTCTCTCATTTGTTTTTAAATACAAAGAATCGTTATACGTCATAAATTTAGTTGTTGTTTACCATCAATTTTTCTATAAAGATAGAAATTAGATTTATTTGTGATTTTTGGCATGTCAGTGCTTCTTTCATTATTTGTTAATACTGTTGACATATTGTTTTACAAAACTCAAAATGCTCATTGGTGAAAAGGGAAACATTCTCAATGGAATATTGAATAGAAAGATTTTTCTGTGAAATGAAAGAGGAAATCAGTATATTTTGGAAATAAATCAAATCGTTTGTACTTTAATTGTGAGTTGTATCGCTTCCAAGCCTTTTTAATCTCGAACAGTATTTTATTGCATTTTTTTCCCATTATATAAACACTGGAAAAGATTTTTCCTTTGAATTTTTTACTATTAAAAAAATGTTATACCTACCAAAACTTCGCTGTTTCGTGGTTCCCGAAGTTTGGAGAATTTGCCAAAAAAAATTTTTTAAATTTTTTTCAAAAAACCACAGAAATTCGTAATAAAATGGCATTATACACTGGTCATTCACGGGTTACATTACCACAGCCTGTATATTAAAACATAGTTTTAAAACGAATTTGAAGGACTATCATTAACCTTTTATTATTTTCTTTGTATGTAATTTTAAAATAAATATTGGTATTTCAACTTGAGATTGTGTCCTTTGGGGTGTAGATGATGAAGGGACAAAAAAGGAAATTTCCTAATTACATATAAGCCAGCGTTTCGTTTAATTAGCACTTAAACTTCATAAGGGCCTATAAGAGCGCAATATGTATAAAAACCAAAACAGAGAAAATTTTGGAAGAGTGACACTTCATCATGTAATATTTTGTTGGTTTACGAAATTATCAATTGTATAGCTGAACAATGGTGAAAAACTGATTATTGAAATACGAGACATAACAGCTAGAATAACATTACGATATTTAAATAATTAAAATATTAAAAATGTTAAAACGTGCTCAGTAGCAATAATCATAAATTCATGACATATTTGATTCTTTTCTTTCTTTCTTTCTTTCTTCTTTTTTACCAAATATGACATGAATTTATGATTATTGCTACTAAGCACGTTTTAACATTTTTAATATTTTAAGTATTTCAATATCGTAATGTTATTCTAGCTATTCTGTTATGTCTCTTATTTGGATAAGTTTGTTCTGCTATAGAGTGTACAATTGATAATTTCGTATCCAACAAAATGTTACATAATGAAGTGTATCACTCCCAACATTTTCTCTGTTTCAGTTTTACATATTCCGCTCTTATAGGCCCTGATGAAGTTTAAGCGCTAATTAAACGAAACGTTGGCTGATAATAGGGAAGTTTCCTTTTTTCTTCTCAACCGATAATCCCTTCATATAAATATTAGAAATTTTTATGTAATAGACTAAGATCCTTGTTAAAAACATTTAATTGTAGAGTCAATAAAAAAGTTATTTTTATATTTCTCGTGCAAATTTTTTAGAAGTATTTTCAATTGAGACAATAGTTTTCTATTCATTTCATGTTTGGCATATAAGATTGATGGGCGAGGGGGGTGAAAATGGAAATAAGTTGTATCACCAATTGATTGAAAGGTTGTTTATTCTGATTCAGAAATTTTTAATGAATGCACTCGAAATATCCAGAAATGTTATTTTTGGAATTAGGAATGGCTTATCATTCTACAAACAATGTATTTATCGATGTTTTTTTTCAAGTGGTTCTTCCATCTTGCATTCCAGAGATAGATCTTATTTATCCTTGGAACTATTTTCTAGTTTGCTTGTCAATCACCAATTAATACTTTGGTGATTTCTATTTTCTTGCAATTATGCGATTTTTGTTATTGAATTATGTTATATGTTAAAAAATTTAAAATAAAACTATCTTCTACAGTTTTTTTGTTATTTATTTGTAAATTATGAACAGAAATTCAGGAAAGGTGTCAAGTGTCGTCTGAAACACACGCTTTGTATTATTTTCACTATGTATTTAAAAAAATATGGTAACTAAATTTTCAAACTCCGAAACTTGGATTTTGTAAACAAGACCGGTCTGGAAGCCACATTTTTCCGATGAATGGAACCATTTGACGCAGAATATAAATTATATATGTCAATATCTCAGCATAAGAAACTATTTGACCTGACATTAGTTTTTAATGTCACCGACATATCAAAATAACAGAAGGCCAAGGTTCCTTGGGAACTCCACATGTTATAAATGTTCTTTTACTCGAGACATTATCTAAGGTTGAAGTTTGTTCTCTTCCAGAAAGATAACTTTCGCAAAATTCGAGGCATTTTCCACGAATACCATATACTGATAATTTTGTCACAAATTTTTCATGGAAAACAGTATCCAGAAAATTAGACATTATATGAAGCAATATATGCTAAAGAAGCCATGCCAAAGAAGCCTCATAAATGTGGCTTCAAATTTTTTGTGATGTCAGGCAATTCGGGGTTCGCTTATAAATTCGAAATTTAAACTGGTCAACAGAAATATAATCAACCTGATGATGAACCCAACCTTGGAGTTACTTCCAATTTGGTTCTATGCAGCTAATGGTATATTTGGCCAAAGAGGGAATTCTTTCTCTGGGCACAATACGACGAAACAGAATACCAAATGAAGAATGTCACTGGGTCTGTTAAATGACTTGAAACTTCATTACCGTGTAGCCTTAATGTTTAGAAATACACCTGTTTTTGTTTCATTTCAATCAAGCGAGTAGTGTTGAAGTTACGACAATTTTAGTTTCCGTTCTATTCAAGTATTTCGGGCGAGCGCGCCATGCCTGCATGACGTCATTTTACAACGCAACGTTCTCACCGTACACTCAATCATTGCATTGCTATCGGATGTTCGACCACAATAACGTTTTTAACTTGAGTTTTTAAGTGAATCATTATTACAATAGTGTTATAGTCCATCCAATATCAATTGCAGAAGCTGTTCCTATAGGGAGCAAATAAAAACTCACTTCGCTAACACGAGCGTATATGCGAAGAAACGGAACGAAAAATAATCTGTACTACTCGTAAACATTCGCCGTCGGCAAACGGTAGATCAAAAGAGCCGATAGTCAACGTGGACCTGAGTGACTGCTGTCTATTCACAAACCGATTCGTCTGGGCCAATCTAGTCCGACATCATTGCTCGCAGGTGTGGCTATACGATGGGAGGTCATAAATCACGCGTTATATTTGTGTTTTAATAGCTCTGAAAGATTAAAAACCAGTAGCGTCTGTGAATATTCTAGTTTTGTAGGATATTCTAGTTTTTTTTTCTTAATGTATTTGTATAAATAAAAGCTTGTCTTTAATTTTTTTTCATTTTTCATTATTTATGAAGTATTTTTAAAATCTTAAAATATCTAAATAAAATTAGTTATCTCCGCCACTGCTGCTCACAGGATTTCGCCGCAAGACTTTTCTATGCTTCTGCAATTGATATTGGGAGAACTATATAAGTATAATATTAGATATGGATGACGGTTTTGAATAAGGACAATCTGATAACTTGCCTGAAATAGACGGGTTAATGGTTGCCCACTATTTATCGAATAACTCCGATTTCTTGGCCGCCGAGATGCGAGGAGTAGAAATGCAAAAGTAAGTATTACTTATTAACATTTTACATTTTATCATAAATCTTTTGATCCCTATAAGTACATATTTCTCATTACTAGTGTTTTATAATTGTACGTCATACGTCATATTGATACTCTGAACATCTTACTTGACATTAAGTTCCTGAGAAGGAAGAATGCGTAGGTATTTGTAACATGGTGGGAACTATTAAAAACAATACTGTGTTATTGGATCATGACTTACATTTTGTATTTTTTTTATATATAATGTAACAAAAAATTAACATAGTAAACCAAACCTGAACATTATGTACAAGGTACAAAACTTTTTGAAATTTGAACCCATTAAATATTTTTTTCATAAGTAGGTTATTATTAGGATGCACGCGACTACACCTATTGAATATTATTAAGCTAAGATGAAAAACCTCTCATATTAATTTCCTCTTTAATGTGATCGTGGATAAGTGCATTTTTATGTATTTTATTTTTTATATATTAGATCAACTTACGTTTATTCTATTTTAGATCGGCTAGAAACAGCTTCGGCGACGACGCTATTGGATATGCAAAAGTTAAAAGAGATATTTGTACAGTAAAATGCCGAATCACCACAGAACATCATGATTTGCATCCATTTCTTTCGACTTTTAGGTTCGAAAGCAACAATAAAAAACCACTTTTCGGGTGCATTAGTAGTTTTATTTAAACACTTTGGCAGAATACTCGATTTTCTAGTTTCTGGATTCGACATTTTTATTAATTTTCGACGCAAACTCGGAAGCAGAGCACGCACTGACCGACCGTTGTAAAGTGACGTCACAGCGGCCGATGACTCTGCGTCGTCGCACGCCTGCTAAACAATTAAATATCTCGGAAACTATAAGACGTATCAAAAAAATATTTTCACGGTATTTTTTCATTTTTAATAGAGTTCAAAAGTTGGTGATATTCTTCATTGCAAATTGCCCATGGAAGCTGCTATGAAGAAAGCGGATCGTGGGACAAGCCACAAGTTGGTTGCTTCAGAGGACGGTGTTTTCATTTCTACTGCTGTGTGGAAAGATAATAAATATGTGACTTTAATGGCATCCTTTGCAGGAAAAAACCTACCTCGAAAGTGAGACGAATTAAAAAAGAAAACAAAAAAGGGTCCAATGAAGCACCTGCCGCCGATGGAAGTTCGTACTGACCAATGAGGTGCAAGTTTCCAAAATATAAAGGTTTTACGCACATCAAATGCAAAAAATGCGGTGCAGATCTTTGTTTGAATAAGAAAAACAACTGTTTTGAAAACTTTTACATGTGAGTTTTTTTAACCGACGAAACCAAAAAGGAGGAGGTTCTCTAGTCGACGCGTATATTTAATTTTGTGAAAATAAAGTAAGAAACGCGATTTTTCCCGGATTAAGACCAATGCAAAGTACAGTATTCATGATATTTGGGATTAAAATAAAAGGCATGCAAGGCTTATAATAATGTTTGGAATATTTTTTTTACAAAAGCCTGTGGCGCTAGTTCTCTCCATAGCACCCTACATGTTCGGCATTGGCTTCCGCCTAATTTTTGTTTTTTTAATAGTCATTGGCAATGTATACCGGACGGAAGCTTATGATTCCAAAATCGCCGGCGCAACATTTTGTAGCCACGGATTTTGTTCGGCGATGCGATTTCTGTGATGTGGAACACATATTTATGGAATTTAAGATATATGAGCGGTAAGTTGTGATTCATGAAAAAAGTGTTATGGCCTGCCGGTCTATGAGGAAAAACACCATAAATAATGCTCGAATTATATAGTTTGAGTATTTTATTATTTAGTCAATCAGGTCCAGGAGAAGAATCATTTTTCAAATTGTTAATGAGGATAAGGATTTTATATTCTGAAAATGGTTCCAAAAAAAAATAATTACCTTTTATGTATGATTTTCGAAAAAAAAAAATATTCTACGGATGTCATTACCGTTACATATATTCGATTTTCATTTCACTTTCAGGTCATTTTGGATCTCCATTTAAGTAGTTTTTTTGACATTTTTTATTGACTCGACCGATACTTGATGAAAATCCACATTAAAGCAAACAAAAGACACTTACAAATGATTTTCGCCAAATTGGGTTTAGAAAACCACGACACGCGTCTCTATACAACAGCTTCTTCAGGAGGAGATAATACGGTCGTAGTTTTGTATACCCAATTTAGTGAAAATCATTTAGTGACGAGTATTTTCTTTGTTTTAACTTATGAAGCTTCTTATCTGGGAAAATAATGGGAATCAATAGCTAAAAAAATAGTTGTACTTCGAAGAATTATTAATCACATTTTTCAGGAAGTTATTCCACAGCAACTGAATTCAAGTAACCAATTGATAACTAACTATATAATGAAAGAAGGGAATTTTGTGGCATAGTGGACAAATTATCAAATTAAAGAAAAAAAGCATCCTCAAGTGGGAGTCGAACCCACGACCTTATGATCTCTAGCCATACGCTCTAACCAACTGAGCCATTCGAGGACATAGGAATTAACACACACTCGTGAATCCTTTCCTTCCATAATTTAATGTTCATGTTAGAAATGAATCGAAGATCAAACGTACTTATTTTTTATTTTATATTTTTTCTTTAATTTAATAATTTGTCCACTATGCCACAAAATTCCCTTCTTTCATGTATTTCTTTCGGACACAATATTTCCACTTTTAACTATATAATGTTTTTATTGTGAATATATCAGCATATTTTTTAGGATTTTTTTCGAAAATAAATTCAATAATTAGAAAATATCTTTCCAATATTTTTTTTTGTTCGAGCTTTTTTAATATGATTGGGTAATTATTTTATTATACCTAATAACTTTCTTGAATTATGTATATACTTTATACAAATTTTGCCTTCTGAAATTCCATTATTTGACCCATGTTAATAGTTTTGTATTTTTATATATACTCTGTTTCCTAATTGAGAGAGTAATAAATCATTATTGAACTGTGAAATAGAGTCGTCTTCGCCGTATTCCATAGGCGTACGAGGTTAAATCTAAAGTTGATGTCATTGGATAGATGCTTATGAAAAACTAAGATAGGAATGTGCAAGTAGATATAGGACAACATGAATGAAACATATCTGGAATTTTCCGGAGAACCCAAAAATGCAATACTATACTGGGTGTCCCATTAAAAAAGAACAAAAGTTTATATCATAACTTTTTAAAGCGACGTTCAATTGTTTTTCTATTTACATTTCCTGCAGGTTCAGAAAAATGCTACAACTTTCCTAATTTAACCATTTTTCTAGCTCTTTAAATGAAGAGGATATCTATTGGTCCAAATATAACCAATAACCCTGTAAAGTTGGTTCAAAGATATTTCGTACCAGCTTAGTGACTGTTAATATGAATAGCAATGGACAACGCTTAAGTATGCTGTGTAATTTCCAGTTCCAGGTACAATAAAATAATATTATGTAGATATAAATCCATCCCTGCGATAAGAGAATATGGTGGGATTTATTTCACAAATCGAGGGTTTTTCTGAGAATACGATTATAAGCTTAGGTAGGTTTAAAAATTTAGTTATTTTCCGGCAGTTGTTGGAAAATTTCGTTCTTGAAAATGGCTAGTGTTTCTCAATTCGTTGCTGAGAAACGGATTAGTAAAAGTACGCTTTCTAATAATGAGAAAATTATTATTTTCAATGTGTTTAACGCTGTTCGCCATCAAAACTCAACATTCCGAGTTACAAAAATGGTTTAAATGTGTTCGAATATGACTGGAGTCGGACAGTCAACAATATACCGACTTGTGCAGGCCGATAAACGCGGCCCCATCAAGTCACCAAAGAAAAGTACGGGAAAAAAGAAACTGTAATAAATGAGGATGAAAAGACTGCCATCATAAGAATATAGACCAGGGTCGATAATTTTTTAAACCAAAAAAATTATAGTAGGATGAAACCCATTGGAAAAGGAAGAGAATATAACAAAAATGAAAAGAAAAATAATTTACGGGTGATCTGAGGACGGGAAGTGGAAGGGGGTGAGTTTTAAGGGTAAAAAACGGTTTATTTCGATTTCCGGCAGAACTACAAGTCCTATGGAAAAAAGTTAAATGGCAAAGTTGTAGGCAATAAAAATATCTACAACTTTGGTATCCACACTTTTTTCACATAACCTCAAAATTTATGTAAAAAATTCAAATAACCAAGTTTTTGGTTTTTTATTTTTATCTTTTACAAAAAAACTTTTTTATTCACGAAATTCGGTGAAACCTTACCTTTTCATGTCCCAAACACACTGTAATTTTTTTTATTTAAAATATTAATTTTTTCACCTTATTTTGACTTAATATCGAAAAAGCACCCTAATTTTCAATCGAAAATTCTCCCGTCAAAATATCAGCTTTTAAAAAAAAGTCGGTGGTCTTTTTGTTCGTTGAAATTTCTACTTTCTGGTGGTATAAAAAAAATTCACATTACTATGGTAAATGTTCTCACAAAATGCAAAGAAATAACAGGTAGTAAGGCCCAGACCCTCCTACCCCCTTCCCCACTTCTCTATGAAATACCTTTTGATGGGCTAAAATTTCTCGTAGGTCACTCAGGTATATAAGTTATCTTAAAATAGCAATAAATAGGCATCTACGCATATAATTTAAAGATTCTACAACTTTCTCAAAATTGATTTGTTGAAATTATAAACAGGATGTTCATAAAATCAGATGTGGAATCATCTGCGACTGAAAGATAAACTTTAGTCACTATCTTCCATCGTCAAGATAACCTCTTGTGGGGTATTCATGTTGAAGGGAAACATTCTCAATTGAATATTGATAGAAAGATTTTTCTGTGAATTGAAAAATCCACGATTAAAATGAAGTTTTTAATCGTGGATTTTTCAATTCACAGAAAAATCTTTCTATCAATATTCAATTGAGAATGTTTCCCTTTTCTCAAAATATTGTAGATGTATTATTAAATATTAACTTTGCATTTTCTGAGAACATTTACCATAGTAATATTTTTTTTTTCATACCATCAGAAAGTAGAGATTTCAACGAACCGAGATTTCACGGGTGTGAAGTTATCCACAACCACAAAATACACTGAGAAAAATGTAACTCGGATCTGTTTCTCGTTAAAATGACAATGGAAGGCTTATTTCAGTAAACATCGAATTCTGTAGGTTGATAAATGTAAGAAATTATATTTAGAATGCGTTGTCCCCGGGGACGGGGGTGTAATCGGGGTGGAAATGTTAAAAAAATTAAATATACATGCAAACGGCACTGTAGAGTATTTTAGTTTGCAGAATCAAATACAGGAGATTGAGATACATAGCACCTGATATATGAAATCATTTGTCGCCCCGTCGGAGGGTAAGTTTTGGGGGTGAGAATTTTAAAAAATCAATATTTAGTTTAAACGACGCTGTAGAGTTTTCTGGTATGCAAAATCAAATTCAGGGGGTCGAAATACATACACTGATATATGAAATCATTTGTCGCCCCGTCGGAGGGTAAGTTTTGGGGGTGAGAATTTTAAAACAAATCAATATTTAGTTTAAACGACGCTGTAGAGTTTTCTGGTATGCAAAATCAAATTCAGGGGGTCGAAATACATACCATCTGATATATGAAATCATTTGTCGCCCCGTCAGAGGGTGAGTTTTGGGGGTGGAAATGTTGAAAAAAATCAATATTCAGTTTAAACGACGGTGTAGAGTTTTCTAGTATGCAAAATCAAATTCAGGAGGTCGAACTACATTCGACCTGATATATGAAATCATTTGTCGCCCCGTCGGAGGGTGAGTTTTGGGGGTGAGAATATTGAAAAAAATAAATATTCAGTTTAAACGACGATGTAGAGTTTTCTAGTATGCAAAATCAAATTCAGGAGGTCGAAATACATACCACCTGATATATGAAATCATTTGTCGCCCCGTCGGAGGGTGAGTTTAAAGTGAAAATAAACCAAATTTGGCCCGGGGGGAATTTAAAAATTTTTTTTTCAATATTTCTACCCCCAAAACTCACCCTCCGACGGGGCGACAAATGATTTCATATATCAGGTAGTATGTATTTCGACCTCTTGAATTTGATTTTGTATACCAGAAAACTCCACAGCGTCGTTTAAACTAAATATTGATTTTTCCAATATTCTCACCCCAAACTACCTCCGACGGGACAAATGATTTCATATCAGGTGGAATGTATTTCGACCTCCTGAATGATTTTGCATACTAGAACTGAATATCTACACCGTCGTTTAAACTCAATATTGATCACCCCCAATATTTCACCTCAAAACTCCTCCGACGAGGCGACAAATGATTTCATATATCAGGTGGAATATATTTCGACCTCCTGAATTTGATTTTGCATACTAGAAAACTCTACACCGTCGTTTCAAACTGAGTATTGATTTTTTCCAATATTCTCACCCCCAAAACTCACCCTCCACCGGGACGACAAATGATTTCATATATCAGGTGGGATGTATTTCGACCTCCTGAATTTGATTTTGCACACTAGAAAGCTCTACACCGTCGTTTAAACTGAATATTGATTTTTTTCAATATTCTCACCCCCAAAACTCACCCTCCGACGGGGCGACAAATGATTTCATATACCAGGTAGAATGTATTTCAACCTCCTGAATTTGATTTTGCATACTAGAAAACTCTACACCGTCGTTTAAACTGAATATTGATTTTTTTCAATATTCTCACCCCCAAAACTCACCCTCCGACGGGGCGACAAATGATTTCATATATCAGGTGCTATGTATTTTGACCTCCGGAATTTGATTCTGCATACTAGAAAACTCTACACTGCTGTTTAATTTGAATTTTGATTTTTACAACATTTCCACCCCCAAAACTCACCCTCCGACGGGGCGACAAATGATTCCATATATCAGGTGCTATGTATCTCAATCTCCTATATTTGATTCTGCAAAGTATAATACTCTACAGTGCCGTTTGCATGTATATTTAATTTTTTTAACATTTCCACCTTGATTACACCCCCGTCCCCGGGGACAACGCATTCTAAATATAATTTCTCACATTTATCAACCTGCAGAATTCGATCGTTTACTGAAATAAGCCCTCCATTGTCATTTTAACGAGAAACAGATCCGAGTTACATTTTTCTCAGTGTATTTTGTGGTTGTGGATAACTTCACACCCGTGAGATTTCAACCACCGAGCTTTTTAAAAAGCTGATATTTTGACGGGAGAATTTTTGATTGAAAATTAGGGTGCTTTTTCGATATTAAGTCAAAATAAGGCGAAAAAATAAATATTTTAAATCAAAAAAATTACAAGTTTTCACCAAATTTCGTGAAATATTTTTTTTTTTGGGAAAGATAAAAATAAAAAACCAAAAACTTGGTTATTTGAATTTTTTACATACATTTTGAAGTTATGTGAAAAAGTGTGAATACAAAAGTTGTAGATCTTTTTATTACCTACAACTTTGCCATTTAACTTTTTCCATAGGACTTCTTGTAGTTTTGCCGGAAATCGAGATTAACCGTTTTTTACCCTTAAAAACTCCCCCCTTCCACTTCCCGACCTCAGATCGCCCGTAAATTATTTTTCCTTCCATTTTTGTTATATTCTCTTTCTTTTCCAATGGGTTTCATTCTACTACCTAGTCTACTACCCTGGTCTAATAATACACTCGTTTTACTTATACCTACCTTGAACAATATAATGTCTGAAATGAAAAAGGATGATTTTATTCCACACATGAGTAGGAAGAAAGTGTGGAAAACTTTTAAGGAAATGTACTTCTTAAATAACTGAAATAAGGAATTTTTAAAAACTATCATTGCAAGTTTACAATACAACCTTCAAGTTGTCTTGTTTAATGGGTTCTGTCATTGCAAATTTAAATTTTATCACTCTCTCACATTAGAAAATTAATTTTGTTGCTTTATTTATCAATCGCTGCTAAGCCTCTCTGTTTCTGACTACAAAATTACTATTCAGTTAATAAATATCCAACGTGGAAAGAATATGGGCGTTTTGAATTAGGTTTGAACATGAGTATTACAATAAATATGATTGCTCCACTTAATAATTTTATTAATGGAACATATACATTATTTTTTTTGTCAATTATTAGAACTAAATATTATTCAACTTTTTCCCATTAAAGTTGATGATATTTTTCGTTTACAAATCGTATAAACGTTTTTTGTGAACTTTTATTTAGTTTCACCTGTCCCGGTGTGTGGCTGTAATCAAATCTTGCAAGTTAAAATTGACCTACTTCTAGTTGCCCGATTAACATGAATTTTGGCAGGTGTCCATAGTTCCCGTGGCAATGCATTATGGAATTTTTGTTAGGGAAAAAAACAAAATGGCGGCTCTACGATGGCGGACGAGATTTGTGTTTATGGTCCGATTCGACTCAAAATTGGTATGTGGGGGTTTTGGGGTCGAAGATTGTGAATTCAGTCAAACATTATTGATTTTTTGTCAGAATTCATAAATTGAAGATGGCAGCTCCAGGATGGCGGACTAGTTAATCTTTAGATGGTCTCCTCATTGAAGAACTAGATAGCTCAAAACTCACAGCAAAAAGGCCTCATAATAATGATGCTCCAACAAAAAATGCATAGATCAAGGCGTACTTACTAAAAAGCACAAACTAAAATAAGTGATTGAAAAAAACTTTTTAAAGGCAAGTTTTTATTCAAATGCGATAAAAAGTAAATAATAATTGCTTTGGATGTGCGACGTAGGTTATTCCGTGAATTATAGATTCGAAAGCTTGTCGCGCAATACTTTCAGTTCGAATACGAAAGCGACAAACTTTTGAATCTATAACTCACGGAATAAGCTACGTCGCACATCCAAAGCAATTATTTTTTACATTTTAGCGCATTTGAATAAAAGCTTGTCTTCAAAAAGGTTTCTTTTATTATTTTTTTACACATGCTTTATTAGCTTCAACTGTATCTATGTAACGAAATCGTTGAAATTTATTTTCACCCACTTCCAGACGTCCGTATCATGAACCGATGACAATGCAATAATTTCATAGTTATGACCTGGTATTCTCACCAAGGAAGGTCAGAAAAAAATCTAATTCACAACATTTGGTGAATTCACTAGTAAAATACCTAATTTATATTCCGAATATTTGTTGAATTCACTGGTAGGATCTTAGTTCTTTCACCAAAAGTTATGTACAAGAGACCTTATAGGTTGACGTAAGGAGGGGCTGAAGAGCCATATCGACCCCTCCCCTATAATCTACTTCCACAAAAGTTGTATTTTTTTCAACATTAAACATTTATTTATTTTCATATTTGAGTTTACAATAATTGTGTATATAATGGAAATGGTACATATAAATTTAAAAATAGAATATCATGTATAACCAGACAGTTATTAACTGGTATAATATTATAATGGTTTTAGACAGGATGTCTAAAAACCCTGGTGCTTGCACTTATACCTGTAGAAGTTTGGGATCGACTTGGCGACACTTGGCCTACTTGATAATAGAGATTACTAGCGTGTCATATGGCGCCAATTTCATTTTAGTTTCAATTCAGTAACATGGTATATTTATTTCCTCAGCTCTCTTTTTGAGGCGAACTGTTCGCGAGTTCTAATTCTAGCTTTGCTATTGGTTGAAAAGAGACATCTGTCAAACTTCACCAATAGCAAAGTTACAATTAGAAGCCTCCGAACATTGCACAAAGAAAGCACTGTCGGGTTGGTTTTCGTATTTTGTACCATTTGAATTTGAGGTTAACTGCATTTTGACAGAAGGAGAATTGGAAATGAAATTGTCATTAAATTGCAGAAAATATAAAATGCAATGCATACAATATGATGAACTATGAAAATATCATTATTAGTCAATTCGTCAAGATTTGTACTTGCTTTTGGTATTGAATACAGGTGAATATTCGAATCTGCGGCTTTATACTGTCCACACAAAATACAAATGTGGCCCATTCTACACAAAGTATCCTTAAGTACACACTACACTACCTGAAAATAAATTATTCCTCACGCACTAATGAACTGATGAACGAGTGATATTTTAAAGAACAAACTCAGGAAAAAGCTAAGCAAGATTTCAAATCAAAGAGATGGAAAACGCATAAATACCGACAAAACACTGAAAATAATTTCATATAAGATGCTGCAGATGTCAGAAATTGAGTTCTGACATTAACCGAGAATATAAACAAACATTTTTGGACGGCGCCATCTATCACAGACTACCACAGAGAGAAGCTCTGTTGAAGTAACAGGAGGTGTCCCCTCGAAAATCTAAACAATATCGAATCAGTTCATTCACCAGGGTTTTTAGACATCTTAGATTTAGATTAATTTTTAATAGTATTAAATTTATTGGAAAATAATAATATATTAACCTAATAACAAATATTGACATTATTTAATAATGAAAAAAACTTAATGAACATAGGATAATAATAAAAAGAAGAAATGGAGGTTGTAAAATGAATAGAATCAGTTATTTCTTTGTTATAGAATGTATATTTTCACTTTAATTTTGAATTGAATCATATGTAAATTTTTTCTGACCTATTGTAGAATTAATAGCTTCAAGGTGGAACCAGTTATATTGTCTAGTGTGGTAAGGAGTTTCGGAGTTTTTTGTTAATATTAAATTAGATTTCAGCCTTTTATTAACAATATCATAAGTAATTTTTAGATTGTTGATTGTATAATGTTTCTCTAAGGAAAATGTATTCGTTTTATCAAACAGTTGATTTGTTGGCATATCATAAGGAAGACGATACAAAACTTTTAATGATTTCTTATATAATAAAGAAATTTTGTTGAAATTATTTTTTGAAAAAGATCTCCAAATATTTATTAATTAGTTTATTCGACTGAGGATATGAGTATGGAGAATTAAATTTGCTATATATGTATTAAGTTTGGGACATCTTCTCAATGCACAAATAATGGGAGATATTTTTTGTTTGAGAATATCAATATGCTTGTCCCATTTCAGTTTCCCATCAATCCAAATACCAAGGTATTTGATTTGGGAAGTTTGTTTCAAGCAATTATTTTTTATAGGGATATCTACATTAATAGTTTGTTTATTTCGTTGGTGGAAAATCATATATTGAGTTTCATTGGAATTTACAGAAAGGAGGTTAGAATATAGCCATTTTTCTGTTTTCTTTAGGTCTTCGTTTATTGTATATTCTAGAATTGTAGGGTTTTTATTTGGATATACTAGAACTGTTTATATGGTATATTCACTAGTTAAATTTTAGCAATATTTTGAATATATAATAAATATAAAATTGGACCTAACACAGATCCTTGAGAAACACCTTTATTTATATATAATTTTTTGGATTCAAAATGATTTACTTTAGTTCTAATGGTTCTATTCTTGAGGTAAGATTTCAGTAGATTATTTGCCATTCCTCTAATTCCCATTAAATCGAGATATTTCAAAAGAATTATATGGTCAACTGTATCAAAAGCTTTCTTAAGGTCCATAAAAATTGCTATTACATAATTTCCTTTGTCAAGTCTGTCTTGTATAAAATTGATTACCTGTAGTACTGCTGCTTGTGTTCCACTGTTTTCTTGAAAACCAAATTGATTTAAATCAAATCCATATTTTTTATTTGTGAAGTTTACTATTCTTTTTTTAATAATGTTTTCAATTATTTTGGAAAATAAGCTTATTAATGCTATGGGCCTGTAATTGATTGGATTTTGGGCATCTCCACCTTTATATATTGCTCTTATTGATGCATGTTTCAATTCATTGGGAAAAATTCCTGATATGGAAGATTTATTGATAAATTTAATTAATGGTTCTGCCAAAATATTTTTTAATTCTACAATATCTCGTTTAATCAAACCTTCTGGATCAGGGCATGTTTTTTTTAGGGTAATAATTATATCTATAATTTCATATTCATCACTGGGGAATAGTAACAATGTTGAATTATTTTTAGGTATATTACTATAAAATTATCTCAATTCTTTTGCTGTATTCTCACCAATAGTTGAAAAGTGTGAATTAATTTTATCTGCTATTTCTAATTCACTATTGATAATTTGTCCATTTACTAATAAATATTCAATATCTGTGTTTTTTGGTGAATTTTGATTTGTTTTTTAGTAAAAACATCTCATGTGGATGAATTCATCGATGAGTTTTCTCCCGTAGTTGGAAAGTTTAAAAACTCGCTTTTCCGGCAATATGGACTGGAAAGTTAAAAATAAAAAGAATAAAGTCATTGACCAAAAAATTCACTTTAATGTGAAAAAAACGTGGGGTAATCTTTACTTACTCTTCATAATGACTCTACCTTTACGAATGGCTAGCAATAAAAAAATTAAGACAACTTTTTTGGTCAATGACTCTATTCTTATTATTTTTAACTTTTTCTAATTTTATTCAACTAATGGTTAAGTTTATTAAATCTAGCTATTTTTCAATCAATTTTTATAATTTTTTTCTATACCGTTTTATAAAATGTTTGTAGGTAGTTTTCGCCGAATAATAACAGTACAGTGTCATCTGCAAAGGAAAATAATTTGCAATCAATTTTATTTTGATTATGATATGTATCTACATAAATTAAATAGAAGATTGAGGTTCAAACTGAACCTTCTGAAACTCCGATTGTGGATTGTTTTTCGTAACTTTTATACTCATTTATAATAGTGTTTGTATACGATCTTTGAAATTATGTTTGAAAAGTTTAGATACATGACCTATCATCAATAAAATTGTATGATTTACAGTATCGAAAACGATAATTGGAAATAAAATTGGATACAATAATAATTGGAAATAAACTAGCTTCAATTCAAAAATTGTGTTTTATTGAATATATAGTGTGTACGCGTTGTACAAAGATATAGGTCACCGGCTCCTTCACCCGATTTAAATTTATTTACCAGATACTATAAACTTCCCGTAAATCCCGTAGGTAATATTCTGAGCTTCATGGGGGACCATTTGACTTTTTCAAACCAAAAAAAAATGTCCTGATAAAACATGAGCATATATTGATAAAACGTGAGCATATATAATACACATAGAGAAAAATACTTCCATCAAGAGCTGATATTGTGCAATGTGGTGTAGAGATCCAGTCATGGAAAGGATAGTAACCTAAAAGTTTTCCGGCCAGGTGCCGGTGAAGAACAGCACAATTCTCATGTAGATATCCTTTTATGTATTAACCGTTGAGCCCCAAATGATACAATTTACAGTAAGCAATTCGAAATTGTGACCTTACTCGACGTCTCCTATAACCTCAAATGGCCTGGAGGACAGACACATAACCAACAAAAATTGTTGAAATATATTGTCGATGTCATTACGGCTCATTGAATCGACTCAACTGAAATCTATCCTTGTAAATGATCCCACTAAAAGGAATTCCAGTGAAGTTTGACCACCACAAATGCACCATTCAAAATAACACTCGCTATATAGAAAATGATCTACTCACCAAGACATTAATCACTACGTACTCCTTTCTACATTTCACTTGATATTGGAGAATTTATTCGCCCCCTTACTTCCCTATTTGAAGAATTTTCTTTAATAATTCTAACTTGTAACAAATCCAACCAGACTAACCTTACTTGTCCTTTCATGGTAAACAAACGCCCCCTGGATCTTCGGTACGAAGTACACAAGCAGCGTTGCCAAGTCAGAAATGTCTACGTCGTGAGAATACAGAATCATAGTGTAATTTATGGGAAAATAATCCGAAAAAATCAAGAACAAGGTACGTTACGCGGATTTTTTTCCTTCTACCTTATTAGAAAGGAAACATTTCTTCCCACACACCAACTGTTGTAAGTTTAACTTTACCTCCCGAACTTTTCCTCTTGCAAAACTTTAGACAGTCATGACAATTGAAATAAATTATGGTTTACTATATAAACGTATTCCATAAAGGCGCCTGCTGGGGCGATTTGAGGGTCCGGGAAAATATTTCCTTACAAGACCCCCTTCAAATTTAAGGTTATTTATTTAGATTCATTATAAGAATCTGCAGATTTAGATTTGACGAAGCATATTAGGTACTGATATATAAAAGTCACATTACTTGGTTATTCAACAAAAGATTTGAACCAACACAAAATGTAACAAATAAATAATTAACTAAAATATAAAAATGTCATGACCGAAAGCTCCCTTTTTTTCATATTCATATTTTTAAATTAAAATTATGTAATAGTGCAAACCAAAAGTAATGTTTTCAAAAACCACCTTCAACGAATATATACCGAATAAGCGCGAGGTTATAGACAAGAACGTAAACATATTAGTGATATATGATATAGAATAGAATATAATTTATTTCTCGAATACATACAGGGTGTTATCTAAGCTCTTGCACACCTGTGAATGACAAGTGTATAATGTCATTTTATAACGAATTACAGTAAAAAATCTGAATAAAAATTGAAAACATGTTTTGTTATTTGTAAAATTCCGACAAAATTTTTGGTAGCGCCGCCCACCTAACAATAACTTATTCGTATTCAGAAAAGCCCCCATTCCATAACCCTACACTTGTATTAGGCAATCCAAACCACGTGACAACCAATATGGCGGTTGTTGGCACACAAATTGATAATCGCCATAAATACATCATTATTAGTGTGGTCGTTGGCCAGTAAAAGTGCATTTTTGGTCATTTTCGGAGCTTTCGTGTTGTTTATTATTAATATTTAGATTAAAAAATACATATCCATCTTCTGTTTACTTTTTTATCACTGTATTTGCTGCAGGTATAAAATGAAGTTGAGATTGATCAGTGATTTATATCTTTTTACAATGAATATTTCTGAACTGAATTATTTGTAAGTTTTCAGTGGACAAAATATCCAAAGACTCAACTGTTATAAAATGTCTGCTGTAGACTTTCTGAAACTTGAAATCCGTAAGATCTTCTCGGTTGATTGCAGCTAACCATAAAGCTCTTCTCTTCCTCGATAAGTCATTTTTACTAGTCATAAACTTATGATTTGAAACTGTAGGCACCGAGTAAAACCCGACTCTATCCGTCGTGACAAGTCCCACAGTCAACTACAATGCAAGTAAGGGGCATTTTTCTTCAGTTGAAGCAAGAATTTTAATCCTAAATTGAAAAAAAAGAGTTTTAAAAATAAAAAACCTGACTGCGTAAAAAGTGAACTTTTTAAAAAGATGGAAACCAGAAAATATTGTCAGAAAATTATGCTTTAAGAGTTCATTAAGTTTAATAGTTAATCTCTTAATACATGATTTTCTGACAATATTGTCTGGTCATTTTGTTTACATCTTTTTTAAAGGTCACTTTTTACGCAGTCGGGTTTTTTGATTTTTTATTTATTTTACACTTTTTAGTTAGGATTATAAGTCGGTAATAATCGAAAGTCATTAAGTCGTTCGTTATAGCAGAGTTTGAATGTACTTAATTAAGTTTCTATTGAAATATTTAATTGATAGTGTATTAAAAATGCAACGAAAACGAAATAGTAACTGAAAACGAAATAAACCAACTAACGAGCAAATTAACCAATTACTGATGTACCAAGCTATACGTACTTTTTCACTATATGGCGTCTGGTTGTCGCCATATTGAATTTTGTCACAATATGGCGACAACAATTTTCATTACTGTCATGTAGTGACACTCATCAATCATCAAAATCGGCCCACGTGTCTGGCATCTAGAGCGCAGTCGGGTAAAAACTACTCAAATTCACACAGAAAATCACAAAATAAACACTTCTACCACTATGGTCGCTTATGACGAGAAACAATGTGTGCCAACAGCCGCCATATTGCTTTCGTTTTGACAAATCGCTGGATTGCCCAATATATTTTTGAGGTTATTCAAAATTAAAAACAAAATTGATACTAGCCTTCAAACACTCTGTAAGTGGTCATATGATTAAATACAACTAAAACCCAGTCATATAACTTTCCATACAAAAAAACTTCCCAGCAATAGTTATTTTGATCGAAATTGTGCAGGTGAAAATCAATTTATGGTTAACGGGGTCAAGTAGAAGAAACTTTCGTGACGATTTTATTCATTTCACTACTCATATTTCATCACCTGTTGCAGCAAAGTTTTAATGGCCATTTTTCTGATAGTCTGTAAAACCGGCAATGCCGCATAATTCTCCACTCGTCAAAAACCCAACCCAAGTTATTTTTACTCCTCACACGGAGGTGAGCTCTTGCGCACAATGACATCACAAAGAAGAGCGACCAACATGTTGTCTCCTTTACATTCCTGACGAAATATGAGTACCTGTGACAGAGTGACGTCACACGTTCGAAAAACATTCTTGAACAGAACACACCTTGTCATAAGTGTAGTATAGGAACTACAAAGTAGGATTCATGAAGTTTGAACCATTTTTCGGAATTGAGATGGGATATGGGATAATGAACCGGCTACAACTAACTATCTATAAGATTATCAAAGTATCTAGTGTCTAGATTTAACAAGATAAATGATTTGATGAATTTCTAGATTTTGCTCATGGAAACTATTGAAATAAATTCCATAGCCAACTTGTTGAAACTTGAAACACAGAACAAAGCGAAACGCGATGCATTTTGAAGCAAAATTATCAAGTAGTCTTCTTGTAAAGTAACGCCAAACGGTTGTTTGTAATGAAGTAGCTATTATTATATTTTTAGTTTCCGAATTATAAAAGTGAATAAAATAAGTACCTCTTCCATGTATCGTGTCCATACCAAACGGCTTCATTCAGTGCATTTTGACTATATCCTGGCGAATTAACTTTATTATTCACTCCGATCGTGTGGCATTCCAAAATGGATAAGTGGATTTTTACCTACTGCGCCCCTTCTCCAAAAGAGGTAACGGATGGATCCAGGCCTACAGGTAAGTAAATCCATCCAAGTGGAATGTTTCACTGACACAGAAATATAATTGGGTTATATTTGGGTTTGCCTAACCTCCAATGCTTTAGAAAATCAATATAGTTGCGTACGTCGACTGTCGGAAAAAGTTTTCTCGGCGAAATTGGAGTTTTGTACATTTTCCCAATAGCTATGTATTGTTGTAAAACAACTCCCAAATTCAGGGATCGGAAAAAAAGGCAAAACCTACCCACAGGTCTAATTTTTCTTATCGTTCCAGTCCTTCTACGAATATACGTCGTTTATATCCGAGAAAAAATCAAGTGTTCAGTGCAATATCTCCTGACAAGTAAAACTAGTTATACATTGACGTCATCCGACATTTGGAAGGTAGTGACCTTTTAAGGGACGTGGGTAGAACAATGACGTCATTAAAATATTACGTCTAAAGCTATATGACGGCAATTTTCCGAAAGGACAGTGTTTCGTCAAGAGATTGATTCCACTGCCATATTCCGAAAAATTCGATATTAGTCTGATTAACAAGTTAAAAAAACGGGTTAATTCTTGTTCCCGGTATTAAATATCAATGAAAAAATTATGGTGTCATCAGAACACTTGAAAGATTAAAGCCCTGTTAGAAAAATATTTCCATGTCGATTTTTCAAAAAGTTATACGATTGTTAATTAACTGATTTTTATCCAATCTCTGTTTTTACAAAAGTCGACAAAAGTTTAAAGAATTGACATAATTTTTTTGCTTACTGGAGCCCTTCTTATATACATACTTAACAAGATCACGTGATAAAAGTTTATTAAAGTTTTTATTTTGTTTGTTAGAATTTTTTTACATGAACAAAAAATGAAATATTAAAAAATCTTGTTAAAAAAATGTTTGTTGACAAATGTTATCATACAGCTGTTTTTGCATCTAACAATGGCATTAATTAACGTAGGAAAAAAAATGTTCACATCATTTGTTAAGAAATTATTTATAAACAAATAGACAATCATTTTATTGGCAAGACAAAATGATAAAAAAAACCTTAAATAATTTTTTTAATTGTTTATAATCGTTTTTTTTCATATTTCGTTTGTTTAAATAATTCATTAAGAAATTTTTTTCTCTTTAAAAATCATAATTGGCATTTCTCTATAGGTTAACAAAAACAATTTTTGTTATCAATAATTTCATTGTTTATTAAGTTAACAATTTGTTATAAACAATTTGTGACTCTCGGTTTATTTTTTTCCTGGAAGTAAAAAAAATTCTAAAAACAGCCATATATAACAAAGTACTGAAAAACAATTGTAATATTTAAAAATTTTATAAAAAATTAAACAATTTTTTTCAGTTCTTTGTTATATGTCTGTTTTTGTATTTTTTTACTTTCAGGAAAAAATAAACCGAGGGTCACAAACTATTTATAACAAATACTTAATAAACAATTAAATTATATATAATTTTTTAATTTTTTCTTTTATTAAAAGAAATCCAATTAAATTTTAAAAAAAAAATGTAATTAAGGTTTTTTTTTTAAATCATCATTTTGTCTTGACAATAAAATGGTAAGAAATATATTTTTTTAAATATTATACTTGTCTATTTGTTTACAAACAATTTCTTAACAAATGACGTAAAACATGTTTTTCCTACGTTAATTAATGCCATTGTTAGATGCAAAAACAGGTGTATAATAACATTTGTCAAAAAATATTTTTTTAATATTTCATTTTTTGTTCATTTAAAAAAATTCTAACAAACAAAATATAAAACTTTAATAAACTTTTATCACATGATCTTGTATACATATATAAGAAGGGCTCCAAGAAGCAAAAAAAGGAAAGGTCTATTATTTAAACTTATATGTCGACTTTTGTAAAAACAGAGGTTGGATATAAATTAGTTAATTAACAATCGTATAACTTTTTGAAAACTCGACATATTTTTTTTCCAACGGGGCTTTATTCTTTCAATTGTTTTGATGACACTATAATTTTTTTAAATCAATATTTGATACTATAAAAAATGTATTTTGTGTGATATAGTCTCCAGCGCTGAATAAAAATTATAAATAATTGATATAGAAGTCCGGGAGCGGAACTTTTTTATTGGAAATTTCCTCCTCTTTGGGGATCTTTTTTCAAAAGTTCTTAAATATTGATAGTTTTTGAGTTATTAACGAAAAACTTAATATCTTTTTTTTTCATTTAAATTTGTTAATAACAATTGCAATTTTTTATGTGCTAATAAATGCTCGAGAAACATTTTTCTAGACATCATTCCGAATCGAATGAGCTATCGCACACTTGTTATTCTAACTATATTATGGACACTGTGAAACTTTTGGATAAGAAATTAGACCAATCAATAGAGATTTTCTGTTCCGTTGATTCTGTGACGAAAATAGTACCAGGAAACCGACTGTGCCATCATACAAAAGACGATCCGTAGAAAAAACATAAAAAGATAAACTATTAAAATTAATATATAAGTAAATACAAAATTAAAATTATTATATCCTGCTACATTTCCTACTCGCAACTATCATTGCTTAATTTGTTATAAACATTTAAGAGCAAAAATCACGTTTTTCGCTTGTAACATGAAAACTATTGAAGCAATCTCGATGCTCTCAATTGTAGAGAATCAAAATGCAAAAGAAAGGAGAACTGGCACGACTCGATCGGATAAGTAGTAAAGGAAAAAAACCTGAAAAAACCGAAAAAATCTGCGTTTTTACAAGCTTTTATGGTAAATATAAAGTTACTGTACTCTGCACTCTGAATATAGGGAAAAACTTTTCTTGCGTGTTTTTGCCTACTAGCAATAGTTTCTCCTTCATTTATGTGTGCAATTGTGTTGCTCACATTTGAATTCGAAAAGTTGGCGGTGATTCATTTATTACCAACATGAAAAATAAGACAAAGTAACTAAATTTCATCTGTCAAATGTGTGAAATTAGTTTATTTGGAACTGTGTAAGAAGGGGAATTTTTTCGATAAAAACGACGATATTTTGTGCAAAGTTGTGCCGAAAATAAGTGATTTAGGGTGTATTGTTTATGCTGGTAAAAAGAAAGAGGCATTTTGAGTGATTTTTGTGCGAAAAAACGGTGCTTGAAAATGGGGTTAAAAAAAAATAAAAAGTGCTCCAACTCGGGAACGGTATGAGACCGCCGCATTTTTCGTGTTCAGGAGGCAAAAACACGTCTTCTCTTACGTGCTGTTTCCCTATATTCAGAGTGCATGTTTACAGTAACTTTATATTTACCGCTTTTATTTAGTTTCATCTGTCCCCATCTCTGTCTGTGAGATTGTAATCAAATCTTACAAGCTAAATTTGACCCACTTCTAGATGTCCGATTAACGTGAAGTTTGGCAGGTGTTCATAATTCCGGTGACAATGCATTATGGAATTTTTGCTAGAGAAAAAACAAAATGGCGGCTCCAATATGGCGGACTACTTTTGTGATTATGGTTCGATTCTATTCAAAATTGGTATGTGAGGGTTTTCAGAGACAGAGATCAGGAATTTCATAAATTTAAGATGGCGACGAGTTTTGTGGTTATAGCCCGATTCCAATAAAATTGGTATGTGGGGGTTTTTGGGTCAAGATCAGATTTTTTTGTCAAAATTCTCGAATTCAAGATGGCGGCTCCAAGATGGCGACAAGTTTTGTGATTATATCCGGATTCCATTCAAAATTGGTGTGGTTTTTGGGGTAGGACATCATAATGTTTTTGTCAAAATTCATGAATCAAGATGATGGCTCCAAAATGGCGACGTGTTTTGTTATTATGGCCCGATTCTATTCAAAACTGGTGGTTTTTTTTTGGGGTCGGAGATCAAATTTTGTCAGAATTCAATAAGCTGACGGATTTCATGAATGACTAAAAAACTTGAATAAAAATGATAAAAACAAAAATGTTAACCCAATCTTTTATACAAATGCACTAAAAAGGAAAAAATAATTTCTTCAATTGTTTGACCTAGGTTATTTTGCGAGTAGCAGATTCAAAAGCTTGCCGCGAAAATAAAATGAGTTTTCTTGCGTGGCAAGATTTTGAATCTGCTACTCACTGAATTTAATAACCTAGGTCAAATAATTAAAGGCGTTGTTTTCTTTTTAAGTTTTTGCATAATTGCAATTTGAATTTTTCAATGCACTTTATTGGGGCGTCATGGGTGTCCGATTACAATTTTTCAAAAACATATTACATAAACAGTAGAAGTATAGTAGGACAAAACGTCGATTCTCATTCTGTGTTGAAATGCTGCGAAATAGGTGAGAAATACTTGCAAACATGACGGGCAAGTATTTGATTAATTTTATTTATTTGTTGGTTATGTCAAGTCCAACAGATAATTATTGTGTGGCAAACCCAACATTTCCACAAACGTATTTGAAATCCCCTCGATTTAGGGGGAAAATAGAACCAGACCTATTCAGGGTTGAAAAAAATTACGACTTTTTTAATTTTTTCACTTTATTTATTGTTTTTATCGATTTTTTCCTATAAATAAGACAAGTTGCTATTTTCAACACATTTTTTTATTTTTTCCCACCGTTATAAAACCCTCCACTGTTTATAGAAAGATGCGTCCGCCCTAACTCGCATTATTTGATAATTGGCCGTCTAGGAATAGTAGAAGCTGCAATTTTTTTTTGTTCAAGCATTGCAATTAACTAAAATAAACATTATTTACATATAATGGAGTGGTGGATAGCGTCTGTAATTAAATATTAATCGAAAATAGGTTTTTAATAGGACCAACAGCACAGTTGGTAGTGCGTTCGACAAGAAATCGAGAGGTCCCAGGTTCGAATCCTGGTTGGTCCACATTTTTTAATTTAATTCTATTTTTCATTTTCATGTCTGATATGCCACAAACTATTTTCGATTATTATTTACATACAGTAGTATTTTTTGATATAATAAACCATTAATTAAAACTCAGTTTTTATTTTCTCTTAATTATCAGAAATTTTGGTTTTAATCATCACTTGAATTGAAAAATCGTGTATTTACATCAATTGATTTAAATCGTTTCAACCCTGGTCCTATTTATTTTCATGCCTGAAACAGTCAACAAAATAGTCTCCTGCGCATGCATATTTGTTTTAAATTTCAGCCATCGGCAGTCACGCAGACAAATAGGCACGAAAAAGGCATAGTGTAATAAGGGTTTTATAAATAAAAAAAAACGCTGATTTTTTCGTTTTTTTCTCCGTTACTAATAATACGATTGAGTCGTGCATTTTGTTCGCATTTTGATTCTCTACAATTCGTCCGTTGAAAGTATCGAGATTGCTTCATTAGTTTTCATGTTACAAGTGAAAAACGAAAAAAAAAACACGATTTTTTGCTCTTAAATGTGTATAACAAATTAAGCAATGATAGTTGCGATAAGGAAACATAAAAGGATATAACTACGGATCGTCTTTCGTATGATGGCACAGTTGGCTTCCTGGTACTATTTTTGCCACGAAAAAATCTATAATGACTAGCCTACATGTTATGAGAGATGTTCTCTTTTTGGTATTCAGACAATTTTGAAGCTCAAATTACCATGAAATTATCGAGGAATATCATATATTTTAGCCGTTATCGGTAAGTACTCAATTCTTAAACGATTGAAATGAATTCAAATAATCATAATATTATAAATAATAAAACAAAAAGCAGTTGAATTACTTTCACCTTTATCTTAAGGCGGCGTTTCTATGGTTATCTGTTGTTTATATCGGAAAAAAGAGGAGACTCAACTCATTTCCCTGTCTAAAGAAGAATTGACGTTATTTAGCATTTGTATGCCTTTTCAGGGTCGTGGGTAGCGTAATGACGTCATTAAAACGAGTGAACATGAGTGCGGGGTTTCGATTTTCAATATACAGAGTGTCCCAATGAATACACGAGATAATTTGAGTGCCAATGTCCCAAAAAATCTGACGCCCCAAAATGGATATGGAGAAGGGAACTATTTTTGATTGCTGGAAAAATATTCAACGTGGAATTTGAGATACTCTCGTTTAACATGTTTTTCCTTACTATGGCCCTTTATTGGATCCATCCTTCTGTCAGCCATTTTCCGAGGCTATTTGAATTAGATGGAAATATGGCATGGTAATAAGGTTTATTCACTTGAATATATCCCAGAATTTCACAAACATTTTGGAGAAACTTAGGTAACCAAATTATTTTCACTTAGTCAGTCATATGGGATATTTTAAAGAGGGCCAGTTATAAAATTCCAAAACTTTTTAAAGAATAATTTTGAATCCCAAAAGTTAAAAATAATAAAAAGTAACTGAAAGTTCAGCCTAAGTTTCCAGAAAAAATATTTTAATTATTGCAGATCTTTGGAAATTCACAATGATAAAACTTATTTTGCATCACAGTCGCGCTTGATAGATTTTTTCCAAATCTACCTCAAATATCTAAATGAACAACAAACTCAGCGAGGACAATAAAAATGCCTTCAATTGTGAGTTCATACAGCACATACAATTAAATAAAGTAAAATGAGAAGTAATAAATGTAAATCAAGAAATAAGCTGCCAAGCAAAATTTTGGATTTTATGTTGACATTACCTCAAACTACAATGATGTATACTTGAAATATTGGTTTTGGCAAATAACAATAAATCAACAAAAATATTTAGCCTTAAAAAATAAGCCCCTGCTCACAACAGTAGTCATCATAAAATTTTCGTCATCTAACTGCAATGACAATGAACAGACTGTTTTGATTTTATTTCTTATTTTATTTTATATGCTGCAAAACTCACATTAGATAGCTGAAATTTTCATTCAGAGTTACTTATACATTTTTGTCTTCTGATCACGAATTTAGAAGTATTTTGTTCTAGGATTCGATCAGGGTCATTATTACCGTTTTTTATCAATACAAAATAGTTGTTTTTTATATCTCAAAAACGAATTTTTATAGCAATTCAAAATTTTGAATTTACACTATTTTTGGTGCAATGCTTATAATTCTAGCGTAAAAATGGATTTTTTTTAAGCCGTGTGTGTATTTTGGAGTATGTTTTCCTATAAATTACTAAAACACAAAGTTTTCATATAATAAAGATAGGAGCACTTGTTTTCAAGAAAATAAAGTTGAAAATTTCAGTGCATTTTCAAAAGCTTCATTTTATTAATTATAATTTTCTCATAAAGGGTTGCTAATCTCGTCTTGACACAAGAGTACCTTGTGTTAAAATCTTATTATTTCATAATCTTAATCAAATAGTGAAAACTCATTAAAAAAAACTTAGGAAAAATTTTTACCATCTCCATTCCTCTAGATAACATTTATTTTTATATAAGGGTATTTGCGATACCAGAATCTGAAAATCAAAATTAACAAATTAGCACAATTTGAAAGTTTTATGAAAATCATTTATTTAAAATATTACCATTAAAATGATTTTCAGAAGATTTATACAAACATTTTCAACCATGTGAAAACGATTGCCCCTATCGACTTCACATAATAGTCTCTTTTTTGTGTAAAAAACTTTTTAGTTTCATAATTTTCAGGAAAAACCCAAAAATATAAGCAAAAAAAGTTAATTTTAATTTTTACCAACTACAACCTCTACTTTTAGCTTCAATAAGGGACATATTTTATAAGATTTGAAAACAGTGCACATAAATTGGTAGAGTTAATATCAAAATTAGTTTTTGAAATAAATACAAACGACACAAAAAATTTAGCGTACTTAAAAAATAAGTGTTTTTAAAGCCGCATTTTTCCCCATATACACATGTTTTCGTCAAATGTACCTTGAAATCTATCTAACTCCAATTTTTGTAATTTCCTAAATAAAAATGCATCAACAAATTTTTCAAAATTAATTTGTTTTTGTGATTATGTATGCAAATATTAGTTTTGTATCTGAAACTGATGGGTATTTGATTACCACTCCCCGATCAAGTGATATAGACTAGATGAATAACAAACCACCCCAGTTGCATTACTTGTTTGTAAGTAACATCTGAACAAAGCAAAAATAACCAATATGACACTCATACGTTACATGTGAAATAATATCGTTTGATCACAACTTCTGAATTGTCTTTTGCACATCTCACATCGCATAAACGTGTAAATATCAAACAACACAATTAATAAACACAAATCAATTCACGGGTATGACGTTATCCACAACCACAAAATACACTGAAGAAAATATAACTCGAATCTGTTTCTCGTTAAAATGACAATGTAGGGCTTGTTTCATTCTGTAGGTTGATAAATGTAAGAAATTATATTTAGAATGCGTTGTCATCCCGGGGGCGGGGGTGTAATCAGGGTGGAAATGTTGAGAAAATTGAATATACATTCAAACGGCACTGTAGAGTTTCTTTGTTTGCAGAATCAAATTCAGGAGGTTGAAATACATAGCACCTGATATATGAAATAATTTGTCGCCCCATCGGAGGGTGGAAATGTTGAAAAAAAACAAAATTAAGTTTAAACGGCCTTGTAGAGTTTTCAAGTAAGCAAAATCGAATTAAGGAGGTCGAAATTAATTCCACCTGATATATGAAATCATTTGTCGCCCCATCGGAGAGTGAGTTTTGGGGATGAAAATATAAAAAAAATCAATATTCAGTTTAAACGGCAGTGTAGAGTTTTCTAGTATGCAGAATCAAATTCTGGAGGTCAAAATACATAGTACCTGATATATAAATCCTTTGTCGCCCCGGGTTAAGGGGAAATTTTAAAAAAAATTTAGTTTAAACGGCGGTGTTTCGATTGCAATTGTTTTCATACGGTCGGAAAACATGCCAAATTCAATGAGAAATATAGATATACTCTATGAAACTCTCATATATCACTTATTATTTATGCGTGATATTAATAGACACACCTCACACTTTCACGCATCCCGCCATTTTTTTATTTTACATATGATAAAAAACTTGATAAAAAACTTGAATATTCGTATTTTTTTATAAAAAAATTATAATCTTAAACTTAATTTTTTTAATGGATTTTGAATATAAATCTCAAAAACTCTTCACTGCCGTTTAAACTGAATTTCGATTTTTTTCAACATTTTCAACCCAGTTCCAGTCTTCATTTTCAACCCCAAAACTCACCACAAGTGATTTCATATCGGGGCGACAAATGATTTCATGTATCAGGTGGTGTGTATTTTGACCTTCTGAATTCAATTTTGCATACTAGAAAACTCTGCACTGCCGTTTAAACTGAATATTGATTTTTTTAAATATTTTCATTTCCAAAACTACCTCCGACGGGGCGACAAATGATTTCATAAATCAGGTGCTGGGTATTTCGACCTCCCAAATTCGATTTTGCACACTAGAAAACTCTACACTGCCGTTTAAACAAAATGTTGATTTTTTTAACATTTCCACCCCCCAATACACACCTTCCAACGGGGCGGCAATTGATTCCATATATCAGGTGCTATGTATTTCGACCTCCTGAATTCGATTTTGAATACTAAGAAGCTCTACACTACCGTTTGAACTGAATTTTGATTTTTTTAACATTTCCACCCCCCAGTACACACCCTTTGACAGGCGGCAAATGATTTCATATATCAGGTGCTATGTATTTCGACCTCCTGAATTCGATTCAGCACACTAGAAAACTTCACACTGCCGTTCATACTGAATTTGGATTTTTTTTTAACATTTCCACCCGCAATACACACTCTCCGACGGGGCGACAAATGATTTCATGTAATGGGTGATATGTTTTTTGGCATCCGGAATTTGATTCTGCATACTAAAAACTCTACCTGCCGTTTAAACTGAATTCTGTTTTTTTTTTCAACATTTCCTCCTCCAAAACTCACCTTCCAGGGGCACAAATTATTTCATATATCGGTCTATGTATTTCAACCTCCTGAATTTGATTCTGCAAACTAAAGACTCTCTACAGTGCTGTTTGAATGTATATTTAATTTTTTCAACATTTCCACCCCGATTACACCCCCACCCCCGGGATGACAACGCATTCTAAATATCATTCCTTACATTTATCAACCTACAGAATTTGATCCTGTACTGAAATAAGCCCTACATTGTCATTTTATTTTGTGGTTGTGGATAACTTCACACCTGTAATCAATTCCACTCGCTAACTCGTTCACTAAATGGACTGGCGTGAACCATCAAAACATAACATTGAGTTTATTGTTGTTCGATCGGATATCAACTGCAGCTTTTCCATTCCGGCATTGAAGTATCGACCATGTGATTACTGGAATCTTTACACAAGCTAAAATAAGGACTAGAACTTTATAATCCATTCCTTGTGATTACAACTCACACCTAAATGTTATATTTAGTTTGTAATGTCGCAACTATAATGGCAAAAAACTAAAATGGTGTGATGAATTTGAATGATATTATGAATATAGGTATATTTGTGTTTCTCATCTAGTCTATGTTGCTCGAATTGAATCGATATGCCTTTCAACCCTTTTGCTATTTCAATTTAGCAGCATATACTTTGAGGTGTTATTATTAATATTATTTTCGGGTTTTCTGTTCTGGTGATATTCTGCTGGGACACCCTGTATATTCTCGAAAGTGTTATTTTGCAATTTCTAAAAATTCAGATTGTATTACCCTCGGTTGCTGGTCGTTGCGTTTCACCTTCATTGGTAGGGTTTGGCATACGTTAAAAGTTTCTTTCCCAATTTTTTTCTACGAAAAAAGAGTTGATTAGGCGATTGAACAAATGAAAAGTAAGGTTATGTTCACCTGTGAAACTACATCCGCTGTTTCAAGGGGTCCTTTCTGGATGAACTAGGAGACAAAAATCTCGCCGAAATAAAACAGACTATGGAAACATTTTCGGAAAACGTAGGAAAGTCTATTCACAACACTCCAAACTGGTTACATTGTTTCTAGCGAATGATTCGAGATTCGAGTCGTCGGGTCGACCCAAAAATAGCACAGGTGTTCGCAGTTTCCGCTCCTCGACACTAGATGGCCGCAACATTCATTATTTGGATTGATTTTTCGCATCGTCGACGGCGCAGAAGGGTCACCAACATAATTTTTTCAAATAATTTTGAATTGCTACTTCAAAGTAACAATTGTTGACTCGAAGTGACAATTGTCGACTCAAAGTGACAATTGTTGACTCGAAGTGACAAATCTCATTTCACTTTGAGTCGATTTGAAGTGGCAATTGTCAACTCGAAGTGACAATTGTCAATTTGAAGTGACAATTGTTGACACACAAAGTGACAATTGTTGACACAAAGTGACAATTGCCGACACAAAGTGACAATTGTCGACACAAAGTGAAATATCAGAATATATCGAAAAAAAAATTGGTGGGCCTTTGCACTTCTGTAAAAAGGACCACTTCATTTCAGAATCGTATAATTTTTCAACGGGTTTGTGATTATTTTCATCAAGTGCATATTTAAGGGGGGTATGGGGGTAATTCCCCCCCCCCCCCCCCCCCAAGAAACTTTATTTTATTTGATTGATGGAATGGCCACCACACTCCACATCTCTACTCAAATCTTTTTTGATTTTTTCCACCGACGAGAATTTGCCCAGCAAACATGAATGAGCTGTTAACTGCGGTCAGATGTCGGCAGCGGCACACCGATGTCGGTAAATAATTGGAATGATATCAGTTTTGCCGCTTTGGCTGAACATGCGCATATTTATTATGGATGTTTTGAATTTAGCCAAAAATTACCCGTTAAAGATTTGCGATAATCGCGCCGATGTCGTTTTGACACAGTACGTGGCATTACGCGCCGCACCGCTGCGACCTCTGTATTGAAAGTGCAACATTGGCATTACTGAATATCAAGTTGGCAGTTGGCCCTACTGCTGATTTCGTGTAGGATGTCAAATCTCAAATCGGGTATTTTCTATTTTGTCTGGTCATTGTGGTATATGTATATGGTCATGAAAAATAATCACAGTGACGAGAATTTTTTCAGATTTGTGTGTTGTCATCCTATATGTATTCGGTGCAATATTTTTCTAGGCCAGTTTAAAATGCAATATCTGGGAAATATGGATGAGTATCTTGGAAACCATTTGAGATACAATAAAAATGGTTGAAATGGAGAAAAAGTTGTCTGTTTAGGTAAATAGGAACGATCTGGCTCTACAGTTTCAGAAATCCTCTACAATTAGTGGCTTCAGAGAGTGAAAACAGTGAATTGTATATATCTAGTCCATGAATCAGTCGATTCTGAATGCTTGGTGGATTTATTGTGTATAATAATGACCTATCTACGAAGGCGTAGAAGGGCCAACAACAAAATATTTTTCAAAAACATTTGGAAATGCTACTTTGAACTGACAATTGTCACTTTGAAGTTTGAAGTGACAATTGTCAATTTGAAATGATAATTGTCACTTTGAACCGACAATTGTCACTTTGAAGAGCAATGTACATCAAATATTTTTTTGGTACTATTAAATATAAATTTAAGAGAATTATAGTATCATCTGAATACTTGAAAGAATCCAATTCCGTTAAAAAAAAATGTTATATTGAATTTTGATAATGCGAGGCTATTTTGTTAATTAAGTAGTTTTTTTGGAACCGATGATTTTATTAGAAATCGAATTGTTCGCAGAATGACGCCATAACGCTATAAAATTGTTTTAAAGTCGATTATTTTGTTAATTATTTCTAAAGTTAACAAAATATGGGAAATCGAGTAGATCTTGTAAAAATTTTTAATTGATATTTAACATTATGTTTTATGTCTGCCAAAGGCATTTTACAACGTTTTGAAAAAAATACGCTATTTGTTAATAAAATATTTATTAACAAATGAATAAATTGAATATATTTCAAATTTTTTTGCATTCGGCTGCTAAGAGTTTATTATGATTGAAAAAAAAACTTATTTTTTTAAATTGTTTAATATAGTTTATTTAATTTTTTTATTATTTAAATAATTAATAATTGGTTCTTCTCTACCTAATGAGAATTTTTTTCATGAATAATGTAATTGGGTATTTACTTAACAATTAAACAAACTTTGGTTGGCAATTTGTTTTTTGATGATATAAAAAATTACAAAAACAACCATATACGGCAAAATGTTCAAAAAAATTATAAAATAAAAATTTTGAATAGTTTGTCGTATATGGTTGTTTTTTTTATTTTTTGTTCCATTCAAAAAAAAATATAATAATGCCAATCAAAGTTTGTTATAACATATTGTTAAATGAATAAACAATTACATTATTAATAAAAACAATTTTTTCAGCCGCAGTAACAAAAAGTGCTCTAATTCCTTATTAGGTGAAGAATAACCAATAATTAATTGAAAGAAAAAATTCTTAATATATTAATTAAATAATAAAAAAAAAAAAAAAGATTATAAACAATTTAAAAAAATTAGGAATATTTTTTTCAACATAATAAACTCTCAGCAACCTAATGCAAGAAAACATTTTTTGAAAAATATTAAACTTTTTCATTTATTTATGAATATTTTATAAACAAATTGCGTATTTTTTTTAAATCGTTGTAAAATGCCTTTGTCAGACATAAAACTGATAATAATGTGAAATATGAATAAAAAAAATTACAATATTTACTTGATTTCACAAAAATATACGACTCCTAAAACCAAGCAAACTAGATTAGCTGAAAATAAGTCTTTAATATTACCAATTTTTCGGAAAGCACATACACAACGGTATATATTTTTTTACGGCCCAAAACTGTACAATTTTCTGCCACATGACATAAAAACTATAAACTCCTTGCAAAAGTATAAAAACACTATGAAAATAAAAACCTGCTAAAAATTTTCTGAAAAAAAAAGCCTTCTCTTTTGTCTGAAACAAACTCGTCACACACCTCATTCTCTCTTACCGTCGCATATCTTTTTTATCATGATTATCTTTTCTTTTTTATTTTTACTTTTTTGTTTTCATCTCTTTCTCTTCCCCTTGTATTTACCTAATTCTGTTACCGCTAATCTTGATGAAACACTTCAAATACATTACAAGGCCAAACACAAGCAATTATTGCTTAGTTGGGTTATCTGTTTTTGAAGTGGAATATAATAATATTTTGAAATTATGTAAATTCTGTAAATTATGGTATGTGAATAAATGAAAAATTTTGTTAACTTCAGAAGTTTATAATTGACAAAATAATCACTTTTTATACAATTTTATAGCTTGATATTATTGAGTACACATGTAAAATGTGCTCCAGGAAGCAAAACAGAATATGGAGTCATTCTGTGAACAATTATTAGGTTTTTAATAAAATCGGTGGTTCCAAAAAAAAATCCTCAATAAACAATAGCCTCACATTATCAAAATTCATCAAGAAAATTATTTTCCAACGAAATTACATTCTTTCAAGTGTTCAGCTGATACTATTATTTTTTAGGTTTTTTTTTTTAAATCTTGTGAAGCTAACATATTTTCCTTGATAAAAAAGTGCCTTCATATTTCAAATACAATGCCATGTGGTTAGTTGGATTAGCTCTACTTCATGTTCATAGAAATGTGCAAATAGATGTTTCAAATGTTATTGAAAGGTTTGCAAATAAGAAATACAGGAGACTGGATTTCATTTTGTGATATTTATTTTAACGAAATAAATCTTTGTTTTTGTACCTACATTTTGAATTTGAATGAAAAAAAATACTTATGTTTTTTGTACCTATAAGTAGAGGTATTTAACTTAATGTCATTACCCCCCCCCGAGCATAATTCCTAGATACGCCACTGATTTTCATTCCTTCGCGTATGAAAATTGTGACATGAGCCGAAGGCGAGTGGTAAGAAAATGCTCTTATACACTATACTTTGTCTACGACTATAACGATATTATTCCTCATATGGCACAAACTTGTATTGCGAATTTAAAAAAATCAATGATGTTTTCTTCCTTTGAAGAAAATACAAGTAAAACAGTAGGAAGTGAATGATGAATACAAATATTATGTTTAACACTTATTCGTGGAAGATTTCCATTAATGAAGTGTCGCTGAATTTTTCTTTTTCTTGTCTATGTCTGTCTATCTTTCCTTAAAAATACGAAAACCACTTTTATTTTAAACATCATATTATAATACAAACTTTTCAATAGTCATTTTGATTCTCAAAATTTCAGTTTGGTTAATCGTTATCGTATTGCTTGCGAATATTTTTC
This sequence comes from Gonioctena quinquepunctata, assembly GCA_018342105.1. Lineage (NCBI taxonomy): Eukaryota > Metazoa > Arthropoda > Insecta > Coleoptera > Chrysomelidae > Gonioctena > Gonioctena quinquepunctata. The sequence goes on from JAFIRS010000334.1 coordinate 595,925, forward strand.
AAAGTATTTCATAATTGTTGCCGGGTCAATTCCTTCACAAGCTTGCTGAAATATTGTGCACAGTTCTGCTCAAGTCCTTAAGCATCTTCTGTTAATTTTTTTGTGAGAAAGCCCCATAGAAAAAAAATCGAGTAAAGTCGGATCAGAGGATCTCCATGGCCATCCGATTAATCTCCTGTCCTATCCAACGATTAGGAACATTTTAGTTTAGCCCAATACTGAGCAATCATCTAACCTAATATACAGTGTGTCCCGCTTTTCATGAATACACCCTAATATCTCAATTATTTATAATGCGATTTTCTTGAACTATTGGTGGTGATTGTATGTTAGAAAAATGAAGTATTTGGCATAATGAACATTTTTTATTTACTATTAGCATGCGGTGTTGCGGGGGGAAAGTCTTTTTTTTTGGGGAAAAGGATATAGGACTTATTTTAGATAACTTTTTCTATCAGATTTAGAATCAGCATCCCCAAAAACCACTTGATTCATATTTTTAAAATCTCAAGAGCTGATTTTAGCAGAAAAAAGAGAATTATGTGACCCCATCTAATAGAAAGATTAAGTTTTGTCTCTGTGCTAAAGGCAATTCCATGAGAAAATCATAAAAATTATTTTGTAAAAAATATCTGTTCAGGTTATACAGGAAAAAAGGGCAAACAATTCATTCGTTAAATAGTTACCTTGCAACTATAAGCAAAATTCAAACCGCCGTTCAAAATCATCATTTAACAGAGAATGTAGAAATTTTGGTTTAAATGCCATAATCCTATTGCGTTTCAAACACCTCTTACAATTTTTTTTTCGTTAAATTCAGTATCATCGCAACTGCCCTTATACTACCATTTGGGTTGTTTCGAAATTCTGCTAAGATACGTTTGTCGTCCTGATAGTGTCTTTGATTTAAATTGTACCTCCTTGGTCTTGTCTTGAAAAACGCTCCAGTCCTTGCCAATAATCTGTTGATTTTGGCAACCCTATCGTGAGAAATTGGTGCTCGATCATGATACCTTTCATTGAATATTCCAGCAACCTGACGCGTAGATCTTTCATTATTACCAAATAAACGGATAATTTCTACCTTTTCTCCACTTGTAAGAACTACTCTTCAGTTTTGTGCCAATTTATTAACAGTTAAGTAACACTGCTTGACTAATTGACAATTAGTACAAATGACTAAAGTCAAATAAAAACTTTTGTTTCAAAGCACTCTTTGATTAATTTGCTTAAAAATAACACAGGTCAGCATGCCAACAGTAACAGAGCAGGTGCTCTTAGCAAAATTTCGAAAAAACACAAATCATAGTATAAGGGCAGTTGCAAGGACACTGAATTTAACGTCGCTATAAATAAAAACCATCAAAATTTCATAAAAAAATATTGGTTAACAACGAAGTTACAACAACTTTAATTTTGGACACAAAGTATTTGATTATAATTTTTATTTAGATAATAGACATATTAAAAATCTGGCAACACTGCCGATACAAAGTAGATCACCAGTGAACTTGTACAGTGAAAATCCGAAGTCAATAGATCATTCCGTTCTACAGTTATAACTCCTGAAAGTATGGTAATGTGAGCGATTTGAGGTTGAAGCGATTTTGTAATAAAAATCTGACTACACCACTGGATTTGTGCCGAAATTACACATCAACAAGTAAGAAATAGTGTAAAAAATATTCCGAAGAGATACGATAAATGTGTCGAACTAAATGGAGGTTTGGTAGAAGCCACAAAAATTCAAATATTTAATTTTACAGTAATGTTTATTTTAGTTTTTGCTTGATGACGTTTTATTGTTGAAAAAATACTTTAAAACTTGTTTCTGTTCATTTCGTTTTTATCGGCTATGGAAGAATGTACTACTGTATAACTTGAAAATGAATTTCAAATTTTCTGTTCTTTTCGAATACACTTATAACCTACACTTAAATAAAATGATTTTAAGGGAATATAATTTACAAATCCAGTGGCCTAGTCAGATTTTTATTACAAAATCGCTTCCACCACAAATTGCTCACATTACCATTCTTATAACTGTAGAAGGGAATGAGCTATTTACTTCGGATTTTCACTGTACAAGTTCACTGGTGATCTACTTTGTATGGGCAGTGGTGCCAGATTTTTAATATGTCTATAATCTAAATAGAAATTATAAACAAATACTATGTTTCTAAAATTAAAGTTGTTGCAACTTCGTTGTTAACGAATATTTTTTTATGAAATTTTGATGGTATTTATTTATAAAGACTACAAATCCAGTGGTGTAGTCAAACTTGAAAACAAAGATTGCCTAATAAACTTTTGCCGTTTTTGACAAAGAAAAAAAACCATAGTGTGCCATGGAAATAAAACTGAAGTTATGAAAATTTGTGTCAAGATAGTTTTTGATGCTTAATATATAAAAAAATTTTTTTAGATTGATTGAAAAATGCGTTTTCTACAGGGGTAGTTCCATTTTAAATGGGTCACACTGTATGTTTGAATATTTTATTACTTTTTAAAATTATTACAGATTGAATGTAGCTACTTCCACTCAAGCCCCACTCACATACTTGTTCTACTGTAGGGTTTCCAATTTACTCTCTTCCTCCTATTATTGTATTTTATTTATATTTGTCCTTGTTAGTCAAAAGACGCTGTGTGAATAAAAATTATTATTTGGTTACTGCTCCAGTTTGACAGAATACTTCGTTTATTTTATGAACTGCGCTATACCATTGGCCGATATTATATTTATTGTTTAGAATGTCGTAAGTTTTATGAGAAAATCCATTAAATTATAGGGTTTTCATGTTTTTTTCGAGAGCCATCACAGTGCTATGAGAAAGGATGTTCGTCTTCAAACTGGCACTGCTCATTCTTAACAGTGAAGTAAAATAAGCCATAATCTTGAATCTCTTTAAGAAATTTTTATTAAAAATGAAATGTTAATGTTTTGTTAACATTTTCGTATTGGTCATTATGAAACTGTTATTTTGTTTCTTAGACAAATGTCTTCGAGCAAGTGTAGAAACAGTGTAGGTGTATAGTTATGGGAATTATGTGCTATCAAAACAATGAAAAATCATTACAGTCTTTGTAAAGAGAACATATCTCGCTTATTTTGGATAAATAAGCATTGAATTCTCCTGAAGATAAAGAATTTGAATCGATAATCATTGTGACTAAGTTGGAATAACTTTCTTGGTATTCATAGACATCCAGACTATAAAAACATTGTCGCAATGTTATTGAATAAGTTTCGAATACTGGGACGTGATATGATTATTTGATAATTGTTACTTGTTAAATTTTTTGATTGTGTGACATCACAGCATCTAGCCAGTCTTCATGATAATTGTTTGTTTTTATATAGTCGTTGGTTTTAAACAAGGTTCATTTGTTTTCATTAGTGAAAAATTGAAGTTATTGCAAAGGTACACAGTTTGAATAACTAGGCTGCAGCGAATGCTAATAAAGAATCCCTCTACATTTCTCAAAGTACAGTTCAAAATTTCACATATTTAAATGTATATTGCATCCAGAAATTGCCAGTGTTTTCTCACATCTTCGAGCAGCAGGTTAGGTTAAACAGTCAGTGGTTCCCAAAATATGGTTGAATACCTATTTGTATACTTTTTCAATACTAGTTATTGAATAAATCCATAAAATAATTCTAATAAATAAAACGGGGAAATAAGGATTTAAAAAAAAATCACAAAATTACCTTCCTTTCACATGTAAGTTATTCATTATATTGTAGATTCGGACTCATCCACAATCAGTGGTATAATTCCTACAATATGTCGGAAATAATAAAAACACAGGCTTTGATAATAAGTAGATAACAAAATAAGTCTGATTTCTGTAAAAATACTGAAAAAAATTGAGGCTATTATCATTTCTATAGAATCACAGTCATAGTAATTGCTCGGGCGCAAAAGGCATTTCTCGTTGACGATCCACAGTATATCTTCGTTATGGTTTTTTCTGAATCTGTCTCAGTCATTTTTTGTCTTCTTCAAGTAATTCTGAAACAAATATCACACGTAGAAGTTATTTTTTATGGAGAGCACATGGACTTGAGG